>JAEBUT010000042.1:137208-393129 GCA_020011035.1 Amanita subjunquillea | reverse complement strand
GGTAAAAGTGGGTTCATGTCAGAATCATCAACGACGTGAAAAAAAAAAAGGTGTACATGAATCATGAATCATGAGTCTATAGCGCAGCTTCAACGTACATCGGCTCATCTATCCAACCCGTACCGCTCCCCCGACCAGAGCCAGAACCAGCAAACAAATCATCGTCCAACGGCCCCACCCAGACAGACTCATCCTTTTGCTTCAAAGCCTACATCGGCTCGCTCAGCGACCGACAACACAGACTAGTTAAACAAACACCCCCCTCACCTTTTTGAGATACTCTTTATCCCTGCCCATCTCGCGCTCGAGATGGCGCAGGTGCTCGCTCTGGTTCTGTACATCCTGCAAGAGGTTGTTCAGGTCTTGCTTCGTGTATTGCGGCGTGGCGTCGAAAAATGTGACCGTCCCGTCGGGGGTGATGCGGGCGCTGATGTCTTTCGCCTCAATCTGTCCTCTCGTGAGCAACCCCCCTCCCAAAAAAAATAAATTAGAGAGCAAAAAAGAAGCACGTACCATACTGAGTAGCAGATTCCGAACCTCGGCTTCCGACTCGATCTTGATCGTCTTGGCAATATCACCAAGGCCGAGGGTGAGATAGGTAGACGTGAGCTTCTTCAACGTCCACCGCGGTGCACGGCGGAACGCCTGCACGACCAAACCGAGGTTTTTTTCCTAAGCCACACACCACCACCACCACCACCCCATCAGCAACACAGAACGTGGCTCGACAAAGCGCGTACCGCCGCGAACAACCGCTGATTCTCGTTCATAATCTCCTGCAATACCTCCATCTTGCGCGGATAGGCACCGACAAACGCCTGATACGGCGTATTCTTCAAAGCGCGTGAGAGCGCTGGATGGACATACCGCGGTAACCCCAACGTCTGTGTCACACATATCACCCAAACATCAGGACTCGACAGGTTCCGCATAGACACACGACACACACACACATACACACCTTGCCTCTCGCAATCAGCTGGACAAGCTTGAGCTTCTTCAACGCCTCGAGCTGAATCGCAGAAGGCACCACTGCCGGGCTTCCCACGCAGATCTCGAAAAAAGCTTCGGCTTCATCCCACCTCGTCAGCGCCGCCAACGCTATTCCGCCAACGTAGTGATATTTGAGGTTGTCAAGGTAGGTCAGGTTGGAGAGCGTTGTGTCAATGTTGGAGATGGGTGCTTGAAGCACGGGAGGCGATGGTGAAGTGGCGTGTGTGACACAGTCTGTAGGAAGGGATGTGAGTGAGCAAGCGGAAGAGGAGATTGGGATGCTGACAGCACGATAGTGGATGGATTGTCGTTAGATAAGAGCCGTCTGTGGATATCTCGTCACTAGATATACAGGGGCTCGATAGCCCACGCATCCTACGCACTCAAACAAATGTAGTCACCACCCCAACCCAACAAGACGATGACGAACTTACATGATTCATCCTCGCCGCATACCGTGTAATCCCCTTGGCCAACAACGTCACTGTCAAAAAAAAAAAAAGAAAAGAAAAACGCGTTCGTCATCCGCACGCATGTCTCAACATTTTAAAGAAAAAAAAAACCCACCCCGATCCGGTGCCATCCGCGCCTGCTCCGGGTCGAAATAGCGGCAAAAGTGGGCGACGTACGCAGGCACAGGAGGCGCGGCATCGAGCAACGTCAGCCTCGCTGACAGGATCCACAAAACACCCAACGTGTGGTGTCTCGCATCCAGCGTCCCAAGCGGGTCTTGGCCGCCCGGTAGAATCCCCCTAAAATGGCCTCCCTGCTCTCTTTCGGCAGCCCGTTCCGGAAGGTGTTGGACAGTGAGACGAGGCTGGCCCTGGTGTTCGTCGTGGCGGCGATCTGGGCCAGGATCATGTCTAGCGTGGGCGGGTAAGCGGCGGTCGACATGGAGGCGGATATGGAGGCGGAGACGGAACCGAGGGCAGATACGAGTGTGGGGATGAAGGAGGAGGAGGAGGAGGTGATGGCGGGATCTGTAGCAGGAGCAGGCTCTCCTGCAGGATTGGCGGGCGGCTGTGGTGACTGATCTGCCATGGCGGAGTAAATAAGATTCAATAAGATTTAGTCTAACTTCCAATACAATTACCATTACAATTACAATTACATTGACATGTACACTTTCTCACTCCTGCTGTACTCTTGGTACCAATGAATCAACCCGGTCGTCTACCAACAATCAGTTAATCATCAATGCCTCACATTCCCATCCAACTCACCGAACTGTCGTGCCCTTTGACATCCCAGGCTTACCGAGCTGAGCAAGGATGTTCTTTGCCAGCACCTTACCAAGTTCAACTCCCATTTGGTCTACACCCAAGTCAATCAGCCCCATCCAATTTGCTCAGTTACAAGCACGCCACGTACCAAACGAGTTGATCCCCAGATAACACCTGAACAAAGATCTTGTGCTCATATAGCGCAATCAGCGCTCCTAACACCGCCGTCAACACAACACCAATGCAGAAAAAAAAACAAAAATATGACGCGTACCCAACGTCGCAGGCGTCAGCAACGGGAACATGATGCTATTGCTCGGCCTGTTGCCCTCAAACACCTTACTCTTCACCAACACCTCGCTAGCCCCTGGCCCCAGCTCCGCCTTCACCTGCTCTTCCGTCTTACCAAACGCCAAAGCTTCCGGCTGCGCGAAAAAGTTGGACAAGAGGATCCGGTGGTGCTTCGACTGGTGGATAGGGTTGTGCGTCGTTGCGGGCGCAATAAAGTCAGCCGGGATAAGCTTCGTGCCCTGATGCACAAGCTGATAGAACGAGTGTTGCCCGTTCGTGCCTGCCGCGCCCCATATAATTGGCTAGAGCGATCAACTCAGCTGACAATTGAAATCACCCGTTTTGACACTGCTACATACCCCAGTCTGGTAGTCGACGCGCGAACCGCCCTTGGTAATGAATTTACCATTCGACTCCATATCTCCCTGCAGAATAGTCATTATATGCCACAATATGCATTTCATGCCATATGCGTACCTGCTGGAAGTAGTCGGCAAACTTGTGAAGATACTGGTCATATGGCAGCAAGGCGAGCGTCTGCGCACCTATACCCAGGTCAGAAAAATGGTCCCATAGAAACGTCCTAAATGCCCACCATAGAAATCGTTGTACCAGATCCCAATCAACGCCAACAGAACCGGCAGATTCTTCTCCAACGGCGCCTCCTTGAAGTGCTTGTCCATCCCATGCGCACCCTTCAACAGCTGTTCAAAGTTATCGTATCCAATCACAATCGCAATCGACAACCCAATCGCGCTCCAAAGACTGTACCGCCCCCCAACCCAGTCCCAAAACTCAAACATATTCTCCTTTGCAATCCCAAACGCCTCGACAGCCTTAGTGTTCGTACTCAGCGCCACAAAATGCTTGGCAACGTGCGCCTTGTCCTTGGCGCTCTCAAGGAACCACGCCCGAGCCGTCTCCGCATTCGTAATCGTCTCCTGCGTCGTAAACGTCTTGCTCGCAATCACGAACACCGTCCTCTCCGGATCACACTCCCTCAACGTCTCCGCTATATGCGTCCCGTCAATGTTGGACACAAAGTGCGCCGCGAGCCCGCGCTGCGAGTAAGCCTTGAGCGCCTCCGTCACCATCACCGGACCCAAGTCCGATCCACCAATCCCGATATTCACGATCGCGTTGATCGTCTTGCCCGTGTACCCTTTCCACGCTCCCTCCCGCACGGCGGTGGAAAACTCCTTCATGTGCGCGAGCACTCCAGAGACTTGGTCCGCCCCTTGTTCGGTAATGCGAAAATCGTTAAAGTTGCGCAGCGCGACGTGCAGCACGGCCCGGTCTTCAGACGTGTTGATGTGGTCCCCTGTAAACATCTTGTCTCTGTACGTCTCCACCTCGGCCTCCCGCGCGAGCGAGAAGAGCGTGGACAAGATGGGTTCTGTGATCAGGTTTTTGGAGTAATCCAGCAAGATCTTGACTTCGGGGCCGGAGGTGGTGTTGTATTCTACAGAGAACTTGGAGAATCTGGACGGATCCTGTGCAAAGAGGTCCTTGAGGACCAGTCTAGCCTTCTCGTTGGCATAGATCTCTTGCAACTTTTTCCAGGCAGGATATTCTATCAGACGCGTGAGATAAGGGGTATACCTTGTCAGATAGGTTTATCGGTGCGCACCAGAGGCGAGTCGACCGCTCATGATAGTGGTGGATGGGAGAGAACGGCGATTGGGAGGAGCAGGGTTAACTTTAAAGATGCGGATTCGATTACGTCATCCGTATATCGTCTCCTGAATAAAACTAGTTAGGTCTAATTAGAATATTATGTACATGGTACAAGTAATGATGTACATACACAAAGCCTGACGTTACACCAGCCCATCCTTCTGGTCACCCGTGACCTTTGCTGATGTCAATTTCCGTCTGCGACAAAACGGGGGACATACTTGAGATTCACAACTGTCCGTGGCCACAGAGAATCCGGGTACCGTCAATGTTGCCAGCACCGTGGCATCGCCTTGATTAGAAGGATGGTTCAACAAGAGCGATCTACCGTTCAGCCTGTGTAGTACAAAAATTAAGCTGCAGCCCGACGGTGTGGCGCATGCATTGTCAATGTCACTCACAGCGTAACCAATGAGAGCGCATATGCTAAGCATAGTAACGTTAGTCCACTGCTCGCTCTCTTCATCCTCTTGCCACCTACCGCTCGTAATGCCCAACGTGAGCGCTATCCATGCACCTGGAGATAGATGAGAATTTTATTCCAAGAATTGTCCGCATGCCGAACGTACCCGGAGGAGAGACACTGCAATACTAAAACATCTAGGTCAAATGACAGTCAGATCTAACCGCGCATGGGCACGCACTACCACCACAACAGCCACAGCGAGCAAGCTATCACGCATAAGTGAGACGTATAATACAACCTGGCTACCAGATATGTACCTTGTAACCATTCCGGTTTCTTGCCGAAAAACGTTTAGAGAAATGCCGAGGATAGATAACAAGAGCCCTTACGAATCGTCCATAGCACGACCGTATCCAAAATATTCATGGCCCTAACGAAAAAGGTCAGCGTCAGCCGCACACACCACGGCGGGGTGATCGTACCGTTGCGAATTACACCTGCTAGACCTCCTCAACCTCAACAAAACGCAACACAGCGTCACAGTGATCACCATGTCCACGATTCCCATTGCAGAATACCAAGTTACGAGCAACCAATGAAGCTTCCGCTCGAGTAGAAGAAACTCTTCCGGTGACTTATTGGCGACGACCATAGAATACGTGATACCAGCACATAAATTGTACAAGATGACGGTCCAGCACGTGATCGGGATGAAGAGGCTCCTTGAGAGACGGTATATGCGTTGCGCGTAGATGGCCTGACGTCGTTTTCGAGCGGTTGAGGAGCGAAGGATTGAACGAGCGTGGTTTTCAAACTCACCTGAACCAGACTTTGAACGAAGGAAGCGAAAATAGAACCTACGTTTATCATGAGCGGAATTTCTCCAACGCTGGGTCCCACAGCGAGCATCAGCTGGCGAAAGCCGGATGCAAGGCAAACAAGGAACGTCGTGTAGAAAACCCTTTTTTTTTTGACGCGACTTTAAATGAGAGAGAGAGAGAGAGACGGCTTTTCGACTTGGCGCACCATATCAATCCAACCTTTTTGTCCGCGAGTCAATGCCTCAGTCAGACAACGGTTGGTTTTTTCAACTTTCATTCAGGCTCACCAAAATCTTCATTACAACATAGTCGTTTGGGAATTTGCGATAGTATGAGACGGTGAGAACGGTCGTCATCCCCCATGCTGCGGTAGAGACCATAATAGCCGCCCCAAGCGACTGCATCAAGTCCTGCTCAGTGTTGGACATGACACATGAAGGGCGGGGGCGCGTGGAGCGGGGAAGGAATGAGAGGCAGAAGGAAGACGAGTTAGTCAAACCTATCTACTCCCGCGTTGAGGCTCGGCATTTGTGGTCCATCAAGGTTAGCAGCGAACGGGGATAACTGAAAGCCTGGTTGGGACACAAACGAAACGTCCCTGTTGGGTTAAACCCCGCCAATCGGCATCGCGATATGCCGACACTTTCGGTCCCACTTTGAACATAAAAACACCAACAGAATGAGAATGATCCTTCTTGCCCATGACAACCAATTGATTTTACAACCTCACCGAAGGAACGACGGTCTCAGAGTCTTGGTACTCGTGGGACCAACTTCTCGGCACACTCGGCGCTCGGTCACGGTAAGTAACCCTGCAAACCATGGAACCCGCCAAGACATATCCATCAATAAAGGCCCAGACGCAACCCCTCTGGTCTGGCGTTGGCGGAATCCCTTGCACTTCGAACTTGGCATGGGGCTTTCCGCTTTGCGTGCGTTTTCACACCCCTCCAACAACCGGGTAATTCCGGCACTGGCAATAGTCAGTCGTTCTTTGCCCTTCATCAAGGCAATCATAGTCAATCGGGAGCACCACGTTATCCAAATTGATTCGTAGCCTGGACACGTTTCTTCACATGGCAAGTCCGACAGGCCAGGCTGACTTGTCACTCCGAGAGAACAGTGATCCGGTGTTAACACATGTGACATAAACATAATTGCGTATATCTGCTACCTTGATACCAAACTTGGTGACCTAAACATATGCGAGCGCCCACGATGGCGTTGTTTCAGTATCGTCGTTCATGCCGAGCGTAATTTGAGATACTACGGGCGAAGTCTGGAGATATTCGTCCGATATCGTCTTGCGAATATTGATCATCATCCGTCCACCCATAATAACCGGTAATGTAAAACCCGGACCAGACATAATGTCATAATTTTTGTCCTAAAAAGTCTGTCAGTAATGCGGCACACGGTCGCAGCCGGAATATCACGTTTATCAGAACCAGGATGATGTTTATAATATAAACCATTTCCACTCTTCAGGGAATAGGTTATCTGCCACGCCAAACAACAGTATATAGATCATCAACTTACAAGACTGAGTAATATATTGAATCCCAATATAACGTTGAGACCAAGCGGTTCAGACGAGGAGATGACCCTCTCAGACATCGATAATAACTACTTCCTTTCCTTATTGTAAGGAAAAGGACGAATGTTTCGAAGCTGGGGGAGCTTAGCCCCCTGGAAGAACAATACCATGTTCACTTACATTCCAAAGCACCCCCAATACATCCAGGCTACTCGCCTGGACGGGTCATTATTGATTTCACAATAGATAACTCCGCCTAATCTATGTGCGTCCACTAGTCGCCATCTCACTCAACAATTAGCTGCAAAACATAATCTCTTGGACGTACAGTTTCGCATGGAAAGCGGAAATGAAAATGAAGCAACTGCAGTCACGGATAACACTTGCACAAGGAACACCAACGCAGTGGCAAGCACTATTTTGCGGGAGCAATTGTAGAGCGCGTAGAGCCGCAGAAAAAGTACAGCTTACCACGAACTGTCAACAAAATTCTAGTTCATTTCACAACATTACTCACCTTCTATCACCCACGTGTTGATGACTCCAAGGCATACCTCCACAACAAACCAACCTATACCTACGTCCAGCCAAGATGGAAGAATGTAAACGCTAACAAAGAAATCCTTACATCTGTGAAAAGAAGTCAATTCATTCAAGCAGCGGGATCCAGGTCAAATACGAACGCCTGCACACAAATATGTTAATTAATCAAGGTACGAAAGAGGGCAAGACGCACAGCAATCATATTCGACACGTGCGCGACCACTAGAATTAATGTGAACTTTCAACGAGGATGACACCTTAACGTTGACGCACGGGATAGCGTGCAGCTGCCTCTAATCAGTATGTGTACGAGATGATAATAAGCCAGCTTACACCAGGAGAAGCATACCGCCGTATCTCGTCTGCGGAAAGGATAAAAAATGACGCCACGTTATGCGATATATATTGTCACAAGACAATAGCTTCTTACCCAGAAGAACAGATATGTTGCCGTCGACCATGGCCTCTTCTAGTGTGTAATGTAGAGTAAGCTGTCATGTGTAGTGTCAGTTAGGCTCACCCAGAACAGTTCTACCTGATGGTTATTAGCCCGAGTTACCAAACGCGGGGTCCGGGGAACACCCACCTCATCTTCCAGTGTAAGAACTAACGGGAATTCAGCCAGACCTGGACGCAGAGCAAACAAAAGGACCTAACAATAGTCGTACACTAGCAACGATAGTGCAGCGACTTTAGGTTCCAAGTTAGAAGGATTAAAAAGCCAAACATGTAAAACATACTTCTAAGATGGTAGCCAACGTAGATCACGTTCAAATAGTGATCGTCAACCATACCGGTTGACGTTTCACGGATGGTCGTAGCGGAATGCGCAACGGCAGAGGTCTGAGGGGCGGGGAGCACATCGCGTTAGGCGGCAACTTAAAGTGATCCGACAATCTGATGGAATTTGATTTTGAAGCAAGACAACTTTAAATCTGAGTTCCAAAATAGGAACACACATACGAGCCATTTGAATTGCACAGAATGCGAATCGGAAGAACGTTTGCGTTGGCATATGAATGTTTCACAAGATTGTTGGTAAGATTCGTTCAGTCCTTCCAGGTATAATTTAAACCAGCCAATCAAGTTGCATGAGGGTCCGAGTCGGATTGCCCTTTCCAGGGTTTACAGCATACGCGCGACCCGTTTCGATTATGACGGCACGCAACAATGGAAGCTGGCCAAGACTTCGTTACCCTGCCACACACTGATATAGTACAATCGCACACATCAACTCACGAACGCTTTTCTGACAATCAAATAACAGTGCAACTTGAAGAAGCAAGCCTAATCGACTGGCTGCGTGAGTACGACCGCCACTGATCAGCATCCCATGTCTGAATTCAGACGAAGCGCATTCAACATTGTCTTGGGGATGTCACCAGTGTATACTGGGCGTGATGCCCATGCCTTCTAATCGTAACGACGCGCTACTGTTCTTGGGATAATTTAAGTGAGATGGTAGCACCACGTCGAAAATTGTTTGAAAACCATTGGTTACATAGCTTGGATACGTCCATCTAATTTCCAATTCCTGTTGACAGGTTCAGGTTAATGTCAGGGGTCTTTTGTTTACACGTGTTGAATGTTCAGCGCTAACGTTCACGTTCAGCCACGAACTAGCAGGCGAAGAGAAAGACAACTGTGGATATGAAGAAGATGCGCACCGCCCCTATCAAACTTCCGGGTGACAGGACGTCGGGTTCCAAGAGAAACCCAGTGAGCCGAGGAAACGTTGTAGAACTTCCCATGACTCGCAGCCAACCAAACATACCACCTGAAATCATCCAGCAGATCTTTGCTATATTTTCTACGCCGCTCTCAACATTTGATCTTAGGCAATTTCCATGGGTTCTCGGCCACGTCTGCTCTGCATGGAGGCACATATTCCTGTCCATGACCATCGAATTCTGGGATAGCATCTCGGTGATCTTTTTCGAGAGGGGGTATAAAAATCCCCTTGACATCATCCGCTTCTTCCTGGAGCGCGACCAGGAAGCGCCGTTCTCTTTACATGTACATGTACCATATCCAGTCAATCGACGGATAGCAGATCACATACGCCGAGCAATGAAAATGCTGGCAAGCAAATCGATGCGTTGGAAGAAGGCGTCATTCGATCTATCACCCCACGATATGTTGCTGTTGACTGGTGCAAAGGATCATCTCCCCCTGTTGCAGGAGATTGATCTGTCATGGGTTCCAGATGAAGGCATGCCTGATCTGCCATACGAGACATTTCACAATGCCCCATCATTGAACATCGTCAGTATTAGTAGCCTTGGCAATTGGAAGTTTAACTTGTTGAATCTGAAGGAATTTTCTGTGGGCAGTCTAGGATCTGGAGCTTCCAATTTTATCGCCACTTTACCGCAGATGACGAAATTGGATCGGCTCAGATTAGGTTGTTCACCCGATCCCGCCATATCGCCCAATACTATCATCCTTCCCAACCTGACCACGTTAAGCTGCTACGCTAATTGGTTGCATTACCTGAATACGCCTGCACTGGAGGACCTTTTCGTCGATTATTATAAGGATCGTAATCCCATCAACATCGTGCCCACCTTTCTTCACAGTTCCTCCTGCGGCTTGAAGATCGTGCGTCTTGGTATGGCTTTAACTGGAGCAGCAACAGCCGTAGAAATTATCAGGTGCACGCCCCGAATTACCCACTTGCATCTTATTAGTATCCGCAACATAGGGGACGTTCTCAAGCAGCTTACCATCTCCACAAATCCCGCACAAGGACCGCTCGCCCGTCACTTACTATCCTTTTCTCTTTATATTTATGACGTTGACGACGATCATATGGACCTGTTATTTGCCATGCTTTCGTCACGCACTATCAGCACCGCGGCCAACAATGGTGATTGCGCCAGAATACAGAAATTGGAAGTAGGTGGACATTTTTACCAGGTGTCGCAGTTTGCAAAGAGGAAGATAGCCACCCTTTGCACAGAACGCGGAGTTCAATGCGAATGGGACGACATTTAGGTCGGGCGCTCATATGGGGGTGAATCATACGAAGGAAAGGGCCGTTTGGCTTTGTGAACTTGCCTGGGTCGTATTCCAGGTCGATTAGGTTGATTTCTAACTATCAGAACAAAATAAAGCCAGAATCATGTTCACCTACATCGTTTTGTGCCCAAGTTCGAGCATACGACAACCCGACTTGCGTCGGCAGATCAGAACCTCCATCTCCTAACTCGTTTTTATCCTCCTTTAGCAGAACCACGGCAGGGCCCCAAGCCTGGGTTTGGTGCCTCACCATGCCATCAGGACGAGTATTATCGCTGTTGTATGCCAATTCTATCGGTTGACCTATGATATCAGGAAGGAATTTTGTTAATTCGGATGAGTCCGTTTCTGTTTCCACGCTCCAAACTGGGTGTATTGAAAGTTCGCCTTGGTACTGTCATGCCACGCATCGTTAACCTCCTTGTGCTTAAGAACCTCGACGTCCTAGATGTTGCCATGAATATTGCGGATAGGGCCAACATAGACAGTGTTCGGTGCGCAACCACAACGCCGACAGTCGATATTAAAATCTTCAAAATCAAAGCATCCCTGTGTATGACCTGGGTCGGAATTCAGCTCAACGATCCTCTGGGCGGCGAAACTTCACCACTAGGACGTTCATTGGCCGGATCTCACCGGGAAGGTTTAATGTTGGCCAATCCTCGCCAGGAAGGCTTAATATCCATTAATACTTATTATCACTATTAAAAAAGCCTTTATTAATGCTATCAATTACAATTTGTCGTAAACTACGTCGCATTCCACTGCTGAAGTGAACTTGAGTAACAGAAAGGCTCGGTGAAGCTTCGGACTTGCTCATTTACGAGCATTACGATTTCTGGTTACACAACTAGTTGGCGGTGGTGCAATGGCCTTGGCGCGCTTCTTTCCTGATGGCCGCTCCTGGGCTATATGCGTGGATTCAGTGCAATCGTCTTCATCTGACAAGTTGCTGAGAGGACTGGCTGCACGCTTATTGACAGGCTTGCTGAGGGTTGCGGAACGACGTGAGTCTAATGGTTGGGTTCCCGCGGATTCGATATTATGTTGATCTGTCCATCGTTTGCATTAGTAAAGTAGTCATCATGAATGTTCTGCCTTACTGCTTATAACAATGTTTGCTTGATTGTTACGGGTACTAGCTGCTCCGCCTCCATCTAATCTATCATGTACTGTTGATGTCCTTTGGGTCGCAGTTGTCGGGTTTGTTTGAGAAATTCCTTGCATTGGAGTCATTTGCGATCGTCGGGCTGGTTGGGTTCTAGTGGCAATCATTGTAAACAGACTGTTCTAATAATATGAAAGACTCACCGCTTCATTTATGTCTGACAAACTGGAACATGATGGATGGCGCACAAATGAAAACAGTCACAGATAAACCGCACACAAAGAAGTGCAAAGCAGCCGCGTACCAGTTGGAGCTGGGGAACTATTGGGCTGCCAATGAAAAGACTAAATATTGGTTGTCAGTGTCAAAAAAGACAGAAGTACCACGCATATACCCACTCACTGATGGTGACAACTTCAAAATCACCAACTCAAGGCCATTTCGAAGCACGATATGGCTGATACAGCAGCCATTGAGGAAGGAGATAGCCAGTGCACAGGAGGGAGATGGAGGGGCAGAAGCAAGTGAGACTCGGGAGATGGAGAGCGCACAAACAGCGAGTTTGATATAAACAAGGACAAACTCGGACTTGACACCGAACTGCCAATACGGCCGTAAGACGATCACCTTTTGCTACAACGTGGATGAAGATCCTGAACCAATGAAGAACCTGATGCAGAAGAAATTTATGATTATGACTCAGATCGGCCTTCCGAGAGTGAAGGCGAGGACGACGAAGCAGATGAGGGAAGCAGAAAAGATGAAGAGGAGTGTGGAGAGGATTTGGAGTCAGAGCAGGAGTCGGATGAGGGACATGACGCTGTGACTTATGAACAATGTGCAAGATTAATATTTGGTCGCTAAGTGTTTTCATACGGCCTGGTGAACTTTAGCAGGTGGGGGGGTATGTCTCCTGGCCTGACGAACTTTCATACCACCTTGTGAGACTTCATACCACCTTGTGAGACTTCATAAAACCTTGTGAGAATATCACACTGCCTGGTGACATTTTCGCCAGGCACTGTGAGCGTTGGCCAATGTATCACCTGTCCCGGCGAGCTTCACCGGGTTTCTGACTTTTTGTAGATGTCACTGGCCAAGGTATTGTTGTGCCGAAAGCACTTGGTATTGCTCGTTAAGGCGCGGTATAAGTCTTAAAAGGACGCAAGTACAGTGATGAGCACGGCAAGTGAAAGTGTGTTCGGGTCTCATCAGGCGGATGAGTGGGCAATGTGTGCACTGCATTGCACAAAAGCCCTGGACGAACGGTCATCGTGCACATGGTTTTACGGATTAATGCCATGCATTGAACAATGAAAGGTCAAAGAGATACTAGCGTGCAACGCGTCAACTGTGCATGGAGAAATTAAGAGGTCAGATAGATGTTTCAGTAAATGCCATCGATGAACCAATATGTTTGAGCGATATTCCGTGCGGCATCGCGCGGGATTCGTAAGAGCGATTCCAATCGCAATGACGAAGAACAAAGACATGCTGCTAGCACGAGTCCCGACAGTCCTGCATGTAGAATAGTGGGGATTTTTCTCTCTCTCGAAGCCACCTTTACATGTTGGATGTGATGCCAGATTCGGGGGAATGTCACCGTGATTTTCAAGTAGAAGCTGCCAAAGCCAAACACCGTTTTGCTGTAGTATCCATAACAGTCATTGGACTCAGCGGGACGATTACTATAAGAGAATCTAAGTCTCGATTAGATGACTTAGATGCTGATATGCAGAAACGGTTTGAACGTTTTTGAACATTTGAATTAAACAGTATAGTACCAGTGTAAAGACCTCAGATATAGATGCTGAAATTTAAAAACAGCTACACTGCAACATTCGAGGTAATGTCCCTCACAATCTCCTTGATTTTGTCAAATCCCTCCTGCGAGAGAACATCCAAATTCCATTCACCTTCCAGAAACTTCTTCGGAAGGACCTGATCTATCTGTGGTCGAGCTTTGTAATGTGGGGTGATATCACCTGTAGTAACATCTCCACAATAAATGCGGAGTGAAGTTCCAAGCAGACTTAAGCCCCACAAATGAGGAACAGGGCAAGTATGTAGCATGATGTCGTATCGGCGACGAAGCTGATGGTCTGCCTCGAGGCGAAGGCCGGCATTGTTAGCCCAGCCATCGTCTTTAACGTCTGCAATGAGAACGGGTTGATGGTCCGCATTGAATACGATTAGAAAGACGATGAAGTCGAGTGCGTCCTTCGGAGCTTCCTCGCCAGGAGGATTTTGCGGCGCAACAAAGAAAGTGAACGATTCTCCAAAGCAGTAGTTAAGGAGTTTGTCGTACGGTCCGTAATAGCAATTCTCAAAGGGCTTATTCTTGTCGCGGCAAATATCGAAGATATTTAACAAACCCGCGGGCCAACTGTTGTCGGTGGAGAATGGCATTGTGATATTTGTTACATCAATTGTTTGTATTTGGCTCTCGAGATCATCGATCACTAACTGCTCATAGGACAAATTCGAGATCAAGAAATTCACCTTGGCATGACACACATTCATGGCTCCGTATATTGAGTACAGAAGGGTCAAGGACATGGCATAGATCTTCAATCTCGAAATTCACGGTAGGTGCATATATTCTACGTGAGAAAATGTATATCGTGAAGGCTGAGAATTGGGATGAAATGGTTCAGGAGTTGGACGGGGAGCTACGGATGCAACGCTGAGCATGACTGGACACGAGTCGCGTGAAGCGCGAGAAAGGATCCGGGGTCGTCAAGTAGTTGACTTTGAAAGCGACTATAGCAGCCATTGTCTAAGCCAAAGCAATCGTAGCAGGGTCAAAGCGACAATGGCACCGGCAGGCCGTGTGAAAGTGAAAGATGAAAGACTTCACAAATTGCTGAAAGGCTTCTTAATGCGAGTGTAGTCATCGTGTTTCGGTTCAGTGGGAATGATTAATGATAAGTCTTGAATTCACACCTTCGTCAAAGACTGCGTTATTGAACACGATTGCGATAATATATAATTTGCAGTTGCAGGACATACACGTATTCATGATACAGTAACCAAAAAAAATTGAGTCAACGCTACACTGCCAGTCAAATCCGATGACCAACATCTCTCAGTATCTGCTTGATACGTTCAGCTTTCTCTTCAGGCATGATGCGATAACCGTTCTTTCTACACTATCGAGCTATCAGCACACTACTAGTATGTGAATGAAAATGGGAATTCACGCAGTGACGCACTGGCTTCGCCTTTTGCAACTCCTTCCTAGTAAGGGGTGGTACGTAGACAATATGAAGGTCATCCCCGTCCAGGGTCTCCCGTATTAAATACGATCGGCCACCAGCAAGAAACCACATAGCTTCATCCTGATGACCTTGACGAGGATCATGGACCCCAGGGACACTGGTTTGTGAGATGCTGTTGATAACGAAAACGTTTTCACGGTCGTCGAAGCGTATTGGGTGTTACGACTCTGGACATTTTCTCTTATTTTTCTATATTTTATCCTATTTTATCTGGAGGCCTACGGACGCTGGACGCGATACCAATACGCATAGGGGGCTTGGGGGGATCCGTTATGGAAGGACCGGTTAGGTAAGCCATGGGTGGCTGTACGAAGGTCTAGGCATAGGGGTCCGGGCGAGTCTGGCTATGGAGGGGTCTGGAACGTTGCTGCGCGTACACAGCCTTGGAGGCAGTGTAGTCTGTGCGCACAGACCAGGACCAAAGGTATATAAGGAGGGCGTATCCGTAGGTAGGAGTCCTAAGACTCTAGATAGTTTGCTCTCACCCAGCTTACTTTTCTATTGTGTCGAATCTATTCTCTTCTCCTCCATCTTCTCGAGTGAGACCTGTGGTTGTGTGGGACTAGTCCTAACATAATCTAGAGTCTTTACACCACACCTCTCGCCGTCATTGACAACCACCTCGGGCATCTTTTGCTCGCTGTCGTGCGCGTCCTCGACGAGTTCCCTCAAACCTGCGCGACGGACCTCGGTGCACGTTACACCACGTGACCACTGAGCCGCTCTCGAGGATCACCGTCGACTTCGATAACAGATAGACTCCTTGATCGTCATCAGGGACTACTACCGAAAGGTTGCTGTCGACAAAAGACATTCGGACGAGATCTGATCTGTGTGATTGAAAGTGCGGGCAGGCACTGGTCAGCAGACAGAACTGTTTGTCTCGGAAAAGCTCAGGAACGAGCGAAAGCAGTCCTTTAGCGTGCCGTGTAGCAAGGAGAACAGTCTCGAGATACCAATCACGTATCAGATCTAACGATCTGAGCACGAGGACACTCGAGTGAAACCCCGGGCACCACGCTATTGGGTCATTTGGTGGAATAAAATCCAAGAATTGAGTGCGGGTGCGTTATTGACCGCATCAAAGAATATTCGTATTAGGAAGTACGAGTATAGAAGAAGAGTCAACAGCCTTTTTACTTAAAAGGTCTAAGGCGACATCAGGGAAGCAACTATGGCTTCATTTTTCAACTACATCATCCCCCGCGCCGGCCTCACTCTCGTGCAGGTCGGAAAACGATTTGGAATCGAATGGGCGCAGGAGTGCGCAGAAGAAATCACTCGGTCGACCACAGTTCTTGTCGACAACAGGCAGCGAGACGCCCACGTTCGGGCTTACTATACATGGCGCAAGGCGCAGCACCGGGAGCGTCGTCTCCAACAACGACAACACGCGTTTCAGCTGTGGCAGCTGGAACAAGAGTCCCTCCGCATTCAGGAGGAAGCTTGGGAAGAATTGCTCAAGCAGCGCCGAGAGGAACGGCGTTATCAGAAACGAGTCGAGCAAGAGCTCGAACAAATGGAAAAGGACCGGCAGACCCTGGAGGGGCTGCTCCACGATATGGATCCAGAATCTGAGATCCGACAACGTTTGTTCGACACGCCATCGAACATCCAGCTCCTACTGATGGGCTGGAATATTATCACACTCCGACACAACGGTTTGGTTCTGTCGGCCAAGGAAAGAAATCGGCTCATGCATGCCGAGAACGGGAATATCAAAACCCGTAGCTACAACAGGGCGACCGCGGAGATCGCCAACCAGGAACGATTGGACGGGAAACGACCCGATCCGTACATGAGGGCACGTCTCAAGAAAAAAGACTGTCCCACCAGGTACAACACGCCGTTCCTGGTCTCACCGCTCATTATGAAAACCGACCCTGGCACATATCCCCTGCTGGGACTCGACAATTTCCTCAAACTCGTTGGGGAAGACATCACGTACACGGACACCTGGGTCAAAACATTTGTTAGGACTAATCCCACACAACCACAGGTCTCACAGAGAGAGATAGAGAAAGAGTGTATTGCGACACAATAGACCAGTAAGCTGGGTAAGAGCAAACTATCTAGAGTCTTAGGACTCCTACCTACGGATACGCCCTCCTTATATACCTTTGGTCTTGGTCTGTGCGCACAGACTACACTGCCCCCGAGGCTGTGTACGCGCAGCAACGTTCCAGACCCCTCCATAGCCAGACTCGCCCGGACCCCTATGCCTAGACCATCGTACAGCCACCCATGGCTTACCTAACCGGTCCTTCCATAACGGATCCCCCCAAGCCCCTATGCGTATTGGTATCCTTCCATGCGTCCATAGGCCTCCAGATAAAATATAGAAAAATAGAGAAAAATAAGAGACATCGTCCAGTATCGTAACATGACCCCCCTCCTTAAGGCTTCACGTCCCGGGAAGCCATGCGTGTCATAACAATTATTTCGAGTTCCTAACGAACTCATGCCGCGCGTCTTCTTCGGCATATATGTCCCGCCGGTCGCCCTTCCAGCGCTGCCAATTTCGTTTGAGCTTCTCGAGGTATTCGCGCTCAAATTTGCCATCCTCCCACCCATATAGCCGTTTTGCTATAGGGATCGCTGTGTGGTTCTGCCACTTCCGGAAGCTTGCGCTAATATCGCGCACATTGACCATTCGCCGGGGCGCGCTAGGATTCGCCTTGTGAAATTTCGTAACTTCCTTCTTGGCGTTTCCTAGGTTTTCGGCCGGTTCCCAAGTTGACTCCTCGACAGGGTAATTTTTCCACTTGACGAGGTATTCTAGGCGTCCGCCGCCGCGCCCACTGACACGGCTATCCATTACTTCCTCTACTTCGTATTCGTCATCTACTGACTCCTCTACCATCTGCGCTTCTTTGCGCGACGCGGCTTTTTCCTTCTGACCAGGAAAAACCGGTTCCTTGTACGGTTTGAGGTGAATTTCATTGAATATGTTGTAGATTTTCCAGGACGCTGGAATCTTCAACTGGTACGCTGACTGCCCAATTTTCTTAACAACCTCCAGGGGACCCACAAATTTACCGTCCAGTTTTTTGGTGACGCGTAGAGTCGGGAGGTTGGCGGTGCTCAAATAGACTTTATCGCCCGGTTGGTACTGGCGCGCAGGAGCTTTAGACTCGTCGTACTTGCGCTTCATTGTTTCCGCGGCTTTTTCAAGTGCAGCTGTTGCGTTCGCGTGAATCCCTTCGACTTGCTTTGCTAAGTCCTCCACTGCGACCACTTTAGGAACATAGGTCGGATTTAACCCCTTGTACGGATGTCGCCCGTAATTCATAAAAAAGGGGGGAGTACCCTGCTGCAGAGTGTACGCGATCATTGTGGCAGAATTGCGCCACAGCCAGCCAGTCGCTCCAATTATTTTGGCGATGATTAACGAACATCGTAAGAAATTCCTTCACGGTCTGATTAACACGTTCCGTTTGTCCGTCCGTCTGTGGGTGGTATGCGGTTGAGCGGTTTGCCTTAATTCCCAACATCCCATAAAGGTCGTCCATGAATTTGGACACGAATTGCGGCCCTCGGTCGCTGATGATTTTCTTTGGCAATCTGTGCTCTCTGAACACGTTATCCCGGAAAAGTGTGGCGACTCCTTGTGACGTAATGGTAGTCGTGGTTGGTAGGAAGTACGATTTCTTAGTGAACCGATCCACAATAACCAATATCATGTCGTTTCCTTTAGATTCCGGCAGTGGGCCGATCAAATCCATCGAAATAATCTCCCATGGTGCCTCTGGTACTTCATTAGGGTGCAACGGCGCCGCTCGAGTCTGTCTGTTCGGTTTGACTTTCTGACAGGTTTCGCATCCAGCAACATAATTCTGAATATCCTTACGCATTTGCGGCCACCAAAAATCCCTAGTTACTAGTTCAACCGTTTTATCTATTCCTGGATGTCCCCAGGAATGGTAAATTGCCAACAATGATTCGCGAGTATGGATGTTTGCAGGGACATAAATTCTACCCTTCCACTCGACCAGTCCGTTTACAACCTTAAAGTCCTCATTATTTTCGTCCAGCCCTTTTCGCACCTGCATTTCCCATTGTCGATTTGGAATTTTCCGGATATCCTTAATAATATCCTCAATAGCCCTATCGTCGTCGTAAACTCTAATGAATAAGTCATTTTGAGCAGGATGACACCCTCGTTATCTGGGCCTCCCGGATGATGATCTGTTCGCCGTGATAAGATATCTGCCTTGGAATTGGACTTTCCTGAGCGATGCTTGATGACAAAATTGTACTCCTGTAGGTCCGTGACCCATCGCGCCTGTCGTCGATTGAGATTCTGCGGTTTCCGGAAATACGTCAGGTTCTGATGATCCGTCAATACTTCCACGATCTCCTTAGCGCTTTGAGGTAGTGCGACCATTCATAGAATGCATGCATGACCGCCAGCATTTCTTTGTCGTAGATCTCATAGTTCCGCTCAGCGTCGTTTAAGGCCTTTGAAATAAACGCGACCGGTCTCCAAGATTCGTCCTTTCCTTGCTGTGACAAAATTCCGCCAATTGCAAAATCCGAGGCATCCACTTCGATGCGAAATTGACCCTTGTCATCGGGAATTTTGAGTACAACCTCCCTCACCACAAGGTCTTTCAGTCCCTGAAAGGCGGTGTCTTGTAATTCGGTCCACAGCCAGTCATCCTTTCCTGTCAACTTTGTCAACGGCTTGGCTGTTGCCGCAAATCCTTCCACAAAACGTCGGTAAAAGTTTACGAAACCCAAGAACTGCTGCAATTCCCGTTTGCAGGTAGGTGTTGGCCATTCCGCGATTGCTTTAACTTTGCCGGTCTCCATCCGGATTGAATCCTCGCTAATCACTAATCCCAGGAAGTCGATCTCTGATCGATCAAACCAGCATTTTTCCGGCTTTAAGGATAGCTTGTGGTTTTCCAGCTTCGCCAGTATACGATTAACATGTTTGGTGTGTTCGTCCTGTGTAGATGAAAACACCAAAATATCGTCCATGTAAATGACGACCCATCCTTCCGCAACTTCTTGCCGGAATATATCGTTCATCATGGTTTGGAAAGTAGCCGGGGAATTGGTTAATCCAAAAAACATTACTAATGGCTCGAAAAGCCCCCGATTCGTTCTGAACGCCGCCTTCCACTCATCGCCTTGTTTGATGCGAACATTGTTGTATCCCCAACGGATATCCATTTTAGAGAATATCTTGGCTTTAGACAACTTGTCCACTAGTTCTCCGATAAGTGGTAACGGATAGCGATTCTTGATCGTCATCTCGTTTAATCGTCGGTAGTCTTGTACCGGTCGTAATTTACCATCCTTTTTCTTTACAAAGAAGAAGGGAGACGCCATGGGAGATTTACTCGGTTGAATTCGTCCTGACTCCAAGTTTTCCTTCAGGAATTCGTCCAACTGTGCCTGTTCATCCCGGTTCAGTGGATAAATCTTACAATCCACTGGTTTAGATCCCGGTATTAGTTCAATGGCATGGTCCCATGGCCGTCGTGGTGGTAGTTCGTCAAAGGTCTCCTTTTCGAAGACTTTTCGGTGTTCCAAGTAGTGCTTAGGCACTACTTCCTCTAAGGTGCGCTTTTGGGCGGCTTCTGATTCCTTAGCGGCTATATTGGTTGCTACCGAGCGTAGTCGTAGCTCCGGTTCCCCAATATCAATGGCCAATAATCGTTCGCCTTCCTCCAGTTGTTCTATTGGATCTGACTCGTCTTCCGGTTCTTCCACCTGGGATGCCGTCCAGCAAGTTCCTGGACATCGCGTGAACCGTACTTCTTTTCGCTTCCAGTCAATGGCTGGATTATGATGTTTTAACCAGTCATGACCTAGGAACAAATCCGTTTTTCCTAAGCGCGCCACGCTGCATTCCATTATTTCCTCATGATCCCCAATTCGCAGCTTGAATTGCGTCATGTATTCAATGCTTCCCATTGAGTTCCGGGACCCATCCGCATTGTAGACTGGTAACGGCTTTATCAACCGTCGTTTATTTAATTTGTGTCGTTCCACAAATTCCTCATTAACACAGGAGCCGGTACACCCTGAATCAACCAATGCTAATACATTGACTGTCTCGCCCGTGTCCATTGTCGTTAATACACAGTGCAGGTCTATTTCCTGCTTGCCTGTTGCGTGTACCAACTGTTGACGTAATTGGGTCAGGTTCCACAACGCTTCCTGTTCTGATAGTTTATTGAGGTCATTTACCAACTTGGCATTGACCTCGTTGACTCGTTTAGTCGGTACCCATTCCCTTAAGCAACGAACTGCAGTTTCATTGTTTTCCTGCCAAATTCGTCTTAACACCCACTCAGGGGTCCATGGAGTCAACCGATTTGTTTTTACGCTCACACTCAAGTTTCATATCCGGTGAATGAGGGGAGAACATTCATATAACAATTCTGGTACTTTTACACAAGAATCATTGTCCGGTACAGAAACTCTATTAGCCAGCAGCGCGGAGCGCGTGCCTACTGGCTGTCGCCAAAACCCTTTTCTTTTCCCCATTCTCTCCACTGCTCTTCAGTGAATTCTTCGATCTTCATTTCTCTAACACGGCCTTTTCCTTTCTCGGCCCACGTGTGTTTCTTCGGTTCTTTGCATTCTCTTGCAAAGTGTCCCTTTTTTCCGCAATTGTAACATGCACCCGGTGCACGTTTGACCTTATCTACATCCATTGCATTGGAATCATGAGTAGATGTCGACGCCTGAGCCGGTTTATAGGTTCGCGTGGTTGGCTGAGGTTTTTGATAATCCTCCTTGAATGGCGTCTTTTTCTGTCGATCACCATATGCGTCCCGAGCCCGTCGATAAGCCCGCGCCAACTCTGTGACCCTTTCCATGATCCGCTCCAGGGTATCTCCTGCGTCTAAATCTCCGACCCGGATCAATTCGAATCCTAGATTTGGATTTAACCCTTTCTGGAAGTGATCCTTGGCGGCACTGGCATTCCATCCTGTCAAGGGTAACAATGCCTTGAACTCGATGATGTAAGTCCTCTACAGCTCGACTTCCTTGCTGGAGCTTCTGGATTTGTTCCACCGCATGCTCCCGTGTCTCTTTAGACATGAAGAAATCATGCATCTGTCGCTTCAGATCTGCCCATCCAAAAAGGGTGGTTTCAGGTCTGGGGATTGCGTTGGTAATGTGCGGCCACTCCTATTGAGGCAGGAACAAAGTGTCCTTCCCTACGCTCCTGATAGGTTAATCTCGCTGGCCATCCTTCTTCCGCAACCTTTTGGTTAAAATCCGTGTCACTGTCAATTTGTTCTTTTAATTTGACAGCGGCCCATGTTCCAGCTCGATCTCCTTTTCCTTTTCTAATTCGCCCCAGCGTAATATAGATACGCCTGCCATAATCTGTTTCGTGCGCCAATTCGAAGTATACATCCATGGCTCTGCACCATGCGTCTACTTGCGCGGGTCCCTTCATAATGATCTGGTAACTCATTTTACCAACGATCTGCTAGGTGGAGGAGGTCTGGTGTTCTGATACTCAGTTACTGCTTGCTGTAACAGATTTCCCATGTGCTCCGCCATTTGACTAGTCCCTGCGTTCCATTCTGGATAGCTTCATCTCTGTCGCCACTTGTTGCGGAGTTGATCCCCTGCTACAGTTAATGGTTCCGGTCTTGGATTTGCATTTGGCCCGAAATAGTAGTTATACTGATAAATTGCTGATTGCAAATACGCTGTCATTGTATTTGTCCAGCCAAAACCTATTTCGACGTGTCCAAGATCTCCATTAACGATTGCCTGGATCATCGGCCATCCATTTGTTCCGTTGACACTGGTTCGCACATGAAACCCAACCCATTTGTTGTGACGTACACCTTAAATTTGACCAGCTGTTCTGATCGTATTCTGGGTCGACTTGGTTTATCCAATGGCGTAGGGAATGCGGCCATTCATATGATTCCATAATTCTTCTTTAAACAGAACTAGATAGCAATATCCGGGAATGGCGGGTGTTACACGATCAAAGATCTTGACCACCGTTTGCACCTGTTGTTGGAAATGCCTATTTGGGTGATTTCCTGGAAGGTTGAATCGAATTCGACGGATTTCACGACTCAAAAAACGTGTCAGGTTATCGTTCCTTGATGCGCCCACTGTGTATTGTCCGAAACCGTTGCCTTGTAACCGGTACATTTCTTCCCAGCCATGCATACCATGTTCCCGAGCGGATACATGAACGCGCTCGAGTTCTGGCATTATTGTGGATTCAATAATGGCTGTGCTTTCCCGATATGCTGGTTGCCACGACAAGATTTTGTCTACGGTGGGAAATGCAGGCCAGTTGAAGGCATCCCAATACCTATGTTTGATTAAGATCAGGTAGCAGTAACCTGGGATTCGGTTATGCAACATTGCCGTTCGTGGTCTTTTGAAGTACCGGTCAGCGCCATCGTCCCACTCAATTGCACCTATGTGCTTGCGATCATTGCCGGACCGTACCAGCGATGCGATCATGTCCCAACCCTTAGGTCCTTTTGGAACACGCTCAATGTGGTAACAATCGTTATATCCATAGGTGCGTCGGATATTCACACGACCGTGGGTGTTACGCAAATTGTAGTCCCACGAATTGATTTCCTGGATCTGAGGAAATGCTGGCCATTCGTACATATCCCAAAATTGGTTTTTTATTAAAATGAGATAACAATATCCGGGTACGTCCGGATGTAATGTGTGCTTCGTGTGAGCAGGACGTGGGTACGGGTAAGGAATTGCTATTTCCTTTTCAACTTCCCGCTTCCAGTTGTTGATCGTCCTTTGTTTTTCCTCATTGAACCCCTGTTTGGGTTCAGGATCCGCGGACTCCCAATCCGCTGCACATGGGATGGTACCGTTGTACCAGTTAGCGTCTGCCCCTGCGGTTCTGGTTAGCGATTTGCTAGGTCCAGATTTGACAGTTACCGCTTGGGCATATGACATGGGCGCTGACGTCGAGCGCGCTGTTGATGGTTGTCCTGCCACCCAGGACGAAATGGTGGAGGCTCGTGCCTTCCCTTTTTTGGATTCCTTTTGTCCGCCAAATCGGGCGAACTTGTTGTATTTGCTACGGCCTTCCATGAGTTTCATGTCCTTCCATGTATAGGACTCGTCCTCATGCGGGCGTAGTGCGGCTCGTTCGATGACATGAAACATGTCGTTCCTGTGGTGGTCCTGAAGACCGAACTTGACGGTCTCGTCACGCATCTCCAGTTCCCAAGACAGTATCTGAGTTACTGTCGGCCACTCCGGCCAGTCGAACGTGCTGTAAAATTCTTTTTTGAACAGGTACATATAGCAGTACCCGCTCCTTCGCCAGGGTTTCTCCTCTTGGATATCCGTGACGGGCGCACTTGGTAATTTTGGACGGGTCAATGTTTTGATCCAGGTGTCCGTGTACATGATGTCTTCCCCAACGAGTTTGAGGAAGTTGTCGAGTCCCAACAGGGGTGAAGTGCCAGGGTCGCTCTTCATGACGAGCGGTGAAACTAGGAACGGCGTGTTGTACCTAGTTGGAAAGTCCTTCCTCTTTAGGCGGGCTTTCATGTAAGGATCGGGTCGTTTCCCGTCCAATCGTTCCTGGTTAGCAATTTCCGCGGTCACTCGGTTATAGCTGCGGGTTTTGATATTCCCGTTTTCGGCGTGCATGAGCCGATTTCTTTCTTTGGCTGACAAGACCAACCCCGTTATGTCGCAATGTAATGATGTTCCAGCCCATCAGTAAGAGCTGGATATTCGATGGCGTGTCGAATAAACGTTGTCGGATCTCCGATTCGGGATCCATATCGTAGAGCAGCCCCTCCAGGGTCTGCCTGTCCTTCTCCATCTGTTCGAGCTCTTGCTCGACCTTCTTCTGGGTATCGCCGTTCCTCCCGGCGCTGCTTGAGAAGTTCTTCCCAAGCGTCCTCCTGAATTCGGAGGGCCTCCTGTTCCTGCTGCCACAGCTGGAACCTGTGCTGACGTTGCTGGAGTCGTCGCTCCTGGTATTGCGCCTTGCGCCAAACATAGTATGCCCGAACATGGGCGTCGCGTTGTCGGTTGTCCGTAATGAGGGCGACCGATTGAGTAATTTCTTCTGCGCACTCCTGCGCCCATTCGATTCCAAATCGCTTTCCAGCCTGCACAAGAGTGAGGCCAGCACGGGGGATGATGTAGTTGAAAACTGAAGCCATAGTTGCTTCCCTGATGTCGCCTTTAGACCTTTTAAGTAAAAAGGCTGTTGACTCTTCTTCAATACTCGCACGTCCTAATGCGAATATTCTATGATGCGGTCAATAACGCACCCGCACTCAATTCTTGGATTTAAATCCACCAACTGACCCAAAAGCGTGGTGCCTGGGGCTTCACTCGAGTGTCCTCGTGCTCAGATCGTTAAATCTGATACGTAATTGGTATCTCGAGACTGTTCTCCTTGCTACACGGCACGCTAGTGGACTGCTTTCGCTCGTTCCTGAGCTTTTCCGAGATAAACGGTGTATTCCGTTGACCAGTGCCTGCCCGCACTTTCAATCACACGGAGATACTCTCGTCCGAATATCTTTTGTCGACAGCAACCTTTCGGTAGTAGTCACTGACAGCGATCAGCGAGTCTATCTGTTGTCGACGGCGATGGTGATCCTCGAGAGCGGCTCAGTAGTCACGTGGTGTAACGTGTACCGAGGTCCGTCGCGCAGGCTTGAGGGAACTCGTCGAGGACGCGCACGACAGCGAGCAAAAGATGCCCGGGGTGGTTGTCAACGACGGCGAGAGGTGTGGTAGAAAGACTCTAGATTATGTTAGGACGAATCCAACACAACCACAGGTCTCAACGAGTAAGGGAGAGAGAAAGAGTTTATTGACACAATAGACCAGTAAGCTGGGTTAGAGCAAACTATCTAGAGTCTTAGGACTCCTACCTACGGATACGCCCTCCTTATATACCTTTGGTCCTGGTCTGTGCGCACAGACTACACTGCCCCCAAGGCTGTGTACGCGCAGCAACGTTCCAGACCCCTCCATAGCCAGACTCGCCCGGACCCCTATGCCTAGACCTTCGTACAGCCACCCATGGCTTACCTAACCGGTCCTTCCATAACGGATCCCCCCAAGCCCCTATGCGTATTGGTATCCTTCTAAGCGTCCGTAGGCCTCCAGATAAAATAGGATAAAATATAGAAAAATAAAAGAAAGCGTTCAGTATCGTAACAGGGATAAGGCAGTCAAATTCATACAAGGAGATAAAGTATGGCTCGAAAATAGAAATCTCAACATACCATATCAGTCTAGGAAACTGGCGCCTAAACGAGAAGGACCCTTTATTATCAAACAAGTCCTAGGACCAGTAACATATAGGCTCAAGCTACCAAAACAATGGCGCATTCACCCAGTCTTTCACACATCACTCCTTATGCCATATAGAGAAACTGAAACACATGGACCAAATTATACTACTCCACCCCCTGATCTCGTAAACGGCCAAGAGGAGTTTGAGGTGGAAGCGATTCTCACACATCGAAAACGCGGAGCAGGATATCAGTATTTGGTCAAATGGAAAGGATATGGTCCGAATGACAACTCCTGGGAACCTGAGCGCAATCTAAGCAATGCTGCGGAAGTTTACAAGCATATAAACTTAGACGACGATTGTAAAACCCCATGTCTCGCTATCACAACCGCCAAACTCTTAAACAAAACATCCGATACACCAAGAGATATTGCTCCACTCAAGGACGATATTCTCCGAAACCATATGAAAGCTTCAAAGGACAAATCATTACATTTCCCATTCCTCATCCTCCGATCAACCCTTTAGAACCACCTCGATTAGTCAATTTTATTCGGACCCTAGCAACCCGATTAGTTGCCTACAAGACTCCCAGACTTTCTAACGGACATGCGACGCACCCACAAGGACATGTTGAAATCCCATTCAATGCTCGATTACACTACCTTCCGAAATATATGGATCTTACATTCGATCCAGAAGAATTACCATACTATCCAGACGCAATATCACCCTATTTCCCGTCGCCTAACAGGCCTTTAAACCACACCAATGATGTATACACCAAAGCAGCCCTCCGCCGAGAGGACCCTGTACTATTTGATTTTGCAGAACAGCTAAGCGATGCCAGCAAAGAAATGGAAATCTGCAGATGGGTCACTATGCGACGACTCCCAGACGCAATCTCAAACCTCAATAGAGTACTTGAAAGCCTCAATTTCTTAGACGCATTCGACAGCACAGGTGGACCCACTATACCCAATTCACCAGAAAGTATTGCGCCACAGGATCTTGCTCCTGAACCAGACACAAACCCTGAGAACGAAATCTCCATCACTACCAGGGATGAGCTAAGCGAATCAGAAGAATCTGATGAAGAACTCGAATATGTTCCCAGCATCAGAGCATCCACATTCACTTATCGGGCCCCGGACGGAGAACTCCGGACAGTCAATTGGGATGACGAGGTATTCAATGAGGAATAAAAAGCGATCCTGAAAACACGAATATTTCCCCAACTCCAGTCATTCAATCAAAAATGTCTGCCATCGTCGCCATTGCCTACACCGCTGCCCTCCTCTTTTCTCTCCTGGTCACTGCATGTGGCCACTGTTACGTCAACTCGGTCGCCCCCCTCTCGCCCTTCCTTGCCGCTGCCCATGACCTCCCTCTTGAGGTCTTCGTATCCACTACCGTCACCATCGACGACTTTGATTTTGCCGACCTCCCTGCTCTGCACGAGCACCCAGAAGAACTTGCCGTTGCCCCCGTCTCCCCCACGCATATACCCATTGTCCAGACCCGCAACACCATGCTCAATAACGTCAGCGAAAACCTCGCCACCCTCGTCACCTACTTCACGATGTTTTCTGAACCGCTCGACTTCGTCACCGCCCTCACCCTCACCACCGATCCACATTCGCTCACCTACAATGAACGAGATGCGATGTTAGCTCAGGCCAAACAGTTGCAGCGAGCTGTACAAACGGTGCAATGGCAGATGGAAACCGCGGAAAAGGATGTCAAGAACATCATTGAATGGTTGGAGTCTAGGCAGGATCATGGTTGGACGAACTCTTGGTAGAAGTCGGTGACTTCTCGCATACGAAGGGGGTAATGTTACAGTTTCCTCTTCGTTTCGGCCTCCTGTCTCAGCGGACTGTTTCTTTAATGTTACAGTTTCCTCTTCGTTTCGGCCTCCTGTCTCAGCGGACTGTTTCTTTCCCATCATTTCCCCTTGACTGCGCACTGTACAGCCTGGACGCTATCTCCTTTCATAGCCACCTTCATATTTCCTTTCTCAGGTAGCTATCGTTTCATTCCCTTTATAGTTTCCTTGTTCCCAGATCGTATATAAAACCCCATGTACTGTAGAGTAACTCTAGTTCCAACTTAGACGAGTTTTGCTCTCAACAACAATCGACTTGAAACGCTCTTTTCTCTCATCATTCTCAAGACCTTCGTCATCGTTTGACTTAGTGTCTAGACCTTTGTCCAGTGGCTGGGAGCGGACCGAGACTCTGCTTGTCGCTGTTGACTTAGAACGAACCACGACGAGGGCATCGTCCGTAACACAGCTTACTGGTCTACTGTGTCAATACTACTCCGTTTCCCTCTCCCCCTTTGTGAGACCTGTGGTTGTGTTGGATCCGTCCTAACATAGACGCTATGTCAGATGATGACAAAGGTCTTGGAGAATGATGAAAGAGAAGAGCGCTGAAGTCGATCGTTGTTGAGAGCAAAACTTGTCTAAGTTGGAACTGGAGTTACTCTACAGTACATGGGGTTTATATATGATCAGGGAACAAAGGAAACTATAAAGGGAATGAAACGATAGCTACCTGAGAAAGGAAATATGAAGGTGGCTATGAAAGGAGATAGCATCCAAGCTGTACAGTGCGCAGTTAAGGGGAAATGATGGGTATGAAACAGTCCGCTGAGACAGGAGGCCAAAACGAAGAGGAAACTGTAACAGTAGCCTATAAAGATTTCTGGAATGATGCTTCTAAGAAAGTAAGAGCAGTCACAAGGCGCCACATTTGGCAAGCTTTTGTCCAAGAATCTATTCGTTTCATTTCTTCAGAGTCAGATACCAATGTTGTCTTGGATGATAATCTTTCGATAGAGGAGGTGACATCAGAAGCATTCAGCATCTTTGGGCAGAATGGGATTATTAGGGCTGCTGAACATCATGCATGCACTGAATGCACACAGAAGTATAAAAGTACTCCTGATGTCATAACAGAAAATGATGGATCAGCAACATTGGGGATGGACAACATTAGGGTACATCCAGGAAACCCACAAGTATCAGTCCATAATGAGGCTGATGATGATGACAATGCTCCTGTGAAATTGGTTGTGATGGATGGCATAGTCATTGGCCATACTTATTGTGCTTATCAGAATTGCACTAGTGCCCTGCAGAATGCACATGGGGGTGTTTACTGTGCATATCATGAGAATCTTCATGGTGGAATTTGCCATGTCTCAGGCTGTTCAAATCCTAAAATACAAGGCACAAAGGCATGTGGACAGCATGGAAGTATCTGGAGAGATATATTAGGAATCACAGACAGCAGGCATTAGGAGGTTACAGAAGAGCACTCAGAAGAAGGCCAGATGAAAGCCAGCCATGGCTACCTGAAGCATCTGCAAATGTACAGCCTCATGATGCCACTCAGCCAACACAAAGGCCAAGACATAATTTTACACCTCGCAGATTCTACTGTGTTGAAACCATATGTGCCCCATGTGGAGTTGTGATTGCTTGGGCCAAATTTGCAAAGTCAGAGTCACCTGCCAACATTCTGCGGTTCTTAGAGTGTGTTTATCATACTGCAGAATCAAGGCCTAACTATGTCTGCATTGATAAGGCATGCATGATTCTCCATTCTTGCTTAATAAATGGTAGCTGGGAGCAGTGGAAGAATACAACAAGGTTTATAGTTGACTCTTACCACTATGTCAACCACCGAGCCACAGATAACTTGTGCCAGACTTGGTGCAATCCTGCTCCCTTGAATGGCTCTTGTTATGGATGATGCCCTTGTTGTGGTTCATTCTAAGTCAACAGTGACAAGCAGAGTCTCAGTCTGCTCCCAGCCACTGGACAAAGGGTTCAGACGCTAAGTCAAATGATGACAAAGGTCTAGAGAGCAATGAGAGAGAAGAGTGTTGAAGTCAATCAATGTTGAGAGCAAAACTTGTCTAAGTTGGAACTGGAGTTACTCTACAGTACATGGGGTTTATATACGATTAGGAAACAAAGGAAACCATAAAGGGAATAAGGCAATGACTACCTAAGAAAGGAAATGTGAAGGTAGCTATGAAAGGAGATAGCATCCAGGCTGTACGATGCGCAGTTAAGGAGAGATGATGGAGATGAAACAGTTACACAGAGACAGGAAGACGAAATGAAGAAGAAACTGTAACATTACCCCCTTCATATGTGAGAAGTCACCAACTTCTACCAAGAATTCATCCAGCTGTGGTCCTGCCTAGACTCCAACCATTCAATGATGTTCTTGACATCTTTCTCTGCCGTTTCCATCCGCCATTGTACTGTTTGAATAGCTCGCTGCAGTTGTTTGGCTTGAGCAAGCATTGCATCTCGTTCGTTGTAGGTGAGTGAGTGGGGGATCGGTGGTAAGAGTGAGGGCAGTGATAAAATCGAGGGGTTCAGAGAACATGTTGAAATACGTGACAAGATTGGCAAGGTTCTCACTGACATTGTTGAGCATGGTGTTGCAAGGTTGGACAATGGGTATATGCATAGGGGAGGCTGGGACAGTGGTGAGTTCTTTGGGATGCTTGTGAAGAGCAGGGAGGTCAGCAAAGTCGAAGTCATCTATGGTGATGGTGGTGGAGATGAAGACCTTGAGTGGGAGGTCATGGGCAGAGGCAACAAAAGGGGCAATGGTGGTGGTATTGACATAATAGTGGCCACAGGCTGTGACCAACAGGGCAAAGAGGAGGGGCAGCAATGTAGGTGATGATGACAAAAAAGAACATTGTTTGTGAGTTATGTGGGATTGAGAAATTCAACATTGTCAAAGGCACTCTTTTATCCTTAGTTGAATACTTCGTCATCCCAGTTGACTGTCTGGAGTTCTCCATCCATAGATCGGTAAGAGAATGTGGGTGCTCTGATGCTGGGAACATATTCAAGTTCTTCATCAGATTCTTCTGATTCACTTAACTTGCTCCTGGTAACTGTGGAGACTTTGTCTTCTGGATCTGTACCTGTTTCAGGAGCAATGTCCTGTAGCGTGATACTTTCAGGTGAATTAGGTATAGTGGGTCCATCTGTACTGTCAAATGTGTCCAGGAACTCAAGGCTTTCAAGTGCCCTATTGAGGTTTGAGATTGCATCTGGGACTTGTAGGGTAGTAACCCATCTGTATATTTCTATTTCTTTGCCTGCACGTGTCAGCTGTTGAGCGAGATCAAAGGCTTCTGGGTTTTCCTGGTGAAGGGCTGTTTTGATGTACACATTACATGTATGATTTAAAGGTCTGTTGGGCAATGGAAGGTAGGGTGACATTGCGTCAGGATAGTACGGTAATTCTTCAGGATCGAACGTGAGATCCATGTACTTTGGGAGATAGTGTATGCAAGCATTGAATGGGATTTTGACGTGTCCCTGTGGATGTGCCAAATGTCCAGCAATGAGCCTGGGAGTTCTATATGCAATTAATTGAGTTGCCTGAGTTTGGATGAAATTGATTAATTGAGGTGGTTCTAAAGGGGTGACTGGTGGGTGATGGATGGGAAATGTAATTAATCGTCCTTTGAAGCTTTCATATGGTTTTGGAGAGTATTGTCCTCTGGTGGAACAATATTTCTTTGCATATTGGATGTTTTGTTTAAGGATTTGACAGTTACAATAGTGAGACATGGGGTTTTACAATTGTCTTCTGAGTTTATATGCTTGTAGAATGTCTGCAGCATTGCTCAAATTGCGTTCGGGATCCCAGGAGTTGTTGTTTGGGCCATATCTCTTCCACTTAACCAAATATTGATATCCTGCTCCTCATTTCCAATGTGTGAGAATTGCCTCTACTTCAAACTCTTCTTGTCCATTTATGAGATCAGGGGGGAGGGGTCGTGTAATTTGGTCCATGCGTTTCAGTTTCCCTGTATGGCATAAGGAGTGATGTGTGAAAGACTGGGTGAATGTGCCATTGTTTCGGTAGCTTGAGCTTATCCGTTACTGGTCCTAGTACTTGTTCAACAATAAAGGGTCCTTCTTGTTTAGGTGCTAGTTTCCTAGATTGATATGGTATGTTGAGATTTCTGTTTTCGAGCCATACTTTGTCCCCTTGTATGAATTTGATTGCTTTGTCTCTGACTCATTGTGCAACCATCTGTCTTGCCAGCTCATGCGCAGCTAATGCTTCTTCTCTGGCTTTTTGTAGTAATTGTAGGCATTCTTCAGTGGTGGGTGTTGTCATTTTTTGTACAGCAGTTGGTAGCACAACAGGGTTTATTCCATACATGAGTTGAAACAGGGAGGCTTTGACTGAGTCATGATGTTGGTTATTGTGGGCAAATTCGGCAATTGGCAGTAGTTGTTTTCATCTGTGGGGTTTGTTTGCGCAAAATATCTGAAGATATACTTCTAATTCTTGGTTAACGCATTCTGTTTCTCCATCGGTCTGTGGATGATAGGCTGTGCTCATTCTGTCGTCGATTCCTAGTGTCTTTCTGATCTCCTGGAAGACCTTTGCTGAAAATTGTGGTCCTTGATCCGAGATGAGTATATCAGGTAATCCAAAGTGTTTAAATATTTCTGAGATGTAAAGGTCAGCTGTTCCTAAAGTGTTGATGGTTTTCTTGCAAGGAGTAAGAATTACCCCCTTTGTAAGACCATGGTCCACCATGACCAGAATCGAGTCATATCCATCTGCAATAGGTAGATCTGTAACAAAGTCCAGTGTGACTTGTTGGAATGGGTGAGTTGCTTTAGATCCAATAGGTAGAAGAGCTGGGGTGTTAGGATGCATATTTACTTTCATCTGTTGGCAGGTGGCACACCCTGTGATCCATTCTTTGACATGTTTATACATTCCTGGCCACCAATAATCGCATTGCAGGAGTTCAAGAGTTTTCATGCATCCTGGATGTCCTGAGGTGAGCAATTCATGATCTGTTTTGACAATCTGTGTCCTGAGCATTCCATTATCTGGGATGTATGCTCTGTCAATATATCAAATGATTCCGTCAACAAATGCCCAGTCCTGAAGCTTAGATTTAATTGGTGGAGCGCGTTGAGTTTCAATAACTTCAATAATTGTGTGTCTGAAGCTATCAAGAGCTGTGGCATCTCTAATCTCTTGAGCTAGGTCTGTAGCAATAAGACAAATGAACTTGTTATCGGGTAACATGGTGACATCATCAGGAGTATTGTCATTTCCCATATGATCAGGTCAGCGAGATAGGGCATCTGCTTCAAACATTTTGGTACCAGGTACATGCTCAATTTTCAGAAACAATTCCAAGAGCATCATGGACCATTGTGCTTGTTGAGGAGTTAACTGTTGAGGTGATCGATAGAACAAAAGATTTTTATGATTGCAGTGAACCACTATGGGATGTGGCAATCCGTGGAGTAGATGTTGCCATGCCTGTAGTCCTTTAATAATTGCAGGTAATTCTTGATCATAAATCTGATAATTCTGTTCGGTAAGCGTCAAGGCATGGGAAATGAATCCACATGGGTGAAGCGTTCCAGTTGCATCTGCTTGTTTGAGTACTGCTCCAGTAGCTTTGTTTGAGGCGTCCATCTGAAGAATAAATGGTTGGGTAGGATCTGGCATGCATAAAATGGGCATGGAGGAAAACTTGTTTTTAAGTTCTTCAAACGCTGTCTGACAAGTGGGCATCCAGTCGAAAAGTAAACCCTTCTTTGTTAAATCCATTAATGGTTTTGCTATGGCAGCAAAATTGCCAATGAATCTCTGATAGAAGTTTCCAAATCCAAGAAAGGATCTGACTTGTTTAACCATTGTTGGTGTTGGCCAATCACAAATTTCTGCAAGTTTAACAGGATCCATTTGGATGTGTCTGGGTGTAATGATCATGCCAAGAAATTCGACTTCTTGAACACAAAATTTGCACTTCCCAAGTTTCAAGAATAAATCATTTTCTTGTAGATGTTCCAAGACATGCTCTGTTTGTTCCCGCATCTCTTGTTTTGTTTTTGCACAGATCAAGATGTCATCCATATAAATGATGAGCCATCCTTTGTTTATCATATCTTGGAAATACTCATTCATCATTGTTTGGAATGTTGACGGAGAGTTGCAAAGACCAAAGAACATGACTGTTGGTTTGTATAATCCTCAATTGGTTATGAATGCTGCTTTCCATTCATCACCTTCTTTGATTTGGATGTTGTTGTATCCCCAATGCAGATCAAGTTTGGTGAAGTAGTTTGCACCTTCTAACTTCGTCATTAAATCAGAGACCAAGGGTAATGGGTAGGCATTTTTAATTGTCCACTCATTCAGGTATCAATAATCCTGGCAAGGTCAAAGTGTGCCACTTTCCTTTTTAGAGACAAAGAAAAATGGTGATGCCTGTGGTGATTTAGACAGTCGAATGTATCCTTTATCGATTTGTTCTTTAATCCATTCATTGAGGGTTGACTGTTCTTTCAGAGATAACGGGTAGATTTTGCTGACTTTTGGCATAAATCCTGTTTTGAGTTTGATTGCATGATCCCATGGGCGAGAAGATGGGAAGCACTCTGATGCTTTCTTTTCAAAGGTGGCCTGCCAGGGTGTGTATTCTGAAGGTAAAATGGTGGGTGCTTCAGAGCTCTTTATGGTGCCCCACATTGTTACAGTCAAAGGCCATAGCCCTAGGTTCTAACCCTAGACTAGGAGAGAAGTAGAGGAGGGTGGTCCAGAGCTAAGACTGTTACTCGACTAAGGTCAAGATGGGGAGCTACAGGCTCTACCTAGCTACTTATATACCTAGAGACCTAGGGGTATGCTACATGTATCAGACTATAGGGGATGAGACAAGGAGCTGATACAGGAGCTGAGACAGGGGTTGAAACCCAGGGGCTGAGACAGGGGTTGAAACCCAGGGGCTGAGACAGGGGCTGAAACCAGGGGTTGATACAGGGGTTGAAACCAGGGGGTGAAACCAGATCAATCCCTGCAGGGTCGGACCAAATAGGGAACCCTAGGTTAGGGTCGCAGTTAGGGAAACAAAATTGACTGTAACACACATAGTCCCACTGGACTCTTGGCCCAGTCCCAGGAATTCCCGGGACTGGTTGGTGGCTGTCAAAACCAATTTTTGCTGCCAAAAAAACCCAGGACTTGACCAGGACCCTACAGGGAGTCCTGGCCATGCCCCGGGCATTCCCAGGATTCCTGGGGAGTCCCGTCACTGAATGAGCCCAGCTATATATGCTGGGCTATTCAGTCATGTGAATGGTCAAACGCGTGCACAACGTGCTGTTGATTCAATGTGACATGTCACACGTGATCCGTCACCTGCCCAACACACCACTGATGCCCATTGCCTCCACCATCTACCAATGTACCTACCACTGCTCCCCAACAACCACACCCACAATGAACCCCCTCCACTCACCACCCAGTCCCTACCTCTCCTGTTTGCCCTCTCACTCTCTCGCCCATTTGACTTGCCCTCTTGCCTCTTGCCTGTTCACCCTCTCCCCCCCTTGCCTGTTTGCCCTCTCACCTTGCCCTCTTGCCATTTGCCCTCTCCCCCTCTTGCCCTCTTGCTGTTTGCCCTCTCCCCTTCTTGCCTGTTCACCCTTGTGCCCCCTCACCCATTTGCCCTCTTGCCTCTTGCCCGTTCACCCATTTGCCTGTCCCCCTCTCACCTGTTGCCCGTTGCCCTCTTGCCTCTTGCCCTCTCACCTCTTGCCCATTTACCGCCCTCTTGCCTCTCACCCTCTTGCCTGTCACCCTCTCACTCTGTTGCCCTGTTGCCTCTTGCCCTCACCCTGTTGCCCTGTTGCCTGTTGCCTCTCACCCTGTTGCCCTCACCCTGTTGCCCTGTTGCCCTCTCACCCTCTCACCTCTTGCCCTTGTTTCTGTTACCCTACCTCATTGTTCCACAGTGAATAAATGTATCAATAAGTGTATAAATACACCTGATTGTACATTATTTAAATAAAATAAAAATAAAAATAAAAGTCCACTTTTACACTACCTTGGCTGAGACTGGCTGAGACTAATCACCTGATCAATTAGTCAGCAATGATATTACCTAGCCACTCACAACACACCACACACCTCACCACCATCATGCACTTTTCCACTACCAGCCTTGCCCCAGGACACCCAATGCCCATCCTACCACCTGCCACATTGCCTATGCTGTCCACTCACCACACCATCACTACCATTAGACCACCATGGCTCAGTCATGGTGGAGATAGGAGGCATATTCAGGTTGATATATTTACACTGTCACTTAGTTAACAAAATAGAACACCCCTTTTATTTTTTCTGTGTTGGAAATTGGATGTCAATTGATGAATGAGGCAGGAACCCAGAACTCAAACCATGATGATCACCAGAACTCAAACCATGATCACCAGGTGGCTGGTATGGCAATTGTGAAGGCCTTTATTTTTTGTGTTGGAAATTCAAATGGACATAAGTAACAATTGATGAACAAGACAGGAACCCAGAACTCAAATCATGATCACCAGATGGCTGGTATGGCAATTGTGAGGACCTTTCATTTTTCCTGTGTTGGAAGTTGCATGTCTGTTATTGAAAATGGGGTGAGAAGTTGGTTTGGTGTAGGAAGTTAATTTGACTGTGGAAAAATTGAGTCCAGTGTGGGAATTCATACAAAAAGTTGGTTTGTGGGGTTAAATTGGCTGTGGGAAAGTTTAGTATAGTGTAGGAACTCATAAAGAAAGTGGTCATTCTGTGGGAAATGAAGGAAGAGTGAGAATATGCACAGGAAGCTATTCTGACTGTGGGAAAATGTAGGAGTGGTTAGTTGACTACTATTTGTCTGATGGGACAGTGTAATGTGCTTATATATTGTGTATTTATTGTTATTTGTATGGTAGTATAGTGTAAAGTACTGATATACAGGTTAGTTGACCATGGCAGGCAGTGTAGTTGACCAGGACTGGGCCAGGACAATGGCAATATTTACTGTTATTTGCATGGTGGGGCAGTGTAATATAGCTGTTTACTGTTATTTGTATGGTAGGGATGTAAATTATTGAATATCTTCCCTGGTGGACATGACCAGGACTGCACCAGGACCATGCCAGGACTGAGCCAGGAGTCCTGGTAGTGTCCCATTCAAAATGCAGGAAATGCCAGGACTGAGCCAGGAGTCGTGGTAAGTCCCGGGAAGTCCTGGGAGTCCCACTGGACCATGTGGGGCAGTGTAAAGTACTGCTTTGGTCCCAGTACCCTCCATCCTCTTAGCTTCCTTCTTTCTCCTCTCTTTTTCCACCCTACTGTTATTCCTCCTTTCTTTCACCTCCTTCAGCTCAGAAAATGTATAAGTCAACTTGTCCTTGCCCCAAATATCCAAGTTAGTGGGGCATCCATCCTGTCCTTCTAGCCACTCCTTGATATCTGGATAATTGTTGATGTCACAAAATGCTGGTACCATATAGGTGAACCAAGTAGTCTTGGATGCAAAGAGATGAATGATTGAACCACTTGTTGGTTTCTTTCCTGGCCAAGTCCCAGCTTGAAACTTCTCATTCACATTCTGCTGGGCTTCTAGGCATGCTTTGTACCTCTCATAATGCTGTTTAATCCCAATATTCTTGGATTTCTCATCAATGTTCAAAAGAGCAACAAGTGCCTCCTTGGAGAGCTCAGCAGTGGCTTGGCCATGTGTAGGCCCAGAAACAGAAGCAGAAACAGAGGCAGAAACAGAGGCAGAACCAGAGGCAGAACCAGAAGCATGGGCATGAGCACTGTGGCCAGCTCTTGGGACATCCAGGGGGTTAGTAGCATTCTGTGTTCTCTGAGATGGAGTGGTATTAAAAAGGTAATTTTCACTCACAACACAAAGGGTCAAGGATGGCCTTCCATCTTCATGGGTCCATTGAACCTCCTCATCATCTTCCAGGGCAATGTCATATTGTCCTTTCATGTTCCATTGCCCATCTTCAGGAACAAGAATATGTTGTCTCTCCTCTGATTTTATCAATAAATGAGACATATAAATATAATCAGACTTACTTTCAATGGGAGAATAGTGCCTAGCCAACTTTTTGAGCACAGGGGAAATAGTAGGCACCACCTTGGTTTTGATAGTTAAAGGCTTGAGGTTGGCATCAGCATCAGCTAAGCTGTTGAACAGCTTAACCACCCTCTCCTGCTCCTCACTAACCATAGGCAACTCCTGGCCATCCCCATAGTTAAAAGTGTTTCCTATGGCTTTGCCTCTCAGAATACCACCAGATGTGCAAGATGAACCTTCAGGTGGGGTGGGGAGGCCATAGAAAAATCTTTGAGTAGTTAGACAACCATCAAGTTTTCAGGGAATAAACTTGCCTTCATCAAATACATTTCCTGCACCTGCCTTGTCTCCACCAGTGTCCACAACTGCAGAGACTTCCTGCTCCTGAGTTTGTCACTGCATGACATTGCAGTTCATATTATCCTCACCTTTGCTTTCCCTTTCTCAACCATAGCCTGCTCCTGGTTTTGTCAGTGGCAGTAGATCATGTTGGCAGTAGACTTACCTTCCCCTCTCCTTTCTCTCTTTTATCCACATCACATACAGGATCCTTCCTCTCCATGTCTACCTTTGTATTCTCCTGTTCCTAATTTATTTAGGGGATCACTAATGCAGGAGATTGCAAGATAGTGACATACTTCTTGAGCTTCTACCAGGTCTCCCTCCTCTTCCTCTTCTACTTCTTCTATGTCTTCCACTGCCTTGACCCCATTGCCACCTTCATCAGACTCACTCTCACTACCAGAAATCTCCTCCTCACTCCCTAAGTCAGAATATTAGTCAGAATAACGCTTCTGCTCTTACAAAAAATTAATTTGACATACCTGACTCTGACTCATACTTTTTGCCCTGTTCCTTGCAAAACATGCAGACTGCCTCACTGGGGGTGGTGGAAGCATGGACCCAGCAGATGATTTGCTATGCCAGGGTGGTGCAACAGATACACCACTCTCATTCAGTACTTGTTCAGCTCTATGATGGGAAACAGTCATAGCAATGTGGGCAAGTGATGGTATGGGCATCAGCAATGTAATTAAAGCCAACACATTATTCATTAGTGATTACATAGTAAGTAGTGAGTACATAGTTAATACATAAATACATGTAATAAAGATATGCATTGGCAGTGTGTCAAGGGATGTGTGTCAGTGAGTCAATGGGCATACACACAGCATGGGAGGCAGTCAGCACAGAAGGTGGGTGACAGGGCAGGTGGTTGGTGAGTTGAGGTGGATGTACAGGCGGTGCAGGAGGCAGAGGCGTTGGCGGTGTTAGGTGGGCATAGCAATGGACCAGGGGTGGGAGCAGAGGATGGGCATTGGTGGTGCATCAGGGGATGGGCATTGGCAAGTTGAGGTGGGTGTATGGGTGGTGCGGGAGGCAGAGGCGTTGGCAACGTTAGGTGGGCATAGCAATGGACCAGGGGTGGGCATGGAGGATGGGTGTTGGCAGTGCATCAGGGGATGGGCATTAGGGGGTTGAGGTGGGCGTATGGGCGGGAGGCAGCCAGTGTCAGCAAAAAGGTGGGTGATGGGGCATGTGGTGAGAAAACAGTTATTTCATGTGAGAAGGGATGTACCTTATGTGTGTTGGCGAGTCAAGGTGGGTGTACGGGTGGTGCGGGAGGCAGAGGCATTGGCAGCGTTAGGTGGGCATAGAATGGACCAGGGGTGGGTGCAGAGGATGGGCATTGGCAGTGTGTCAGGGGATGGGCGTTGGCAAGTTGAGGTGGGCGTATGGGTGGTGCGGGAGGCAGAGGTGTTGGCAGCGTTAGGTGGGCATAGCAATGGACCAGGGGTGGGCATGGAGGATGGGTGTTGGCAGTGCATCAGGGGATGGGCGTTAGGGGGTCAAGGTGGGCGTATGGGCGGGAGGCAGCCAGTGTTGGCAAAAAGGTGGGTGATGGGGCATGTGGTGAGAAAATGGTTATTTCATGTGAGAAGGGACATACCTTGGGTTGTACAAGGGAGGAGCTGGCAAGGGTGCATCATAGTGTGCAGGTAAGTAAGGATATTTTGAAAAGGCAAGCTGACACGGTGTGTCAGCTTGCTCGATCCATCATCATCACCCTTTGGTTTCTTGCGCAACTCCTCAATGCTCTTGTTTGAGCTTGTCAACTTCGTGCACTTACGACTTGATCGGGTTGATTGCAAAGGTGGGGAGTGGGGTGTAGCGCGGGATGTTGATGAGTGGGAAGGCATGCGGTGCGTGATGTGTGACACGTGACGTGCCACCTCAGCATGCATTGGGCACAACAGTGTTGCTTCACGTGACAATCAACAAAGGCGCGTTCTGCACCATGGCATTACACATGACTCAAACCTATATAAGCAACAATGCCCCAACCACACACCCCAACCAGGATTCCTCTGGACTCCCAGGACTTCCTGGCAATGGCAGTCCTCAGGAGTCCTGGGGAATTACCAGGAATGTCCAGGAATGGACCAGGACTGTCCTGGTTCATTGCTGGCCATTTGTTACGATACTGGACGCTTTCTTTTATTTTTCACTATTTTTCTATATTTTATCTGGAGGCCTACGGACGCTTGGAAGGATACCAATACGCATAGGGGCTTGGGGGGATCCGTTATGGAAGGACCGGTTAGGTAAGCCATGGGTGGCTGTACGATGGTCTAGGCATAGGGGTCCGGGCGAGTCTGGCTATGGAGGGGTCTGGAACGTTGCTGCGCGTACACAGCCTTGGGGCAGTGTAGTCTGTGCGCACAGACCAGGACCAAAGGTATATAAGGAGGGCGTATCCGTAGGTAGGAGTCCTAAGACTCTAGATAGTTTGCTCTAATCCAGCTTACTGGTCTATTGTGTCAATAAACTCTTTCTCTCTCCCTTACTCGTTGAGACCTGTGGTTGTGTTTAGATTCGTCTTAACATAATCTAGAGTCTTTACACCACACCTCTCGCCGTCGTTGACAACCACCTCGGGCATCTCTTGCTCGCTGTCGTGCGCGTCCTCGACGAGTTCCCTCAAGCCTGCGCGACGGACCTCGGTGCACGTTACACCACGTGACCACTGAGCCGCTCTCGAGGATCACCATCGCCGTCGACAACAGATAGACTCGCTGATCGCTGTCAGTGACTACTACCGAAAGGTTGCTGTCGACAAAAGATATTCGGACGAGAGTATCTCCGTGTGATTGAAAGTGCGGGCAGGCACTGGTCAACGGAATACACCGTTTATCTCGGAAAAGCTCAGGAACGAGCGAAAGCAGTCCATTAGCGTGCCGTGTAGCAAGGAGAACAGTCTCGAGATACCAATTACGTATCAGATCTAACGATCTGAGCACGAGGACACTCGAGTGAAGCCCCAGGCACCACGCTTTTGGGTCAGTTGGTGGAAATAAATCGAAGAATTGAGTGCGGGTGCGTTATTGACCGCATCATAGAATATTCGCATTAGGACGTGCGAGTATTGAAGAAGAGTCAACAGCCTTTTTACTTAAAAGGTCTAAGGCGACAATTAGGAACGCAGTCATGGCTTCCTTATTCAACTACATCATCCCCCGCGCCGGCCTCACTCTCGTGCAGGTCGGAAAACGATTTGCAATCGAATGGGCGCAGGAGTGCGCAGAAGAAATCACTCGGTCGGTCACAGTTTCTACCGACACCAGACAACGCGACGCCCACGTTAGGGCTTACTACACATGGCGCAAGGCGCAACACCGGGAGCGTCGTCTCCAACAACGACAACATGCGTTTCAGCTGTGGCAGCTGGAACAGGAGTCCCTCCGCATTCAGGAGGAAGCTTGGGAAGAATTGCTCAAGCAGCGCCGAGAGGAACGGCGTTATCAGAAACGAGTCGAGCAAGAGCTCGAACAAATGGAGAAGGACAGGCAGACCCTGGAGGGGCTGCTTAACGATATGGATCCCGAATCGGAGATCCGCCAACGACTGTTCGACACGCCGTCGAACATCCAGCTCTTACTAATGGGCTGGAACATCATCACACTGCGACACAATGGCTTGGTCTTGTCAGCCAAGGAACGAAATCGGCTGATGCACGCCGAAAACGGGAACATTAAAACCCGTAGTTACAACAGAGCGACCGCGGAGATCGCCAACCAGGAACGATTGGACGGGAAACGACCCGATCCGTACATGAAGGCACGTCTGAAAAGGAAAACGCCAACCAGGTACAACACGCCGTTCCTGGTATCCCCGCTCATAATGAAAAACGACCCTGGCACTTCACCCCTGCTGGGACTCGCCGACTTCCTCAAACTCGTTGGGGAAGATCTCACGTACACGGACGATTGGGTCAAAACGTTGACCCGTCCACAGTTACCAAGCGCGCCCGTCATGGATATCCACGAGGAGAAGCCATGGCGAAGGAGCGGGTATTGCTACATGTACCTGTTCAAGAAGGATTTTATCACACGTTCGACTGGCCAGCATGGCCGACAGTAACGCAAATCTGTCCTGGGAACCGGAGATGCGCGACGAGACCGTCAAATTCGGTCTCCAGGACCATCACAAAAATGACATGTTTCATGTCATCGAGAAAGCCGCACTGCGCCCGCATGAAGACAAGTCCTATACTTGGAAGGACATGAAACTTATGGAGGGACGCAGCAAATACAACAAGTTCGCCCGATTTGGCGGACAAAAAGAGTCCAAGAAAGGGAAGGCACGAGCTTCCACCATTTCGTCCTGGGTCGCAGGACAACCATCAACAGCACGCTCGACGTCAGCGCCCATGTCATATGCTCAAGCGGTAACTGTCAAATCTGGACCTAGCAAGTCGCTAACCAGAACCGCAGGGGCAGACGCAAATTGGTACAACGGTACCATCCCTTGTGCAGCGGATTGGGAATCCGCAGACCCTGAACCCAAACAAGGGTTCAATGAAGAAAAACAGAGGACGATCAACAACTGGAAGCGGGAAGTTGAAAAGGAAATAGCGATTCCTTACCCGTATCCACGTCCTGCTCATACAAAACACACGTTGCATCCGGATGTACCTGGATATTGCTACCTGATTTTAATAAAGAATCAGTTTTGGGACATGTACGAATGGCCGGCATTTCCTCAGATTCAGGAGATCAATTCGTGGGACTACAACTTGCGTAACACCACGGTCGTGTAAATATCCGACGCACTATGGATATAATGACTGCTACCATATTGAGCGAGTTCCCAAAGGACCTAAGGGTTGGGATATGATCGCGTCATTAGTACGGTCCGGTCATGATCGTAAACATATGGGAGCTATTGAATGGGACGCAGGGGCAGACCGTTACCTCAAGAGACCACGAACGGCAATGTTGCATAATCGGATTCCTGGGTACTGCTACCTAATCCTGATCAAGCACAGGTATTGGGACGCTTTCAACTGGCCCGCGTTCCCTACCGTCGACAAAATACTATCCTGGCAACCTGCATATCGAGAAAGTACCGCCATCATTGAAACCACAATGATGCCGGAACTCGAGCGAATCCATGTGTCTAGCCGGGAACATGGAATGCACGGCTGGGAAGAAATGTACCGGTTGCAAGGCAATGGGTTTGGACAGTACACAGTGGGCGCATCAAGGAACGACAACCTGACAAGGTTCCTTGGTCGAGAAATTCGTCGCATTAGATTAAATCTACCTGGCAACCACCCAAACAGGCGATTCCAACAGCAGGTTCAAACTGTAACAAAGATCTTCGATCGTGTAACACCTGCTATCCCCGGATATTGCTACCTTGTTTTGTTCAAAGAGGAACTATGGAGCGCATTTGAATGGCCCGCATTCCCAACGTCACATTGGGTAAACCAAGTCGACCCACAATACCGATCAAACCAGTCTGTTAAGTTTAAAGTGGTGCGACACAACAAATGGGTTGGATTCCATGTGCGAACCAGCGTCAATGGGACAAGTGGATGGCCGATGATCCAGGCAATTGTTAATGGGGATCTTGGACACGTCGAAATAGGTTTCGGCTGGACAAATACAATGACCGCGTATTTGCAATCAGCAATTTATCAGTATAATTACTATTTCGGGCCAAATGCAAACCCAAGACCGGAACCATTGACTGTGGCAGGAGGATCAACTCCGCAACAAGTGGCGGACAGGGATGAAGCTATCCAGGAATGGAACGCAGGGACTAGTCAAATGGCGGAGCATATGGGAAACCTGGTACAGCAGGCAGTAACTGAGTATCAGAACACCCGACCTCCCCCGCCTAGCAGATCCTTGGTGAAACTGGAGCTACCAGACCATTACGAAGGCGACCCAGCGCAAGTAGACGCATGGTGCCGAGCCATGGACGTGTACTTTGAACTGGCACACGAAACAGATTACGGCCGACGTATCTACATTACGCTGGGACGAATTAGGAAAGGAAAAGGAGATCGAGCCGGAACCTGGGCGGTGGTAAAATTAAAAGAGCAGATTGACAGCGACACCGATTTCAATCAAAAGGTAGCCGAGGAAGGATGGTCATCAAGGTTAACCTATCAGGAACGTAGGGAGGGACACTTTGTCCCTGCATCAATAGGAGTAGCCGCGCATTACCAGCGCAACCCTCAAACCCTAAAACCTCCCTTTTTGGGATGGGCAGATCTCAAGCGACAGATGCATGACTTCTTTATGTCTAAGGAAACTCGTGAACATGCTGTTGAACAGATCCAGAAACTACAACAAGGAGGGCGGGCAGTCGAAGATTACATCATCGAGTTCAAAGCCTTGTTACCGCTAACAGGATGGAATGCCAGCGCCGCCAAGGATCATTTCCAGAAAGGGTTAAATCCAAACTTAGGATTTGAGTTGATCCGTGTCGGGGATCTAGACGAAGGAGACACCTTGGAGCGGATCATGGAAAGGGTTACGGAATTGGCACGAGCCTACCGAAGGGCCAGGGATGCATATGGTGATCGACAGAAAAAGACGCCATTCAAAGAAGACTATCAGAAGCCTCAGCCCACTTCACGAACCTATAAGCCGGCTCAGGCGTCAACGTCTACCCACGATTCCAACGCCATGGATGTGGATAAAGTCAAACGCGCACCGGGTGCATGTTACAATTGCGGAAAGAAGGGACACTTTGCAAGGGAATGCAAAGAACCGAAGAAACATACATGGGCCGAAAAAGGAAAAGGCCGTGTTAGAGAAATAAAGATCGAGGAGCTCACGGAGGAGCAATGGAAGGAATGGGGCAAAGAGAAGGGTTTTGGCGACAGCCAGTAGGCATGCGCTCCGCGCTGCTGGCTAATAGAGTTTCTGTATCGGACAATGATTCTTGTGTACAACTACCTGAATTATTATATGAATGTTCACCTCTCATTCACCGGATACGAAACCTAAGTGTGAGCGTCAAAACAAATCGGCTAACCCCGTGGACCCCTGAATGGGTATTAAGACGAATCTGGCAGGAAGATAATGAAACTGCAGTTCGTTGCCTAAAAGAATGGGTGCCGACAAAACGAGTCAACGAGATCAATACCAAACTGGTACAGGATCTCAATAACCTATCAGAACAGGAAGCGCTATGGAACCTGACGCAATTGCGCCAACAGTTGGTACACGCCACCGGAAAACAGGAAATAGATCTGCACTGTGTATTAACAACGATGGATACGGGTGAAACAATTAATGTATTGGCATTGGTTGATTCAGGATGTACGGGTTCTTGCGTTAATGAAGAATTTGTGGAACGACACAAATTAAACAAACGACGGCTGATCAAGCCATTACCAGTCTACAATGCGGATGGGTCCCGGAACTCAATGGGAAGCATTGAATACATGACACAATTCAAGCTGCGAATTGGGGATCATGAAGAAATAATTGAATGTAGCGTGGCGCGTTTGGGCAAGACAGATCTATTCCTAGGTCATGATTGGCTGAAACATCATAATCCAGCCATTGACTGGAAGCGAAAGGAAGTTCGATTCACGCGGTGCCCAGGAACTTGCTGGACGGCATCGCAAGTGGAGGAACCAGAGGACGAGTCAGATCCAATGGAGCAATTAGAGGAGGGCGAACACCTATTAGCCATTGATATTGGGGAGCCAGAGTTACGACTACGGTCAGTAGCAACCAATATAGCCGCTAAGGAATCAGAAGCCGCTCAGAAGCGCACATTAGAGCAAGTAGTACCCAAACACTACTTGGGACACCAAAAAGTCTTTGAAAAGGAGACCTTCGATGAACTACCGCCACGACGGCCATGGGACCATGCCATCGAACTAATACCGGGATCCAAACCAGTGGATTGCAAGATTTATCCACTGAACCGGGATGAACAGGCACAGTTGGACGAATTCCTGAAAGAAAACTTGGAATCAGGACGAATTCAACCAAGTAAATCTCCTATGGCGTCTCCCTTCTTCTTTGTAAAGAAAAAGGATGGCAAATTACGACCGGTACAAGACTACCGACGATTAAATGAGATGACGATCAAGAATCGCTATCCACTACCACTTATTGGGGAACTGGTGGACAAGTTGTCTAAAGCCAAGATATTCTCTAAAATGGATATCCGGTGGGGATACAACAATGTTCGCATTAAACAGGGCGATGAGTGGAAAGCGGCTTTTAGAACAAATCGGGGGCTTTTCGAGCCATTAGTTATGTTTTTTGGATTAACAAATTCGCCAGCGACATTCCAAACAATGATGAATGACATCTTCCGACAAGAAGTTGCGGAAGGATGGGTTGTCATTTACATGGATGATATTTTGGTGTTCTCGTCAACACAGGAAGAACATACAAAACATGTTAATCGTATCTTGGCAAAACTGGAGAATCACAAGTTGTCCTTAAAACCAGAAAAATGTTGGTTCGATCGCCCAGAAATCGACTTTCTGGGATTAGTGATCAGTGAAGACTCCATCCGTATGGAGGCGGGCAAGGTCCAGGCAATTGCAGAATGGCCGACGCCTACCTGCAAAAGGGAGTTACAGCAGTTCTTAGGCTTTGTAAACTTCTACCGGCGCTTTGTGGAAGGATTTGCGTCAACAGCCAAGCCGTTGACAAAGTTGACAGGAAAAGACGACTGGATCTGGACTGAATTGCAAGACACTGCCTTTCAGGGACTGAAAGACCTTGTGGTGAGGGAGGTTGTACTCAAAATTCCAGATGACGAGGGTCAGTTCCGTATCGAAGTAGATGCATCGGACTTTGCAATCGGTGGAATTTTGTCGCAACAAGGAAAGGATCAATCCTGGCGACCGGTGGCTTTCATTTCAAAAGCCTTAAATGACGCCGAGCGAAACTACGAAATCTATGACAAAGAAATGCTAGCTGTAATGCACGCCTTTTACGAATGGTCGCATTACCTCAAAGGAGCTAAAGAGATTGTGGAGGTGTTGACGGATCATCAAAACCTGACATACTTTCGGAAGCCGCAGAATTTAAACCGGCGACAAGCGCGATGGGTCACGGATCTGCAGGAATACAGCTTCGTCATTAAACATCGATCAGGGAAATCTAATTCCAAGGCGGACATTCTGTCTCGACGAACGGATCACCATCCGGGAGGCCCAGATAATGAAGGAGTCATTTTGCTCAAAAACGACTTGTTCGTCCGAGTGTACGACGATGATAGGGCCATCGAAGATATCATTAAAGACATCCAGAAGATTCCTAACCGACAATGGGAAACTCAAGTACGGAAAGGGCTGGATGATAATAATGAGGACTTTAAGGTTGCCAACGGACTAGTAGAATGGAAGGGGCGGATTTATGTACCCGCAAATATACACACTCGCGAATCTTTGCTGGCAATTTATCACTCCTGGGGACATCCAGGAATAGATAAAACAGTCGAACTAGTAACGAGGGATTTTTGGTGGCCGCAAATGCGTAAGGACATCCAGAACTACGTAGCAGGATGTGAAACCTGCCAAAAAGTCAAACCGGATCGACAAACAAGAGCGGCACCACTACATCCTAACGAGGTACCAGAGGCGCCTTGGGAAATTATATCAATGGATTTAATTGGGCCACTACCGGAGTCAAAGGGAAACGATATGATATTGGTCATAGTGGATCGATTCACCAAGAAGTCGTACTTCCTACCCACCACATCAACAGTCACCTCGCAAGGAATAGCTACATTATTCCGGGATAACGTTTTTAGGGAACATGGCTTACCAAAGAAGGTTATTAGTGACCGCGGACCACAATTCGTCTCCAAATTCATGGACGATCTATACGGCATGTTAGGAATTAAGGCAAACCGCTCAACAGCGTACCACCCGCAGACCGACGGACAGACGGAACGCGTAAATCAGACAGTCAAGGAATTCCTCACAATGTTCGTCAATCACCGACAGAACAATTGGAGTGATTGGCTGGCAGTGGCACAATTTTGTCATAACGATCGGGCGCATTCAGCAACAGGGTACTCGCCATTCTTTATGAACTACGGGCGACACCCGTACAAGGGGTTAAATCCAACTTACGTTCCCAAGGTGGTAGCTGTCGAGGACTTAGCTAAACAAGTTGAGGGCATCCATGCTAATGCTACCGCGGCGCTGGAAAAAGCCGCGGAAACCATGAAACGGAAGTACGACGAGTCTAAGGCACCCGCGCGCCAGTACCAGCCTGGCGATAAAGTTTATCTGAGCACCTCTAATCTCCCTACGTTGCGGGTCACCAAGAAATTGGACGGCAAATTCGTGGGACCCTTGGAGGTTGTTAAGAAAATCGGACAGTCGGCATATCAGTTGAAGATTCCAGCGTCCTGGAAAATCTACAATGTATTCAATGAAATTCACCTAAAGCCCTATAAGGAACCGGTGTTTCCGGGTCAAAAGGAAAAAGCGGCGTCGCGCAAAGAAGCACAAATGGTGGAAGAATCGGTGGATGACGAATACGAAGTAGAGGAAGTAATGGACAGCCGTGTCAGTGGACGCGGCGGTGGGCGTTTGGAATACCTCGTCAAATGGAAAAATTATCCAGTCGAGGAGTCAACTTGGGAACCGGCGGAAAACTTAGGCAACGCCAAGAAGGAAGTACAGAAATTCCACAAGGCGAATCCTAGTGCGCCCCGGCGGATGGTCAACGTGCGTGACATCAGCGCAAGTTTCCGGAAATGGCAGAATCACACGGCGATCCCTATAGCAAAGCGGCTGTATGGGTGGGAGGATGGCAAGTTTGAGCGCGAATACCTTGAAAAGCTCAAACGAAACTGGCAGCGCTGGAAAGGTGACCGGCGCGACATATATGCCGAAGAAGACGCGCGGCATGAGTTCGTTAGGAACTCGAAATAATTTTTACGACACGCATGGCTTCCCGGGACGTGAAGCCTTAAGGAGGGGGTCATGTTACGATACTGGACGATGTCTCTTATTTTTCTCTATTTTTCTATATTTTATCTGGAGGCCTACGGACGCTTGAAGGGATACCAATACGCATAGGGGCTTGGGGGGATCCGTTATGGAAGGACCGGTTAGGTAAGCCATGGGTGGCTGTACGAAGGTCTAGGCATAGGGGTCCGGGTGAGTCTGGCTATGGAGGGGTCTGGAACGTTGCTGCGCGTACACAGCCTTGGAGGCAGTGTAGTCTGTGCGCACAGACCAGGACCAAAGGTATATAAGGAGGGCGTATCCGTAGGTAGGAGTCCTAAGACTCTAGATAGTTTGCTCTTACCCAGCTTACTGGTCTATTGTGTCAATACACTCTCTTTCTCCTCTCCTCTACGTGAGACCTGTGGTTGTGTGGGATTCGTCCTAACAGAAAGCTACTTCAATCTTGTGAAAGTAAGAGATCCGAAGCAGCAGATGATGATCATACTGCAAAGGGTGAAAAAGGGAATGGACAATCGAGCTGGCAATTGGGCGGCAGCGAAAACAACGGAGCAGGCGGAATTTGAGGCGGAAATAGCCGTAAAAAACCCGCTTCCACAAATGCAAGTGCTGATAGCACAGCTCGGGAGGTCATTGACATATGTGGAGTGCAGAGAAGGGATTAGAGGGGAGAATGGAACATGGGTAGCAGAGCCATTCCAAAATCCACCACCGTTTGATAGCTGGGAGGATCTGAAAATCAAAATGAAAGATTTCTTTTTGACAATGGAAACCCGCGACAATGCGACACGGAAGATCAGTACACTGAAACAAGGTTCTCGAAAAGTCGAGGATTACATTGTTGAATTTAGAAGCATCGCAATGCTCACAGGGTATAACGGAATTGCATTAGTTACGCATTTCCGACAAGGTCTCAACCCAGCATTAGGATGGCGAGTAGTGGAAATTGGAATGTTGGATGGAGCAAGGAGTATCGATGGATCTCAGCAAGGAGATCTACAGCGGTGGTATGATAGGGCGTTGGCGATTGAAAAGAGTTGGAGGGATGCACAACAACTGTATCCAAAAATGACGACAACACAGACAGGAAGCAGGCCGGCGCAAAACACGCAGAATAGGCAAAATAAGCCTTGGCAGCAAAATCGACCAGTTCCAAATCAAAACTCACCAGCAACGGCATCTACATCAAAAGATCCAAATGCGATGGATGTAGATCGTCGACGAGCATCGATCACCTGTTACAACTGTGGAAAGGTTGGACATATGAAGTGGGATTGCAGAGCACCGCCAAAGGATAAAGGAAAGCAGGTGGAGAAAAGATGGAACAATGCAAGAGAGTATGTCAGGGATCTGACAGATGAAGAGAAGAAAGAGTTAGTGGAGGAGTTGGGTTTTCAAACCAACTTGTGAATAAGTGTTTCGATTCACAAGTTACAGACATTGTAAAGTACGAGAATTCACATGTAAAATTACCTGAGATTTTATATGAATGTCGTTCACTTGTTCATTGTCTGAGAAATGCACCCATAAGCGCAACTAAACAAAGATTGACCACATGGTCAAGTCCTTGGATGGTGAGACATATTTGGGATCAACCGATGGAAACAGCCATCAAAGATGTCAAAACATGGGTTAAGAAAAATCGAGAAGAAGAAGTAGATGAGACACTGATTCACGAATTAAATCAGATGTCAGAGAAAGATGCATTGTGGTACCTAAACCACATGAGAACCAAACCACATCTTGTAAGAACAACAGGGCAAAGGCAGATGGATGTAGGAGTTATAGTGCAAACTAAGGACTCACTACAGAACTTTGAAATAAAGGCATTGATCGACTCGGGATGCACTGCGTCATGTGTAAACAAAACATTTATTGAACAAAATGGAATAAATACACGAAGACTACCGAAATCCATTCCAGTCTTTAATGCAGATGGAACACGAAATGCGGGGGGAGACTTAGAAGAGATGGTGGAACTGAAACTACGAATTGGAGACCATTGGGAATCATTGGAATTCGGAGTTTCAGCATTGGGAAAAACAGATATGTTTTTAGGACATGATTGGTTAAAATATCACAATCCAGAGATCAACTGGAAAAACCAATCATTAAACTTTTCACAATGCCCAGGGTCTTGTTGGAAAGGATCAACGGTTAATGAGCCAGAGGAGGAAATTGATCAAAACAAATGGGAAGAGGGGGATCGCTTACTAGCAGTACATATTGGACAAGAGGAATTACAACTTCGAGCTTTTCAATCCAAAGCTATGGAAATTGCTTCTCAAAATAAAATTAAGCGTTCATTGGAAGAGATTGTACCATCTCACTACCTACCCCATCGAAAGGTCTTTGAAAAAACCACCTTTGATGAGTTACCACCAAGACAACCATGGGATCATGCAATCGAACTAATACCGGGATCAAATCCCTTAGATTGCAAAATTTATCCATTGAACAGAGAAGAACAGAAAGTTTTGGAGGACTTTCTCACTGAAAATCTGGAGAGTGGACGGATAAGGCCCAGTAAATCTCCAATGGCATCACCATTCTTTTTTGTTAAAAAGAAAGACAGATCTTTACGACCAGTACAGGATTACCGTAAACTTAACGAGATGACAATCAAAAATCGTTATCCATTACCTTTGATATCAGAATTGATTGATAAGTTGAGCAATGCAACGATTTTCTCTAAAATGGATATCCAATGGGGATACAATAATATCCGTATTAAAGATGGTGATGAATGGAAAGCAGCCTTTTGTACAAATAGGGGACTGTTTGAACCGTTGGTTATGTTCTTTGGTCTCACGAATTCACCCGCCACATTTCAGACCATGATGAATGACTTGTTCTGGGAGGAACTCGCTGAAGGATGGGTGGTTATTTACATGGATGACATATTGGTGTTCTCTCAATCAAAAGAACAACATAAAAAACATGTAAATTGAATTTTGGCTAAGCTGGAGGAAAATCAATTGTCATTAAAACCAGAAAAATGTTACTTTGACAAAACAGAAATTGAGTTTTTGGGCATGATCATTACCAAAGACTCGGTACAAATGGATCCAGCTAAAGTAAAAGCGGTAAAAGAATGGCCTGAACCTAAGAATAAACGAGAAGTTCAACAATTCTTAGGGTTTGTCAACTTTTATCGACAATTCGTGAAAGGATTTGCAAAAGATGCAAAACCTTTAACAGAATTAACTGGGAAAAAGGACTGGGAATGGGGCCCTCGACAGGTAGAGGCCATGAGAAAGCTAAAAGAAAGAATAACGGAGGAAGCGGTATTAGCAATACCAGATGAAGGAGGACAGTTCTGAATTGAAACCGATGCATCGGATTTTGCATTAGGATCAATTTTATCTCAACAGCAAAATGGTGTATGGAGACCAGTTGCATTTATTTCAAGAGCTTTAAATGAAGCTGAAAGGAATTATGAAATATATGATAAGGAGATGCTCGCTATCATGCATTCCTTATATGAATGGTCGCAATATCTAAAAGGGGCAAAAGAGATAATCGAGATATTAACTGATCATCAAAATTTAACGTACTTCCGTAAACCTCAAAACTTGAATCGCAGACAGGCGCAATGGGTTATGGATCTACAAGAATACAATTTTGTGATTAAACATAGATCCGGAAAATCCAATTCCAAAGCAGATCTATTGTCTAGGAGAGCGGGATATGAACAGGGAGAAAGAGATAATGAAGATGTAATATTACTGAAGGAGGAATTGTTTATGAGATGGGACAGGAGCGAGATTGAAATAGAAAAACTGGAAAAAGATATTAAAAAAAGTAAATAAAAGACAATGGGACGAACAAGTAGAAAAAGGAATAAAAGAGAAAAAAGAAGGCTTCGAATATGATAAAGAACAAAATTTAATAACATGGAAAGGAAGGGTTTACGTACCAGTGGTGATAAGATTAAGGGAGGAAGTCATACAGATACACCATGATCGAGGACATCAGGGAATAGCTAAGACGCTAGAATTGATAACTCGAGGATATTGGTGGCCAAATATGGGGGAGGATATTAGAAAATACATCCAAGGATGTAGGACCTGTCAAACCGTCAAACCCGACAGACAAAAGCAAGTGGCACCGTTAAATCCCCCATGCGATACCAGACGCTCCATGGAAACATATATCAGTTGATTTGATCGGACCATTACCCGAGTCAAAAGGATATAATGCAATCCTCACAGTAGTAGATCGATTCTCCAAGATGGCGTACTTCTTACCTACCAATACTATGATAACGTCATTAGGAGTTGCTGCTTTATATCAGGATCACATTTTCAAAAATCATGGAGTACCAGAAAAAATTATCAGCGATCGAGGACCACAATTCGTGTCCAAATTTATGAAAGAACTATCTGGAATATTGGGGATCAAAGGGAATCCATCCACAGCTTTTCATCCACAAACCGATGGACAAACAGAAAGAGTAAATCAGATAGCAGAACAATTGCTATCTATGTTTGTCAATGAAAATCAAGATGATTGGAGCGATTGGTTGGCAGTAGCACAATTCTGTTACAATGATTGGGAACATTCATCAACAGGATATTCCCCATTTTACATGAATTATGGGCGTCACCCCAATAAAGGAACAGAAATCGACATAGGACATACCACAGTGGAAGTGGTTACCCAATTCACCAGAAGACAAGCAGAGGTCTGGAATCACACAAGGAACACTCTCAAAAAGGCACAGGAAGCAATGGCATTACAATATGATAAGAGGAAGAGAACATCTATATGCTACAAAAAAGATGATCTAGTCTACATAAATGCCGAACATTTACTGACAGTGTGTCCAACCAAAAAGTTGGGAGAGAGATTTTTAGGACCTTATAAAATCCTTGAAAAGGTGGGACCGGCGGCTTACCGAATTCTTATCCCCACATCCTGGAAGGTTTATAACGTTTTTAACAAGTCGCTTTTGAAACCATACCGCGCACCTTCTTTTCCAATACAGGCCAGCAAAAATGCAGGCCAAAAGAAGAAGCAAAAGGAAAAGAGCAATACCGGCGACTACGAGGTGGAAAAAATACTTGATAGTCGAATAAACCGTTGAGGACGAGGTCAGTTGGAGTATTTGGTAAAGTGGAAGAATTACCTGCTCGAAGAAGCTTTGTGGGTACCGGCGCGAAATTGCCACCATGCCAAGAGGCGTGTCGATGATTTCCATCGACTCAACCTGGGCGCGCCCAGGAGACTCCATGAACGAGAATTAGCGTTCAAACCGTACTTAAACTACACACAGCCACCGGTGTCTAAAAAATTATACGGGTGGGAAGACGGAAAATTTGAACGGGATTATCTGGAAAGATTGGAACACAATTGGCAGAAGTGGAAAGGAAATTGTCGTGAAGCCAAACGAACGAATCCTGATTGTGTGGAACCCAATCCTTGAAGAGGGGGTTATGTTACGATTTCTCAATTTCTTTATTTTCTTGATTATATAATGGACATAGCCACAGGAGGGTTAGGTCAGCAAGGCAAGGATGGCTGAGTCACCGGAAGCCATGAGGGGAGAGTCACATGATTGACTCATGGGGGACATGAGGCGAAAGGTATATAAGGAGGGGTTAGTAGGTAGTGTACCTTAGCCTTACGATTGTTTGTGTCGTACCACACAGCAACTAAGAGCCCTTTTCTCTTCTTCTCTTAAACCTTGAGGTTGTGTTGAACGACGTTCTAACACTTAGCTGAGAACTGTGGTCCTTGATCCAAGATGAGGATATCAGGTAGTCCAAAGCGTTTGAATATTTCGGAGATGTAAAGATCGGCTGTTCCTAACATGTCGATGGTTTTCTTGCAAGGAGTAAAAATAACCCCCTTCATAAGACCATGGTCCACCGTGACCAGAATTGAATCATATCCATCCGCAATAGGAAGATCTGTAATGAAATCTAGTGTGACTTGTTGAAAAGGGCGAGTCACTTTGGATCCAATGGGTAGAAGAGCCAGAGTGTTTGGATGAGTATTCACTTTCATCTGTTGGCAAGCGGCGCAACCTGTAATCCATTCTTTGACGTGTTTATACATTCCTGGCCACCAGTAATTGCGTTGCAGAAGTTCAAGGGTTTTCATGTGTCCTGGATGTCCTGAGGTGAGCAATTCATGAACCGTCTTGACAATCTGTGTCCTGAGCATTCCATTATCTGGGATGTACACTCTATCAATATATCGGATGATCCCATCAACAAATGCCCAGTCCTGAAGTTTGGATTAAATCGGTGGAGCGCATTGAGTCTCAATGACTTCAATGATTGTGCGTCCAAAGCTGTCAAGTGATGTAGCATCCCTAATTTCCTGGGCGAGGTCTGTAGTGATGAGACAGATGAATTTATTGTTGGGTAACATGGTGACATCCTCTAGAGCATCATTGTCCTTCATGTGATCAGGTTGGCGGGATAGAGCATCTGCTTCAAACATTTTGGTGCTGGGTACATGTTCGATTTTCAAGTCAAATTCTGAGAGCATCATGGACCATTGTGCTTGTTGAGGAGTTAATTGTTGGGGTGACCAATAGAATAAAAGATTTTTATGATCGCAGTGAACCACAATGGGATGTGGCGATCCATGAAGTAAATGTCGCCATGCCTGCAGTCCTTTAATGATTGCTAGTAGTTCTCGATTGTAAATCTGGTAATTTTGTTCTGTAAGCGTCAAGGCATGCGAAATAAATCCACATGGATGAAGTGTTCCGGTTGTATCTGCTTGTTTAAGCACTGCTCCAGTAGCTTTGTTCGAAGCATCTGTCTGAAGAATGAATGGTCGGGTGGGGTCAGGCATGTGTAAAACGGGCATGGAGGAGAACTTGTTTTTGAGCTCCTCAAACGCTGTTTGACAGGTGGTTGTCCAGTCAAAAAGTAAGCCTTTCTTTGTTAGATCTGTCAATGGTTTTGCTATGGCGGCAAAATTGCCAATAAATCTCTGATAGAAATTTCCGAATCCCAGGAAGGATCTGACTTGTTTAACCATTGTTGGTGTTGGCCAATCACGAATTCCTGCAAGTTTAACAGGATCCATTTGAATGTGTCCGGGTGTAATGATCATGCCAAGAAATTCAACTTCTTGAACACAGAATTTGCATTTCTCAAGTTTCAAGAATAAACCATTTTCCTGTAGGTGCTTCAAAACGTGCTCTGTTTGTTCTCATATTTCTTCTTTTGTTTTTGCACAGATTAAGATATTGTCCATATAAATGATGAGCCATCCTTCGTTTATCATGTCTTGGAAATACTCATTCATCATTGTTTGGAACATCGACGGAGAATTGCAAAGACCAAAGAACATGACCATTGGTTCATATAGTCCTCGATTGGTTATGAATGCTGCTTTCCATTCATCACCTTCTTTGATTTGAACATTGTTGTATCCCCAGTGCAGATTGAGTTTGGTGAAGTAATTTGCACCTTCTAGTTTTGTCATCAGATTGGAGACCAAAGGTAGTGGATAGGCGTTTTTGATTGTCCATTCATTTAGGTAATAATAATCCTGGCAAGGTCAAAGTGTTCCACTTTCCTTTTTAGAGACGAAGAAAAATGGTGATGCCTGTGGTGATTTAGACGGTCGAATGTATCCTTTATCAAGTTGTTCCTTAATCCATTCATCAAGGGTTGACTGTTCTTTCAGCGATAACAGGTAGATTTTGTTGACTTTTGGTGTAAATCCTGTTTTGAGTTTGATTGCATGATCCCATGGGCAAGAAGATGGGAAACGCTCTGACACTTTCTTCTCAAAGGTGGTGTGCCAGGGTGTGTATTCTGAAGGTAAAATGGTGGGCACTTCATCTCGTTTTGCTTGGTGTTCAAGTGCCTGTGATGCTGATGTTTTTACCCTGATCCAATATTCATCTTCTTCCCATTGCCGTGTATCTAATGCCATGCGCCAAATAGGTTTGGTATCTTCTAAATCATTGTCCATTTGGAGGGTTTTCTTTTGCCAATCAATAGTTGGATTATGTTGTTCTAACCATGGTATTCCGAATATTATCACCTGATCTCCAAGATTGGTGATCCATAACCAGTTGTTGTATGTTTTTCCTTCAATAGAGTAGGTAAGACAAGTGCGATGGGTGATTAATCCGTTCTGATTGATTGTTCCGTCAGCGTTTTTGACTCTAATTGGTTGTTTTAAGAGTTCCTTTGGTAGATCTTGCAATATTTGTTCATCTATGAAGTTTCCTTCTGCTCTGCAATCGATGAGAGCAAATATTTCAGTGGGTTTATGGGTTGTTTGCACAGTAATGGAAATTTGTTTGTTATTATTGGAATTTGCAATTACAGAGTTGAGTGCTAACTGTTCAATGGTACTGGAGGTGTCAACCGCTTTCTGGCGTCTCCTTCTTAAAAACCCTTGGACTCGAGTTCCTGGAGGGTGGTCTCGCGTTCTTCTTCTGGGAGTTCTTTCAACAGTGCTCTAATTCGTTGGGCAGCTGATTTGTCCGAGGTTGTTTCCTCTATTGCTCTGATTGTGTGATTCTGTGGGGAGGAGGACTTGTAGGACAACGTTTGGGCGTTCCCCTTGTTTGGGCAGTCCCTGGATATGTGTCCCTGTGTTCCACATCTGAAACACTTGCCAGTTTTTCGGTATTCCTCCTTTTGGGCATCTGAAAGGCGTCCTGTGCTCACAGCATTGATCCCCTTTGATCCAGATGTAGAGGGCTTCGTGTTTCAATTAAATTTGAAACATCCCTTTGTGTCTCCTGATCCAGATGATCGGTTCATCAGTTTCATGGTTTCCCAAGCATTGTGCAGGCGTTCTGCAGTGTTATATGCTGTTTCCATACTGACGACTGCAGGATTTTCGATAATCTTTGCTGCTACTGATGCAGGGAGTCCCTTGCAGAAGTAAATGCGCTGCGCCATGAACCCTGTAATTCCGGTGGAGTGTATGAGTGATCGGAATTTCTGAATGTAGGCAGGGATGTCAATGTCTCCGCCCACTTTGACTTTATCTAGATCATTCAGGGTCCTGGCTGCGCTGTCAGATTCTCCCCAGTCACTCAAGAATCATTGCTTGAAGCTGGTATAGTTATCCCAAGAGAGTGCATATGCACTTTCTGCTGATTTTCCTTTGGTTGCTTCTGCTACCTCTAATTCTCCTTGAAGATTTGCTTTCCAATCATCTAGTTCTTCCCCTAGGTGAAGGAGAACATATTTGATTCGCTTTTTCGATGTTTCAAAGTGCCCTTCATCAAGATCAAATATGTCATCAAATGTGTTGATGAAGTGTTTTGCCTTAGAGTGCTGTCCTTTAAATTCCTTAATGGAGATTCCCTTTATTCCTTTCGAGGACATTTCCTTGTCATCTGACATGTCCTTCTTTGGTTTCTGTTTCGGTTCTGGTGTTTCAGGTTTCGGGTCTTGTGTTCCGGGTTTGTGTTTTGATTATGTGCCTTGTTTCGAGCTTTCTCCTTGTTTCAATTTATCCCCAAAGGCTAGATCTGTCTCGATCTGTTGTTGTTCTCTGTATTTGTTCTACTCAGTTACTGTCTGCTCGTCGAGTGCAAGGAAAGCGAAGTCTCCAAGTTTCTTGTCAACTTGAAACTTGCGCCACCAAGTAAGTTCGGGTTTGGTGTTTGGGGTTAGGAATAACTGATTGTTTTCCTCATTTGTTTCATTGTACCAGTGAATCCAAATGTCTCCTGGTAATTCCTCCTTCCTGGTATTCTCCTTCGAAGAGTTCCTCTGAGACTGGTAGGTTCTTTCTCTTTGTTCCTGAAATGTAGCACCAGACCTTGTGTGTTGTAGAAAAGTAGACTTCTCTTTGATTAAGGTAGTACTTCTGTTTGTAACAAACAGAGTCGTTTGGGGGTCTGATCTGGGAGTTCCTGGTATCAATGGTGTCTGGCTAGTGACGATGCACTGAGCGGTTCCTGAGTTCCAACTTGTGTTACGGACGATGCCCTCATCGTGGTTTGTTCTAAGTCAACAGTGACAAGCAGAGTCTCGGTCCGCTCCCAGCCACTGGACAAAGAGTTCAGATGCTAAGTCAAACAATGACAAAGGTCTTGAGAGTGATGAAAGAGAAGAGTGTCAAAGTCAATCAATGTTGAGAGCAAAACTTGTCTAAGTTGGAACTGAGGTTACTCTATGGTACAGGGGTTTATATATGTTAGAGAGCAATGGGAATCGTAAAAGGAAATGAGGCTGTAGCTACCTGAGAAAGGAAATGCAAAAGTAACTACAGAAGGAGATAGTGTCCAGGCTGTACAGTGCGCAGTTGATGATGGATATGAAACAGTCCGCCAAGACAGAAAGATGAAATGAAAGGAAACTGTAACACATGGTACTGAAGTATGGATCATAATCTGTTTGATGATCTAACCTCTTATAGACCTGACCTTGGTTGGGTTGGTTCACCAGAACCTTCTGATGACCTTTACTGGAGTGATGTGTTGTCAGAACAAAGAAGTTCCACTCTGGAGGAGACCTCTTGCTGGGGCATCAAACATCCCACTCTAGATTTTGCTGAGGAATCTAGGACACATGCTCAGCCATGACTCTCTGCTGCTGTTGGATCAGCCAGTACATCAGTGTCAGGATCTACTCCATCTGCAAGGGTTCAGTCTGTGTGGGGAAGAAGAAACATCTCTGATGTCCCTCTCAGAACCACAGCTCTGCCAGGTCTCATAACAAGGTATGCCCATATTGTAGACCACAAGGAAAAAAATGCCAGCAATGATCTGGATGCCACATTTCTAACTTCATCTCATGACTAACCATTGTCTTTTGCACAAAATTTGTATAATATTGTGATAGCAGGCTTCAATCAACTCATTCAATCAGAGTTGTTAACAGGTTTTTGGGTACAGGTAAAACTGCATGCCAAAAGGTATAGCAATCCTAAACCCTAAACCTGTGAGTTATTTCCATTAGCTGTATTACCTGGCAATTGACCTGCTCTCATGTTAATCACATTTCTGTTGTGTCTTAGAAACCCTAAGAAACCCTAACAAGTTAGGCTGACCATGCTTGTAAGCAACTTGGTTATGTAACCATTTCCAGTAAACTCAGCCTGCTAATGAGTGGCTGCTTATGTAATCAAGTTTCGAAGCTTCATGTCACAGTCACACTGGTAACAATGTGTGGTAAACCCAGGTTTGTCATCAGAAAGTTTCTGTGACATCTTATCTTATCAGGTAACACCTTTTATGATCAGTAATGCAGCCACATGGGGCTGCCAAGCATGTGATGGTAGATGGCACTGGCCCAGAGCATTTCCAGACCATTGTTCCAAGGTTGCCAGGTAACAGCTTCACATGTAAAGTCATGCCAAGTCATGACAGCATGTGATTATCACCCACACACTGCCCTCCACAACAGCAATATTTCCAAATTCAGTCAAGCCAGAGTATTGGTTTGAATTCAAACTCAGCTCAGCAAGGTATATAAGTCACATAGAGAAGCTGATGAGTGTTACGATCATGAAAATTGGCATCACATTTTCAATCTATCTATCAGTGGTCTGGGACCACTACTACAATCTTTATACAGGCCAGGAGCCTTAGGAGGGAGCCTGGGAACACTTCGCGTGGGTTAGCGCATGGGAGCGCTTACTGTGGAACAAGACGATGGCCATACAAGGCGGCCATACACTATACTAGGAAGGACAGCCGGATTAGGCAAGAGGATCGCGCCTGTGATGGCATCATTGATCGATGTCGGCATCAACGCATCAGGGATCATGCCATCAGGCATCAGGAAGCAGCAGTGGCAGTGCATATGGACATATGGGATTGCAACACAGCCTATGGAGACAAGGAGGCTTTAGGGATATAGCCCCTTATGGTTACAAAGTCTAGAGCAACCTGGACTGGTCCAGAAGATGGTGTTACAGCAGCTGTGCCCAGAAGCATAGCAATGGTGACAGCGTGGAGGCAGCGCTCATACAAGACAATAAGGAGCATGAATGCTGTGGAGTGCTGGAGGTTCTAGGTGGTGGCAAGGGTCCTGGTAGAATAGTATATAAGTAGTACAAGTGTCTTGAGTTGCCCCAGACTTAAGATGGTTTCTCTTACATGTAGGACTCTGTCTATAGGTCAATATACCCTATTCCTCTCCCCCTTCTCTTCCCTGCTTGATGAGGCCTGTGGGTCTGTGTCCTAAAGGATGGTGGGTTAGTGTTGTTGGGCGTGAGCTCATAACAATGAGCTCTAGCAAAACTTGTACTCATACCACCACCATCTCACGCCTGAGCAGTTGCTCCTGCTGAGTGTGCCAAATCTGCTTGAGCTCTTTGGCTGTTATGGATCTTGTGATCCATGTCACCTCCCTCTTCAAGTCTTTCTCAAAGAGTTGGCCTTGGTCTAATGACAGCCATGGTGCTCTGATGATTTGGCTGAGGATGATGGTATCCTGCAGCAAGTGGTCATGTAAGAAGTGGTAAGTAGCTGTCAGGTAGTATCCAACTTGGATGGACATGCACTCACCTGAACATGCAACATAGCATGGGTGAGGAGATGCAATCAGCAGTCAGTAGGTGTCCAACTTGGACAGATGCAAACTCACCTGCACATTGTCCAACAGCAGAGGTAAGGAGGGGTTAGTAGCTGTAAGTAATCTGACTTGGACAGACACAAATGCACCTGATAATGTTGCAAGGCATGAGAAGTAAATACAAGTATCAGTCAGCTGGTATCCAACTTGGAAGGATGCAGACCCACCTCTGGCTTTGTAAATAATGGCATCACAGTGCACACATTCATCATGTGTGTATTATGATGCAGCTGCACTGCCCTGTTGAAAAGTTGCCCAACAGTCTGGAATTCATGTGCCTCATCAATCCATGCTGATCACCACTTCATCTTGAAGAACCTTGCCCTGTCTGATTGCAGCATGTGTCTGTCATCAACACACACTGATACTCTGCCTTCTTGCACTGAGTTGAACAACATTGCAGAGAGTGAACTGAATACCTGAAAACACTTTCAGCCATTGTGCTTCAATTGACTCTCTGACTCACCAAATGGGGGACAAGCACAATTTGACATATCATCTCATGCTTGGATTTCATCCAAGCACCTTTGTTGCTTGCCTCAAAATACTGAGGCAGCTTCACTTTTTGTGTTGGCAAGATGAATATATTGATGATGTTGGGCTTGAAGAACATCTTCAACTCCTGCCGCCATTGCCCAGCAAAAAAATTTGGCACTATAATTGTGTGAGGTGCATTTGGTATGCCCCTTTTCCCATTAATGATGGCAGGTCCTCTGGGAACAAGTCAGCCTGACACTTCATTATGAATCAATCACTTACTGATCAGCACAGGTCTCGGCTGCTTCTGCTGCTCACATTCATACACAAGCTGCATGAAGGCAATTGTTGCCATCACCTGTGCTGTCTTCCCCACACCAATGTCATCAGCCAACATCACCCTGAACTGTTGAATGACCTTCACCCCATACCCCTAAGTATAGCCCTCAATGTGGCTATCACCAGTTTGACCCTTAGAGGGTATTTCTTTTTCATTTATTTCTTTTATTTACATATATTAGATTACAGTTCTTTACACAAATATGTACATACAGTAAAAGTGTATATAAGACCTGGAGAGGTCTCTGGTCACTGTCTCTGACAGTGATACAATACTCTTGTCATCACAGACATATGAGCTCATTGTTCATGACAGTGACAACCACTGAGACAAACTGTGTCTAAAGGACATACAATTGCTGCTCAACACAAATGTCTTCTTCCCCTCCACCACCCATACCTTGCTCACCATTGCTGCTACCCCAGCCAGCTGGTGCCAGAGGAGCTGAACTGGCCCCATCTCTCTGCCTTGTTCATATAGGTCACCATCCAGTCTGACAGCCTCCCACGTGTTCCTCACATTGTCAATCCACTTGAAGGGGTTCCAAATGAATGGCTGTTCCTGTAGGGAGATGTTACAAGCCATCCTTGTTGGACATGATTCTCACCTCTTGAAAACTGAGCACCCCACTCAGTTCCTCTGTGCTCTTCTTGCTCATTTCCTCCACCCCCATATCTCCTTCTGTTGCTTCATTCCACGTCCTGGCCCATACATTGTCCAAGTCAAATTGTTCCTCTTCACCCTGGCTGAAATACTCAACATACATGTTGAGTGTTTGTTTGACCACTTCTGTGTCTGTGAGGTCATTCAGATCCAGATCAGCTCTGGTACACCACCAAAGACTTTTAACTGCTGCTGTGTGAATACCAAGTTCCATGGAATGTGATTGACTTACCCTTTCCTCCGTCCTCCTCATGTACATCCAGAGCTTCTGGATCCCACTTCAAACCCAATGCCAGCATTGCCAATTCCACAAACTCCTCCACTTCAGACACTTGCTCATGCAGGTTAAATAATAGAGCCATCGCTTTCTTGAACCTCTTTAGCTCCTGCATCATGTCTTGAATATTGGTGAACTTGATCAGCTTTCTTCCTTTGACTCCTATCTCTCCCATTATTACAATCATTACACCAATGACATGTCACATACCAGTGAAGATCATCTTGAGCTCTTCAGCAGCCTTGCTGCCATGTTTTGAGACACACCCAAAGATGTGCTGCAGCCAATCATAATTCAATGCCACATACAATTGAAAAATAATTGTCACCATCATTCCTGCCAGTGTCAGTGTCTGCTGTTTACCTAGCAGCTCACTCATGCAGCAGTTTGTTACTCAACTCCCATATATGTTTGTCCACCCTGATGCCCACTCATCCACTCATGCATTCTTCATCAGCTGAAAAGGATGGACACCAGCAGTGTCCATTTGTTGCTCCACCATTGCATTGAGCTTGGCTGACACCTTTTTCATAAATGCCTTCCACACCACAATCCTGTGCATTGTCCTGAGCCTCATGTCCTCTTTGACTTCCTTATCAGATGCATTGGCTAGACTTGACACATAGGACTGGAATGCCTCAACCTCCACAGTCTTGACAAAAACTGGTGCATCATTGTGACTGCATGTGCCTGTGCAGCATTGGATCCTGAGTTTTTTGTTGATGGTGAGATTGTCATACAGCCGGGAAATTTTGTTCCCATCAGCAAGAGGAGTAAAAAGGAGAGAGTGAAGGAGGAGCCAGGCAGCAGTGGTAGGCATGGAGGGCTGAGGGGGGGGAATTAGTGCGACCAACAGATTATGGTCTTATATGTGAATTCACCTTGTCTTCTCATTGATTTCCTTGACTTGAGATAGAAGCTATGTTGCTTCTATTATGTTTACCATTGCTGGCAACTGAGTGTTGTTATGTATACCTTTGATTCTCAGGACAAGATGCATTGCTTGCCTATGTGTGCATGTCAGATTGAGTGATTCAGAAATAACCTTGGTAAACATGGAGCAGCTTTACCAGATGGGGATAGATACACAACTACTCAGTACCACGTGATTTGCTTGTGGTACTCACACATTGTGCCATAACTTCTAGACATTCAAGTCAGATGACATTGAGCTGCACATTGTCATCACATGTATCACAATGTCACACAGGCATGGCAGATGTCATATCCCCATTGTTATCAGATTGTCACAATCTGACCAAATAGGAACCCATTGACCTTACCTTGGTCATTCAATTGTCATGACATCCCATTGTGTTGTATCTGTTGAAGTTGGATGCCACTGAGCTGCACATTTGTCTGTGCACTGAATGACACTGTTCTTGACACCAACATCTGACTTGGATGGATGCTGCTCACACTCATCTTGTATTCCTTAATGATCCAACTTGGACAGATGCCACTCACACTCATATTCTGCTAACACCACCATCCAACTTGGACAGATGCCACTCACTCATATTCTGATCTACCACCATCCAACTAGGATGGATGCCACTCACACTCATATTCTGATCTACCACCATCTGACTTGGACAGATGCCACTCACACTCATATTCTGCTACACCATGCACCACCATCCAACTCAGATGGATGCCACTCACCAATCTAAGTTGGATGCTGATGCATGACATTTTTAGACATACATCCATCTTAGACACTAGAATAATTAAATCAACTTGAACATATGCAATGCCTGTTGTTGATATGTGACACAATGATATGAGAGTGATAAGCGACAGATGTGAGGACATGATGATGTAATAGAGGGAGGATGCCATACAGAGATCCTTGTGAATCCACCTAAGATCACATAGAGAAGCTGATGAGTGTTACGATCATGAAAATTGGCATCACATTTTCAATCTATCTATCAGTGGTCTGGGGACCACTACATCACTCTTTATACAGGCCAGGAGCCTTAGGAGGGAGCCTGGGAACAACTTCGCGTGGGTTAGCGCATGGGAGCGTTACTGTGGAACAAGACGATGGCCATACAAGGCGGCCATACACTATACTAGGACGGACACAGCCGGATTAGGCAAGAGGATCGCGCCTGTGATGGCATCATTGATCGATGTCGGCATCAACGCATCAGGGATCATGCCATCAGGCATCAGGAAGCAGCGCAGTGGCAGTGCATATGGACATATGGGATTGCAACACAGCCTATGGAGACAAGGAGGCTTTAGGGATATAGCCCTTATGGTTACAACGTCTTAGAGCAACCTGGACTGGTCCAGAAGATGGTGTTACAGCAGCTGTGCCCAGACGCATAGCAATGGTGACAGCGTGGAGGCAGCGCTCATACAAAGACAATAAGAGCATGATGCTGTGGAGTGCTGGAGGTTCTAGGTGGTGGCAAGGGTCCTGGTAGAATAGTATATAAGTATCTACAAGGTCTTGAGTTGCCCCAGACTTACGATGGTTTCTCTTACATGTAGGACTCTGTCTATAGGTCAATATACCCTATTCCTCTCCCCCTTCTCTTCCCTGCTTGATGAGGCCGTGGGTCTGTGTCCTAAAGGATGGTGGGTTAGTGTTGTTGGGCGTGAGCTCTCATAACAATGAGCTCTGCACAACTTGTACTCATACCACCACCATCTCACGCCTGAGCAGTTGCTCCTGCTGAGTGTGCCAAATCTCTTGAGCTCTTTGGCTGTTATGGATCTTGTGATCCATGTTCACCTCCCTCTTCAAAGTCTTTCTCAAAGAGTTGGCCTTGTCTAATGACAGCCATGGTGCTCTGATGATTTGGCTGAGGATGATGGTATCCTGCAGCAAGTGGTCATGTAAGAAGTGGTAAGTAGCTGTCAGTAGTATCCAACTGGCTTGACATGCACTCACCTGAACATGCAACATAGCATGGGTGAGGAGATTCAATCAGCAGTCAGTATGTGTTCCAACTTGGACAGTCGCAAACTCACCTGCACATTGTCCAACAGCAGAGGTAAGGCGGGTTAGTAGCTGTAAGTAATCTGACTTGGACAGACACAAATGCCACCTGATAATGTTGCAAGGCATGAGAAGTAAATACAAGTATCAGTCAGCTGGTATCCAACTTGGACGGATGCAGACCCACCTCTGGCTTTGTAAATAATGGCATCACAGTGCACACATTCATCATGTTTGTATTATGATGCAGCTGCACTGCCCTGTTGAAAAGTTGCCCAACAGTCTGGAATTCATGTGCCTCATCAATCCATGCTGATCACCACTTCATCTTGAAGAACCTTGCCCTGTCTGATTGCACAGATGTGTCTGTCATCAACACACACTGATACTCTGCCTTCTTGCACTGAGTTGAACAACATTGCAGAGAGTGAACTGAATCACTGAAAACCACTTTCAGCCATTGTGCTTCAATGACTCTCTGACTCACCAAATGGGGGACAAGCACAATTTGACATATCATCTCATGCTTGGATTTCATCCAAGCACCTTTGTTGCTTGCCTCAAAATACTGAGGCAGCAGCTTCACTTTTTGTGTTGGCAAGATGAATATATTGATGGATGTTGGGCTTGAAGAACATCTTCAACTCCTGCCGCCATTGCCCAGCAAAAAAATTTGGCACTCTAATTGTGTGAGGTGCATTTGGTATGCCCCTTTTCCCATTAATGATGGCACGGTCCTCTGGGAACAAGTCAGCCTGACACTTCATTATGAATCAATCACTTACTGATCAGCACAGGTCTCGGCTGCTTCTTGCTCACATTCATACACAAGCTGCATGAAGGCAATTTTTTTGCCATCACCTGTGCTGTCTTCCCACACCAATGTCATCAGCCCAACATCACCCTGAACTGTTGAATGACCTTCACCCCATACCCCTAAGTATAGCCCTCAATGTGGCTATCACCAGTTTGACCCTTAGAGGGTATTTCTTTTTCATTTATTTCTTTTATTTACATATATTAGATTACAGTTCTTTACACAAATATGTACATACAGTAAAAAGTTATATAGACCTGGAGAGGTCTCTGGTCATCTTTCTCTGACAGTGATACAATCTCTTGTCATCCCAGACATATGTGGCTGCTTATGTAATCAAGTTCGAAGCTTCATGTCACAGTCACACTGGTAACAGTCTGTGGGAAACCCAGATTTGTCATCAGAAAGTCTCTGTGACATCTTATCTTATCAGGTAACGCCTGTTATGATCAGTAACGTGGCCACATGGGGCTGCCAAGCATGCAAAGGTAGATGGCACTGGCCCGGAGTGTTTCCAGACTGTTGTTCCGAGGTCGCCAGGTAATGGCTTCACACGTAAAGTCATGCCGAGTCATGACAGCGTGTGATTGTCACCCATGCACTGCCTTCCACAACAGCAATATTTCCAAATCCAGTTGAGCCAGAGTATCAGTTTGAATTCAAACTCAGCTCAGCAAGGTATATAAGTCGCATAGAGAAGCTGATGAGCTCTAGCAAAACTTGTACTCATACCACCACCAGTGGTAGCAAGTTCTTCTCTTTTGCCTCACAAACGTCACAGCATCGCCTTCACCTTCGCGAAGGCTCCCTCCCAACCCTAAACCCTATGAAATAGAGGATGAGGTTGATGGCAAAGAGTGTGTCAAACATCTACAGGCGATCTATGCGGCATTGGCTTCAAAGGGTGTTCCTAATGTGGATCGGCTTAAGGATTCTAAAATTCGGGACTATACACATGGTTCATATGTCGATCTCAAGCCAAGAGGCATAGACCAAAGTCCTGAATCACCCATGGATATCCGAAATGCTGTAATGTGCATCCTTCAAACTCTCAAGGTAGTCTTGACTTCCTTCTACCTCGTTAACTAACACTGTGGTTAGGCATGCCATGCTGACCTGCAAGTATTTCTTCACGATATTCATTGGCCAAATGTCATATGAAACAAAGAAGACCCTACCAACTGGTTTCTGATCGACTAGGAAGATGCTTCATTTGCCCCAACCAGAGCTGCGCAACATTTGAACTGCATCATGCATTCACCGAAGGTATTTGAAGATAATCACGGTGCAGAGGTGGATATGTGGGGAGTTGGGTGGCTTATTGTCACTGCACAAATGCAGATTCCAGCTCTCCAGGACCTTGGACGGAAAATGATGCATGGCGGTGTTTTGAATGCTGAGCAGGGACTGGAAGAAATAAATGATATTCAAGTAGTAGTATGATTTCCATGCTATTTATGATCAGTGCTGATGAGTGTGCTGAGTAAGGCTATATTCACACTTTGTATTTCAAAACACTGGCAACCATAGTGCATACTCTATCCCAAGAACCCTTCATGTCAACACTCAGTCGTTCATTCCCCAGCAACATTCAGAGGCGATTAGAAAGCCAAATTTTTCTTCTATTTTTTTTTTCTTTTCAAGCGACAACGCCTCCGCGGGCCCCTTAAAAGATATTCAATGATGCATAAATTTTGACAACAGTTACATAGTTTCGAATTTCGGCTCTTGTTATGGCTTCATTGATTTCAAACAACCACTACACGCGCGGACGTTCATCGTACTGCTGCTTCTGAACTATGCTGTACACAGCGGACTTACCAATATACATTTCTATGCGAAAACAAAGAAAGAAAGAAAAAGAGGCAAGCTCGGTCCGAGCGCAGATGTCCATTGTGAAGCGAAAACCAGGACACTTTGTTGAATCCTGAGTAACACATATGGGTAAGGACCATTGTTCCGCCACGCGAGTAACTTGTCAAAGCATCGTTGAGCTCGATGGGCGATTCGCATCGCCTGTTCAAACATTAACATGAAATTGAATGATGATAAGCGAGCCACATAGTTCAGACCTATGGATGGGTTTGCTCCGTTGATGCTCCTGTGAGAATGTTGGTTGAAGAGATACAATTGTGTTCACAGTGATTAGTGGTTGCGGAAGTCGTCGGACGCGCGCATGGCTTCTTTCATCAGAGCCTACAAGTGCGTTTTCCCTAGCCTTTCTCACTAACACGCCCTCTGACAAGCTCAACAGCGCCGCCTTCCTCAAACGCCCGCTTCTCACAAACTGCATATCCGCCGCGATCCTGTTCGGTGCGGGAGACGTCCTCGCACAACAGGCGATTGAAGGGAAAGGGTTGAATGGACACGATGTGCGTCCGTCATCTGCTCTGAACTCTTTTCAAGATGATAAGAGACGAACGGGCAGTTTGCGAGGACGGCCAGGTTGTCATTTTACGGAGGTCAGTTCAAAGTCGTTTCGACGGGTCCCAACGGGCGATTGACTTGGTCACTGGCAGGCGCGCTGTTTGGACCGTGCATAACTTCATGGTATGGGTTCCTGAACCGTATCAAATTTGCGAACCCGAAGACGGCGGTGGTGTACAGGGTAAGTTTTCAAGCCAGCTTAAATTAACGGTGCAGTTCAAACGTTTCGGTCGCATAGGTATGGCTGGATCAAGCGGTGTTTACGCCCGGTTCGTAACTCCAACATACTGAAGTGGTCTCTGTATGAGGGTGACAAATGGCAGTTGGTGTGCTGTTTTTCTACGGTGCCATGAGCGTGTTGGAGGGGAAGCCTCACGAGGCGGTGGATAGAATTCAACGTGTAGGTTCCATATCGCTTGTTCGTCTTTGGGCTGACTGATGCACGCTTACTAGGCATATGTCCCTACTCTGATACGAAACTGGTGCGCCCTCAGTCATGCATGGCTACATCGTGCTGGCTCATAACCACCACGTGCACTAGGGGCGTCTTCATACCCACGCAGCTCATCAACTTTGCGTTCGTCCCACACCACCTCCGCTTCCTTGTCGTCAGTGTTGTGGGGTTATTCTGGAGTATGTTTTCTGAGTTTCTCAATGACCTTCCGATTGATTTTCCCAGATACATACCTTAGCTTTGACAATGCCCGACATCGCTCAGCAATAGAATTTGCCAATACCGGATATTCAGAAGAGAAATAGATGGAGGATTCACACGTGTAGATATCACATGGGCGGAATCGATACTTGGCACAATAAATCGATTGCTTGACATTCGCATGGAACACCAGTTAGCGGTTCTGACAGGAGGCCAACATCCTTGAGAACAGAGTAGGAACAGTTATCTTGACGGCCATGCGAGGCATCGACGTTTGTGCTTGATGACAGGTACCGAAGAAGATCACAAATGTATATTCGCTTCTGGCACACTGAAACCCTTTCACGGCATGGTACAATCAGTGATGCAAGTTGGCGCTTAACTGCAAGGATTTGTGGCGTTCCGAACAACGTATATGAAGCTAATGCTGCTAAAAAGGCATAGTCGATTCCACGTCTGTCATGCAACATATGCTTGCCTATATCGGGCATCTCGAGGAGAAAATATGGCAGAATGAAGTAAAGGAATAGGAAAGGTCTAGTCAACGTCATTTAGCTGAATCCAGGACCATCGTTCCAAAATAAATCCAATCCTCACTGCAGAATATGAGACTGTCATACCACATTTTCTGTACCCATCACATCACAGTGATGCATTGAATGTAGCATATAATAACAATGTGGTCATATATAGGATAATAATAAAAAAGTAAAGAATACCATGTACCAGAAATAAGAGTGTGAAAATGCAAATGAGCAATTCTTTATGAAGCACAACAACTCCATTTATTGTAAGATGATTGCTTCCGATTCTTTCCATTGTACGATGATTGCAATTGTATCATGTTCCAGTCCGACGTGCCATTCTCACGCATGTGCAGTCGACTAGCCTCGGTCCGTTCTTGATAGTCCGACATGATAGCAACGCGGCGAGCAATGTATTCGAAAACTTCGGCCACCCCGTCCCCGGTCTTGGCAGACGTGAAGAACAGCTTTGGGCCGTGAAAAGGTGGGGCGGGTGATGTTCCGAGAGACGTGGGGAGCGATATACTCGTTTGATCAGTGCCGTCGTCGTCTGGGATGGTGGTTGCCGCGCCACTCGTACGAGTCTCTGCGTTCCCCCGGGCGAAAAGACTGGGCGTAACAGTATCTGTACTGAAAGAACTAGCCGTTTCGTTGGATCCTCTGCGATATCTAGGGGGCGATAAAGATACGAGAGGAGATGACACCGGCGACTCGAATGAGTTGAAGAGAGATGATGAAGGAGTGTGGTATGATGATATGCCAGAGTTGGTTGAGGATACAGTAGCGTATAAAGAAGAGTTGTTGGCTCTAGGGTGTGGAAAAGGGTATTTCCAATTCTTGATCTGCGATGGAGCGATGGCAATGGAATTGGTGGGTCGTGCATGTCCGGTACGGCCCGTGACTTGAGGCCCGGGCTCGCTGGGTGGCTGCACAACGATAGGAGTGTCTTCGTTCCCGTCATCGTTTGGACCTGAGAAGTCGGAACGCAGAGGCACGAGACGTTTAAGAAATTGCAAAGCCTCTGATTCAGTAACACGGCCCCCACTCGCCTCCATTCGATTGTTCACACCAATGTCGATCTTGTTCCCGACGACGACGCAACAAAAAGACTCCATATCATCATCGTCTAATGGCGCGCTTGCAGAGAACTCGTCCCACCACTTAATGAGCGACTCCATTGTGTCGGGCGAGTTAACATCGAATATGAGAAGCGCAGCATCTGCGCCACGAAAAAATGCACTGGACAAACTAGAAAAGCGCTCTTGACCAGCAGTATCCTGTGGCGGGGTTAGAGACGAAAATGTCAGAACTGGAGTGGCTAAAATCACCCAGATTTGCAATGTCACTTTTTCTTCCGGGTTGGTTGGATGAGGCAATGACTTTGTGATGAAATCAGTACCAATAGTTGTTCGATAAGCACCGAAGAAGCGACCAGTGATGTACTAAGGCAATGGTCAAAAGATGGACATAGAAACGGGAAAAACTTTACCTTTCCTCGCAGGGCAGTTTTACCAACACCGGAAGGGCCAATCAGGACCAACTTGACAGTGCGCATTTCAATGTTCGTCGTCGGCAGCAAGTCATGGATCAGAACTGGAGAAAAAGGGGCTGATTTGAGACGCTTTGGCCAGTCGGAGTTTGAAGATGTCGGCGCTTTCCGTGAGACGCGACGCGTTCGAATACGCAAACTGAATCACGAATGGCGATATTTGACGGCGTCATCTTCCACCTGGCGTCCTCACTTCCCGCTGAACGACGCGCAGAGCTTAAATATGTCCTCGTCCAGAATGGTGCCAAAAATGCAAGATCAATCCATGTAGCTACGCACATCATCACCAATACTAATAAATTCGAGGGTTGTCAGGATGTTGGCGGACAAGTCGCCGTTGTCACAGTGCGTATCGATCTGGTGCATCTTTATTGCTGACATGGTTTAGGACATGTGGGTCGAGCGATCCGTCATCCTGGAAAAAATGCAGTCTCCCTCCCACTACTCTACTGACCCAGCCATGATCTTTTCGGGGGTTGTTGCTTGTGCAACGGAAGTACGTCTCAACATATAACGCGCTTTTCAACCTTTCCATGACGCTCCATAGCTCCCAGAGACAGATGTCGAAGTCCTTTCTGCCGGTATCACTGCCCTTGGCGGTCAGTGGCGGATAGCCCTCACGCGCGATGTCACCCATCTTTTTTGCATGTCCGACGCGTCTCCCAAGTACGAAACTGCCATGCGCTTCAAAGAGCAGACCCAGACCCACGTCATCCTTCCTCACTGGTTTGATGACTGCGTCCGGCTTGGGACCCGTCACATATCCGTTGAGTCATTTGAATGGCCGGATCCGCTTTGCCTTCGCCGGAATCCAGGCCCCGGAGAGAAGGAGCGGATCAAGCTTCCCACAAAATGAGTCCCCAGAAGAAGAAGAATCTCAGATACTCGGGATGGGCATCGGACGAACCGCTGCCTGTAGCGGATCCCTCGAACATATGGGATGGTCGACGGATCCTATTATCTCTATCGTTGGAACTTCCAACCTCTCGACGTACAGCAATCCAAGCGGGGATTGCTCGTTGCGGTGGGATCATCGTCCCATACTTGGCAAATGACGGTGAAGGCTCCAAGGAAGAAGAGGTGGAGAATGTCGGCAAATCTGACGTTCTCGTAACCAAGTGGAGGAGCGGTCGAGCATACGTCAAGGCTGTGAGAGAGGGCAAAACGATTGGTACCCTAGGTTGGGTTTTCTGCGTCCATGCAACGGGAGTCATTAGTCGCCCAATGGATCAATTACTCCATTATCCCATTCCAAGGAGATCAATTGAAGGTTTCTCAAGCCACGTACGTATCAGCAAGATGCTATCTGTGGTTTCCGGCTAACGTCCTTCAGGAAATAACGGTGACGAACTATACCGGAGAAGCGCGTGAATATCTCAAAAAGTTGATCACCGCAATGGGTGCCACATTTACACCGAGTATGTCAGGGAAAAACACCGTTCTCATTGCCGCATAGTATGTGCCCTCGTGGTCATCGCCTCTCCTCCTGACGCTCTATCAGCATATCTGGGACCAAAACGACCAAAGCGGCCGCGTGGTCCATCCCCATTGTCAATCACACTTGGCTAGAGGACTGTTTTGTCAAATGGCGCAATTTGACCGTTGGCGTGGAGAAATACATCATCTTCCCACGTGGTATCGATTTTGCCAAGATGCTCGGCGAACGAGGGGTTGGAGGCGGTTTTCTGTTGCTGGGGCAGCTGACACGGATGCCGTTGGCAACGAAGACGGCATCGGAGTAGGAGGATGGGTTGGGCTTGAAAGTGAAGAGGAGCTTGATGCGTTGGAAAGGGAAGATGATCAGTTCGACTTGGCCGAGATGGATGATGAGGGAAGTGTTGGCGGTGAAGTGGATCGTCCGCTCGTCATCGGCGAGACGTCCAGTCCCACAAAAAAGTCAAACGACACGGAAGCGGGAAAGGTGGATGTCATCAGACTGGTGTCGCCTATTACTCAGGCGAGTGCCAGCGAGGTGGAGGCCATTATGAATCTTGTGCAGAACGACGACGACGACGGCGATGTAGAGGTCGCGGATGTTCCACCACGGTCGAAGCAGAAAGGCAAAGAAAAGGTTCAGAAACGTAGGGGTGGCTCTTCATCACACAAGGCGGGAAGAGCGAGGAACGGGTCTGATGAAGAAATGGAACATATTATTACTGAAGTGGAGAAGGCCAAGATATCAATCAGGAACAAGGACGCCAAATCCGAGGGGCCAAAGCGTAACGTTACGAAATACATTGCTGAAGCTGTCGAAATCGTAATTCCTCGACGCAAAAAGGGCAGGGGTGAGAAGGACGAGGAGGACACACGGTATTCTCGACCCGACAAGGGTAAGGCAAAGGAACTGTCGCCAAAAAAGGAGGCGATGAATAAGGGAAAAAGTAAGGCGATTGTTTTCGAAGACGAAGAAGATGAAAGCGGGCGACACCTGGAAAGCAAAGCTGTAGCAGACACGCGTGGTACAGGGAACGGCAAAGCCAAGAATGGCGGCGGAAGTTCTGACGACATGGGCAATGTTGTAAAGATGATTAAGGGTAAAAGTTTGAAAAGCCCCGCCAAGTCAGACGAAACGGAAGAGGATGACGATTACATAATACAGAAATTGAGAAGTGAGCGAAAAAAGGTTGCAGACAGAAGCGGTAAGGCGAAGGAAGCTAGAAAAGACGAAGAGGAGGAGAGCGATGAAGAGAATGTACCGACCAAGTGGTCTGCCAAAAAGACAGAAATGGGCAGGACGTTAGATCAGAGAACCCGAACTGGAGCGAGAGGAAAGTCTCGAGCTGTTTCGAAACCGGTTCAACAGTCGTCGCCCCCCAAATCTCCTGAACCGTCTTCGGCAGTACGACCCTCAAAGCGGAGTGCAGCGTTGAAGGCATCCCAAATACTGCACGATCAGATTATGCCAGATATGAATAACTACCAGTGTGGCCTTAGGAAAGGACGGATCAGCCTTGGGCACGCTCAGGAGAAGCTCCTTAAAGCTGCAGAGCGTTCCACACCAGGCAATACTCGCAAAAGGAGGGGTATTGAAGTGGATGACGACGGGGATGAACAGGAACCCGAAATCAAGAAGCAGAAGACATTGTCGAATCATACGACCATTGATTCTCGCAAAGCTAAGAACACCAACGGAGCCGTCGTTCTATTAACAACTCAAATTGGCTTATCCGATGACATCACAAAGGTATGTGTTCAACCTGTTCAGTAAGAGATGGCTAGCAAACGACGGACGATAGGTTCTGGTAAAACTCGGGGTCAAGTTGACGACACATGCGACGGAATGCACGCATTTGATAGCTCCGAAAATCGTGCGCACAGAAAAATTCCTGTGCGCCATACCTCACGGGCCGTTCATCATCTCCCAGGACTGGGCAACCCGTTCAGCTGCTGCAAAGAAGCTTCTCCGTATGTTGATCTTCGTGGCTTTTCTTGACAACGGTCAATGTGAACACCTTTTTTAGCTGAAAAGAGCTACCTACTTCGTGACGAAGCCGGCGAAGAAAAATTCTCATTCAAACTAAAGGACGCCATTGAACGGGCTAAAAGGGGGAAGATGTTCGCTGATAGAACCTTCTATGTGACGCCAAAGGTTCCAACAGAGTTGCAACTGCTCAAGAATGTGATAACTGCCTGTGGTGGGCAGGTGCGTCGTTTGACAGCATGACAAGCTTAGGCTGAGCTCCCCCTCAGTTTTCTGCGACAACTCCGACCGTTCGCATATTGACTGCCAGTACTAATAGACATGTTATTTCATGCGCGGAAGATATCTCAATATGGCGACCTATTGCCTCTCATTATCCTATATACAATCATGAGCTAATCTTGACAGGTGCACTCAAGCAAACAGCTGAATGGGACAACACGTCTTTCCGGGTTCCAGGTTCATTTTAAACTATCGCTGATTTATATTAGGGTAGGAATGCAAGATGTACGATAGAGATCGATATACTGTTTGTGTATACCTGTTTACCACTTTCCCAACCAGGCGTTTCCCTGAACTATAGTTGATTGACACCCTGGGTAATGCTGGAATAAAAGACGTTTTGGATCTGCAGGATGAGCTTGGGACCCAACGAGCAATGCAAGCTGTACTTTATACTTTCAGGTAACGGAGAAAATCGAGAAACAGTTCCAGGTTGTCTAAATTTTCTACCCTGGCGACACCCAACACCCAGCGTCCCTCGTCGCATAAAACGATCAAGCTGATCTAGGAACAGCCATAATGTATAGGTCGTTGCGGCAGTTGAGACGACGTGCGATCCGAGATTGTGGATGTATTGAGAATACTTGCACTGGTAATTGATTGACCCATGTCATGCCAACCTGGCGGTTGAAAATCTTTCCCCGCACAACTGCGCAACACCCATGGGGCTTGGTAGAACTCGGTGTACCGCAGATGACCTCGGGAAACGATACGGCATTTTCTGATACACGTGTCGCGAAACGAAATGTTTTGCCATGTGTACGTGTGATATCGGACTTGAATACGCCGAATCCCCGTCAAGGTAAATGAATGCGTCACGGCGCTTCCCGGCGTCCCACTCGTCATATGAAAGTCACTGCCTGTGGCCAGGCCGCGGAAAGTCCTGCAGATAAGATGTACATGGTGCGGCCACTACCTGTAGCCGGTATTCCGAGGTGTACCCATCGTTTCAGGTTCGTTTGCTTCTAATCTTCTTTGCTGTTACAATCATCGCCTGCCATATCGCAATGGAATTCCTATGGTCCGTTGTTACGAAGGGTCATGATACGTGATAAACTGTAAAAGTTTCTCTGCCCTTTGTTACGCCATTGCCCCTTTTTTCCAGAATTTCGCGGAGCAGTTCCCAATACTGACACACCCTTGTTTGCCCTCCAATCATGGACGGGACAAGGTCCCACTGCAAAGCGGCCGATGATCGATCGCGATTTATTCGTTTCAGATTTCTGGCCCTGACAGTGTTGCTAGCCGAAACGGTTGATCATCAATGCGCAATATAAAAATACAGTCAGGAGTGATGGTCTTTAAAACTAGCGTCTTGCTGGTTTATTCTCTATCCTTTCCCCAATCCTCAACTGCGACAGGCACTTCGACGGGAAGGTTTTTTTTATTAACTTTGTATATGAAATATATCCGATATGCCTGCCGCTGAAGCACCCAGACATGGCTCAATCCTTTCCTACTCGCATCTCAGCTATCAGATACCCTCTCGTAGAGGGGGCAACAAATTCATAAAACTTGTCGACGATGTTTCCCTCGAGGTTCGTCCAGGACAAATGCTTGCGATAATGGTAACGCCGTTTTCGAGTTTTTCGCGTTGCTTGCTTGACATGAATCCAACAGGGTCCTTCCGGTGCTGGTGCGTAAAGTTGGTCATGTTTAACATGATTCACTTAACTGGAAAACAGGGAAAAGTACTCTTTTGGATCTCATGGGCTTCCGCAAACTCCCCATGCCCGGCTATACGGTACATTTTCACTTCTTGTATGAAGTCGACCTAATACCGACTACAGGCAACATTGAACGGCACTCCTCTCAATGCAGACCGCATGCATCATATCTCTAGTTTCGTGGAACAAGATGATGCACTATTTGGTGTTTTAACGGTGCGAGAATGTATCACCTACGCTTTGCGGCTACAGTAAGTCACTGCTTGTTTCAAGGATCGCCAATTCACTGAGCGTTTCAAGTCTGCCTCTTCTTCCTCGTCGGCAAGTCGTTGAACGTGTCGAACGAGTTATCTCCGCACTCGGATTGCAAGCGTGTGCGACACAAAAGATTGGAACAGTGATTCAACGTGGAATTTCCGGAGGTACTCTTTCGCTTATTACTTCATATCTAGTATACTAAGCGCGTGAAAAGGTCAGAAGCGGCGTGTAACAGCCGCCTGTGCAATGGTTACATACCCGTAAGGTTAAGACAATCCCGTTCCACCTAATGTTAACCATGCCTCAGACGTATTCTTCTCCTGGATGAGATAACTTCGGGCGTACGTGAATTCATTCGTTATTGTGGCACTGGTTGATTGGCAATCATTATTAGCTAGACAGCACGTCCGCTCGCGAAGTCATGTCCTCCATCGCTGCCCTCGCACGTGCTGAAGGCATCATCATTATCGCAACCATCCATCAACCTTCCATTGCAACCTTGTCACAGTTTACCGATCTATTGTTGATGGCGGAGGGGAAAACATGTTACAAAGGCCGTGTAAACAACCTGGAACGATTCTTTGAGAGATGGGGTTGGCCAGTTCCCCGTTTCGTAAGTGAGGAGCCAAGTGCCCCTCGATCAAATCTGACCCTAATACAGGTGACCCCTCCGGAGCACGCAATGAACATGCTTAATAATGATTTCGATCCGGTACTGACGGAAGATCCCACAGTCGTGACACGGCCGAAGCCCACCATCGACGAATTTAGAGCTCGTCACCTCAGCACCCTCTCCGATCCCCTCGAAGATGAGAAATCAAGCAACAAGATGACCGATTCGATCAGCGAATCCTTGCAAATCGGTGATGGTGCCAGTTTCACTGATGCCTATGAGTCCTATTATCGAGCTGGCACTTTTGGCACTTTGTGGCAAAAGACCTACGTGTTATCAGAAAGAATGGCCAAAAATTACTCTCGGAACCTTTTAGCTTACGGTGTCAGAGCGGGCATGTACGGAGGTAAGTTTCATCGTCGTCTACCTGGAGCATCGCTAAGCCTCCCTTTGCAGGAATGGGACTTATGCTAGCGTACGTCATTTGATCATCAGTCGTATTCATGCGCACTGATTCCCATGGCAAGTACAATATGGATCAACCTGGGGACCTCGGACTCGAAAATTAATGATCGATTGTCCGTGCACTTTTATAGTGTCGCATTCCTAGCTTTCATGTCGGTTGCTGGCATTCCCGGCTGTACGTATTATTATTTTTGGCAATGTCCTGGCGACCATTCTAACGTAAAATAGTCTTGGAAGAACGTGCTGTCTTCTACCGTGAAACCAAAAACGGCCTCTATACCACATTACCCTTCATTTTAGCAAACACACTCGTTAACATTCCATTCCTGTTCTTGTGCACAATCCTTTTCGTTGTAATCTGCTACTGGGCTATCGTAAGTGTTTCAGGCAACGCGTTGTGTTTGTGCTAAATTCGTAATAAGGGTCTCCATACCGGCGCCGAGCATTTCTTCCGCTTCCTTGCATTCTTGTTCCTTGCCATTCTCGCTGCGGAGAGTCAAGTACTGGTCATTTCTTCCTTGATACCCGTGTTCATCGCCGCATTGGCCATATCAGCATTGTATGTTTACGCAACGTTTCCAGCAGTGCAGAACTGACCTCGTGTACAGCGTTAACGGTTTCTGGATGAGTGTGGGAGGATACTTGTGAGTTGTCGCGGTTGGCAAAGTCTAAACTATTAATTCTTTTGACAGTATCAAAGCTCGATCATTGCCCCACTTCTGGTATTACTCATTCCATTTTATGGATTACCAGAAATATGCTTTTGAGCTTCTGACCAATGTGCGCATATCCCTATTGTCTGGCTTCGATTAAACTTACAAGGATATCAGTCGGATCTCGTTGGCTTGTCTTTCAAATGCAACACCATCATTGATGGTTCTTGTGTATGTGCTTACCCATCATCCGTACCTGACACATGTACGGTGTTGGGGACGGACATCCTCAACTACCTCGATATCTACCACGTGTCATATGGAAAGTGGTGCGCGATCATGATTGGCATTAACGTTGTATATCGTGTTGCGTACGTCTTCAATCCCTGTGTCGCACCATGTGGAGCATTGACGTTATTCAATTATACAGGCTCTATCTGGCGCTTAGATATAGATCCGCATGAGTCAGGAAAAGCATTGAAGTGTAAACATGATTCTGTTTTTCTTCGTTCTTAGTTTAATAATGGGAATAAAAGCTACTGCATTTGCAATTCTCGCTCGAGGCGGGGATGAACTTTCTTAAAGCATTATTATGATTGGCTTGACTTCGATGGTGAACTGTATTAATAAATATGTGCTGGAATGAAAGAACCGTCATCGTGCGAGTGTGTTGTCCCATGAACTCCCAGCAAAGTAAGCCATCTCTGTCAACGTTCATCCGGATGTAATTCCTTGCACGATAATTTTCTAATGCAATGCAGATTCCCTATCTAAAGAGCGATAATTGTGAGACGCCAAGTTGATGTCACGTCAACCAGTCTGTGACGACACGTCACGTCCGCAACCCTCTTGTTGTCATCATGGACTCATCCCCCGTGGGGCTTTTCGATTCCTATGAGCAAGATTTCAAACACATTATCCAAGGCATCCGAGACAAATTAGAGAGTGGTGGAAATGCTGACAAAGGAGGTAGAGAATCTTTTCTATTTGAGTCTTTCTTTTTCTCATTTGGTTGTACCACAGAACAGCGCAAAGCCACGTTGCGTAGGGTAGAAATAGAACTCGATGAAGCTGATGACATTGTGAGATCCTCTATCCCTTTGCAATGAATGACGGCTGAAGCGTTGGACTTGGCAGGTCTCTCAGCTCGAAATCGAAGTTCAGGGAATTCCAAAGTCCATAAGGCCTCAATATGTCTCTCGTCTGAAGCAGGCCAAGTCGGAGCTCGCAAAGTATAAGAAGATGTCCAAGGATATGCACACACAATTGTCAAGATCGGATTTGTTGGGACGTGGTCACAGGGGCGTTACGAGCAATACGGATGACCCCTATGATGATCGCGATGAAAGAACGAGGCTATTGTGGGAACGGAGGTGCTCAACGATGGTAGCTACAGATTGGCGGATTCCACGAGGTTGGCGCTGGAGGCTGAAGAACAAGGCGCTGACATTCTGCGCACCCTGCGGGTTCAGCGAGAGCAGATAGAGAACTCACGCGATATGGTATGTACAGTTCCTCATTCTCTGCTATTCTTGGCTTAATTGGTGTCAAACTATCAGTTACGCACCGCCGATACCCACATCGACCGTGCAACTGGAACGATTAAAGGCATGATCCTACAGTTAGTGTCAATATTACTCACTGGTATAAATTTCTAACCTTGGTTACTTAGGATGTACAAGCAGCGTATTCTTCTGGGTGCAATTATTGTGTTTTTCGTATTTCTGATACTCTTAATACTCTATATCAAGCTTTTTCGCGGGGCAAGCTGATTGGACGCTTCTTTTAGCGATTGAACATTTATACCGGCACTACGATTCTTTGTATATCTTGTACTGACCTGACCTTTCTGTTTATCGTATCTAATGTACTAAAATCGCGTGTGCATATACTTCAGACTACCTATGCAAATATTATTTGACAGCCATGTCTCCTGTCAATGTCGCGGAATATGCCTATCCTGGTTCTAGCATAGATAAATTTGTGCAGTGGCGACTAATGACTCCACCCATGTTCGCTGTCCCTCAAGTGAAGCGTTCAGCGAAATTGAAAGACGGGAAAGTCATCCAACTTTATGACTACGACTCACTAATGTAAAGATCATTCCAGATTTATTCACTTGTACTTATACAAGTACGAAGGTCGTACACAAGTCAAGAGGTATAGACCAAAATTATTTCTTTTTGTAAGGTGCACAGGCCTGGCATTCTCAGCTAAGGATGCGCAACGAGTCGAAGTCGTAATTCACTAGCCTATTCGACTCCTGTTCAGAGACCGCGACGGACAGTCATTTGGCTATCCAGATCAACGCCTCGGGGGCGTCAATATCCAGAACATCAAGCTGGGCGTCATCCCCATTGGGGCTGAGAATCCTGAGATCGGCACTGGACCGGATGTTTCCTTTTCCTCCCTTGCGTACCGAAGCTGTAATCGGACTCTTTCGCGCTTCCAGACATCCTGATGTACCCCGCGGGAGTAACCAGGAATTCTCATTTTTGCCTTGAGCTATATCAGGAAATGACCGATCAGTTGTTGCCAATCAATCTGGGTAGACGTGTATGCCTGCTTCCAATGCATCCATCAGCGTCGTATGGCCGCCGATCAGACCAATGTCCCCCCCTTGTAGCCACGCTTATTCTTCACTTATGATATTTTTATTAAAGTTGGGCCTTGCGAGAACTCAATCTCAATTGTCAGATCACCGCGGACCGAGACTGATCTCGGAGAAATCGCTGCCACTTACCGCTTAACCTTAAATTTGCAAGTGACTTCATGGCTTTCTACGTAACTTTCTCTGTTTTTGGACTCAGTTCTGACAGCGAGGTTGATGCTGTTGCTAGCGACGCCCATAACGGTGATTGATCGGTTCAATCCAATTTTCACAGATGGTGACTCTGGGACGCAGTTGTTGTCCTTTTTGTCGTCTCCGTCCACTCCTCTTCCTGACGCTTGCCGTTTTGGGTGTTATCCCAAGTGTAGCGAACGACTCTGGCAGGGTCTGTTCGCGTTTGGCATACTGTATGTAAGGAACGCGATGTTAGCCCTCTTGAATATTGAGATCGTGAGATTTGGATGTACAGTCGCTCGATTGAATTTTTATTGTGGCTTAGTGACAGTTTCTGTCGACACGCATTCCGTCATTTGCATCGTCTTTACGTAATTGTTTGGCAATTGCGTTGATCGAATGTTAATCCCGCTGGCGACGCTGCCAGCGTCATTAGTTGTCTCCGGTATATGGACTCTGCCGAGCTCGCGCGCTGGACACGCTTCGCCGCCAAGGGCGGTATAGGAAAGTGTACGGCTCTGTCTGATTGTGTCGCCGAGAACGAAGGGGATCTCATGTTTCTCAAGGTGATGTATGATTTGCATTTTTGAGACAGCTTTTTCACTCAGCCGACGCGCCTAGGATGACGAAGTTGTCGTCCTGATGCAGTTGAATGAGCAGGATGGGAAATACTTGGTATGTTGTACCCTTCGTTTTTGGCGCTATTCACGCTAACTAGGGGCTGAATAGGGCTACTGTGAAGGTGTTGTTGGCCGGTTCTGCGGTTCAGACGTTCGTTTTCATGGAAAATTGAAGAAGCCAGTGATGACGAAGCGCTCATCAACTTCTACCAAGTCTCCTTCACCTAGACATTCATCAGCACCTCAGTCCCCAGTCCTAGTTTCTGCAGAAAACGAGATGCCTATTAGTCACTCTGCTTCCTCGTTCTCCATCGATTCGATGATTTCACCTAGTTATTCAATACAATCGTCGATGCTAACTTCTCGAAGCACCAGCGTCGATAGCTCCCCTGTGGACCAAATCCTATCCATGGCGTCTGCTATTTCCCGCTTTGAAAACGGTCCTGCGTCTCCTCAGGTCACTGCGCCTCTCAGAGTTCCCAAGAAACCCTCTCAAGTTTTGTCTTCTCCCCCTTCGCTCTCTCTGTACGTCACAGAGAAGCCTGCTCAGCCAGGAACGCCCGAAGTTCCTCTTCGAGATGAGCAACCCACAACGATAGTGGAACAATCATACAGCAGTTACGAGGACCCATCAACCCGCATCTCTGTCGCTTACTCTGACGGCGGGGCCGGGATCGGCTTAACAATGCTCCAAACGCTCGTCAATGACGATGATGATGACGATGACGATAATTGGTCTCAAAGTAGTCGCTACAGCACAGGACTGTCTCAAGGGCCAGTGGTTACGCATGCGAACGTGAATGAAACGCAAGTTGCACGCTTAAATGAACTGAACAACCAAAATGAAACGCATAATCCACGCTCTACTGAATCAACTATACCCCAAGACTCAAAATTACCCAGCCGTTCACCTTCTCCCTCTGCTCGTGGCTCATCGCAAGAGCCTCTAGGTCCGGCATATGATACAGAAGCTCGTCGCGCATCGCTGGCACCTTCTGCAACGTCATCAAGTTCGTGGGAAAACGCCATTTATGATGACTACCGATACTCACGGTACTCTATGGTGGGCAAGATTGCCAGATTCTCGACTGTTAGTGCCATGGGTGCAGTCGCTTCCAGTAACGAACAACCGCCACCTATTCCTGAGCCTCGGCCGAATATGGATTCAAGACCGAGTGTTGATTCAAGGCCAAGTGTTGATTTCAGCCGGCCGAGCTTGGAGTCGCGACCGAGTGCGGAATCTGAACGTGATACGGAGGCCGAGGTCCGACCGCCACCTCGTTCGTCCTCGCTAAACTTTCACAAATTCAGATGGCCAAATAAATCACCAATACCACTCACACTTCAATCTCAGCCGTCTGAAGGACAACTGGCTCCCGATGTACGTTCACCCCTTCTCCACACTAGCTGGGGTTCCCCGGTGTCGTCAAAACATGAATCTGCCGCGTCGTTTTACACAACGTCATCTTTCGCACATACTAGTCAACTCTCGCGTCAACTAGCTGATGAGGATGAACGACCTGAGTCTCGAGCGTCTCAAATCTCGGGGATGGTCACGCGGCACGACTCGTGGTTGAAGATAACGAAGAGTTACCATCTCACGTTCTATCAACCGCGTACCACGAGTCGCCTTCGTCCTCGCCTGAGCCAGCTCTCGACAAGTTGGAGGGCGAGAATGCGGATTCAAGCGCCATAGATGACTCGGTTCCAAAAGCCACTTACTCAATACCATCTGAAACTGACGTAACCTTGGTCCTTCCACCGCACGCTTCTGCCTTGGCGTCTCCAGCGGTTCCTCTACCCCCTCCATCAACCCCTGCAAACTCTTCGAATTGTCCTCGTCTCTCTCTTGCGGATCTTCGGGGCGAACTAATTCCAGGTACTAACAAAAGGCAGAGCCTCTTCTTGCCTCACCCAAACGCACCCAAATCCCCCGGCATGCTGAGCCTCGGTCCAATGTATATTCAATCTACGGAGAGCAGGGCGTTTGCTAAGCCTGGCCCTCCTCGGATTAATTCCGTTGGTATTATACACATGGCTCTATCCAGACCACGGCCACCGCCTATTGTGGGACATCCATATCAAGGTCCTACGATCTACGGCAGGACCGAGACAGCCCTTTCCATGTCAATGGGACCAGTCCCAATTTCTTTTAGCCTTGAGCCGCATCAGCCCACAGCATCTATGGGGTCCCCGCTACATCAGTCCATGTTCCCCCAACGCACCGATTCATTGATTAATCGAAGACCTGCGACGATTCCTATCCCAGAGCAGAACGAGATGACACGACCCCCGACACAAAACCAACCTGAACCGCACAATGAACGTACTTCCTCCGTGATACCACGACCCAACTTTTCCCCCACAACGCCGGGAATTCGGCCTCGGTCGCGGAGTTTTTCAGGGTTCGATTCGGCGACTGCCGACCTCCCACGGTCTGGGGAGAAACGGTTAGTTTAAGCTTATCCTTATTCAAATTTACCTTTAAGTTGACCTACTTGGGATGTCAGAGATTCTTCTGATTTTCTCAGTGCATCAGACATGAAGCGTTCCTTATCGGCTAAGCTAACGATATCTACACCCTCATTTACAATCTCATCCGCACCAACCCTGCCGCCATCACCTTTTACGAAGCCCGTCGTCAAATCATCGCCTCTTCGTCCGTCCCCGCTTTCATTGCCCCAGAATAGTGCAGCGGCATCGCAGAATGACTTGGACCATGTTGCATCGCCAAAATCACCCCTGGTAAATCCCAGAGATTCTCAGTTGTCATCGCTTTCGCCGGTTGCCCCTAATCTGCAAACCTCGTGACCAAGTTGGCTCTGAACGATTCAACAAGTTCACGACCTCAAGCAGGAACTCGTAAGTGTTGTTCTTGTGCAAGTGTTGAGGTTTGTTGAAGCGTCCATCAGCGCCGCCGAATCGAGGGTCTTCTGGACCCATATCGCCTATCGATGGAACATCTGAGAAGCAGAGTCTTCGACCATCCATTGACACCGATTCCGTGTCCATTAATAGTGACTCCAAATCATTCCTCACAAGTGGAGCATCGGCTACGGGGCGTCAAAACTCATTAAGAGCCAAACTCTCCCTTCCGAATCTCATAAAAAACAGGTGCAAACAGGACGAGACGTCGAGCTTGGCATCAGGTTCGCAAACGCACGAGGTGACACCGTCCAAGTCAAGGACACTGATTTTGAGCTTGTGACGCCCAGCATCCCCTTCTTCCCGAACAGCGATTGCGATGATTTGGGACGGGACGGCTCGCTTGAACCTCCTTCTGGTCTAATTATTCCAGGAAGCCCAGCGTTGTCGACCTTTTCTTCCCGTTCGGCTCCCGATGCTGCCCCACGGCAATCCCCCTCGCAGGAACCACCACCCTTAAAGCCCAGTCCGGGAGTAGGACAGTCCATTGATGCGCACCGACAGCGCGAGCTGCGGTGGGTATCTGTCATGTCAACCGTAACGCCTGCGCAGTCGAGGAAGACGAAGAAGGTCAAGAAGCTTTTGTTAGAGGGGGTGCCAGCGTCGGTTAGGTACCTCGTGTGGTCTCATGTGACTAATGGGAGGGCAAGGATCGTGGCGGGGGTGTATGTGCAGCTTTCTTCAAGAGGGCGTGTGGCGGCATCTGACTGCATCGAGGCGGATGTTCAGCGTTGTTTCAAGGATCATCCGCAATTGCAAGGACGAGAAAGTCCATTATTGACCGTGCTGCAAGCGTATCTTAATATGGTCCCAGATATCCAGTATGCCACTGGTATGATCAAACGGCCATAGAATGTGACGCAGCTGATCGCCGTTTCAGGTTTGACGATGATCGTTGGTCAGCTTTTGCTTCAGGGACCAGAGGAAGAAGTGTTCTGGATCTTCATTTCTCTGATGGATTCGTACCTTCGGCCCTACTTTTCAAATAGCAGTATTCAACTGGAGGTGGACGCGACCTTATTCAGTCGAGCGCTCGAGACCAACGACCCGCCCGTAGCGAAACGGATGCTCATGGACTTGAATATACTGCCTGAAGCAATCTGTGCCGATTGGTTTGTCATGTTTTACCCCGGTGATGTTCAACTAAGTCGTATAACAGGTTTATGTCGGTTTTCGTTGATACTCTTCCCACTGATTATGTTAACCGCGTTTGGGATATCTTCATGTATGACGGTTAGTCATCGGTCGATGCGTTCGATGATTTGATAAATTTTGACAAATCACAGGTATCCCATTCCTTATCCGCGTGGGTCTCGCGGTCATCAATTGCTGTCGTGTACAGATACTTCAATCACCTAATGACACAGTTTTACTCGAAGTCATACATCACCCACCTATTAAGCTCCTCCCGCCTAGCCCCGATGCTTTTATAGCTCTGGCGTTGGACCAAAAACTGAAGGACGATGACGTTCGGAAGCAACGTATCAAAATGGAGGCACAAGTCAAGCGCCAGACGCAAGCGCAGGCACCGCGCAAGAGCACCGCAAATGCAATCATTTCTTTTCCCAGGAATTAAGTCCTACATTTCGCTCATTTATTAAGCTCCCATGACGGAAGTTAGTCGCCTTTGCATTAATTATCGAATAATAACCCCCTTGTAATCATCTTGTTTCGTCATGCACGTACAGCTACGTACGTGCAGGTCGAACTTTCGGTATATACCTACATTAATCGATACCAAAACTGTGTATATTAATCTGACTCATGTGCCTAGTTTTGATACCCATTGGGGAACGCTCATCCACGCCTCCGGACCACGGTCAGGCAGCCCTTGCCCCTTGATTAAACTACCGAATGGACTTCCAAGTGAAAGCTCTCTATTTAATCGAACAATTCGAAAATAGGCCTACATTCGGCAACCAAGAAGTCTACAATCGCACTAGGATCATCAGTTCCATTGTTCCACGACATAGTTTTACTAAGAAACGGTGACTTTTGGTTCCAATCATTTTATGGTGTCAAGTTGTGGGCGAACTTGATGATTAGCATGAAGCGGCCGTCACCCATCAACATATGCAAATAATCTCCCCTCCTGTTCACCAACAGTGGATCTAATGATTCAATGGTAGCGGGCTCAGAGCCAATGGAAGCAGTCAAACCTTTATTTATTCCAAGTCACCGAGCCACTATGCTTATTTTCCTCCTCGGCATTCATACCGGCAGTTCCACCAATGGCGCCACGATGATTGGCAGAGTAGCTATTATTTTTAATTTTATGCCGACGGCATGTCATATTGACTTTCACCGTAGCGATTGGAATGATTTCCGTTGACCAAACTATTTTTACGAGAACATTGATATATTATATTCTTGACAGCCATCCCAAAATCGCGTTGGGTTGTTTTGGCATCTCACGGTTTGGCTCGTGCACAAGGTGTTCCTTCAGGACAGGGCCAAGGTATAAAATGCGCTCGTAGGTGGGTTCATAAATGTTCAAGGTCAGCACGAACCTCCACTCCTTCATGGCGTCTGCGTGTGTCATTCTCTATGGGTAAGTTATATCATAATAACCAGGGTTGACGACATTCTTGACCATCAGTAGCTATGCACCATCACCATTTACGTCAAAAATAGAGAATACGCTGCTGTTAAAAGGAATATCATATTACAAAGTTAACGTGTGTTAGGCATGATACTCAGCGCATTGTTAGTAAATTTTTGCTATAACGTAGGTGCCACCGGTACTTCCAAGAACGGCAATAAGCGACCTTCTCGGTATAACATATCGCCGGTTGCCCATTCTGGCGATAGGAAGAGACGTGTACTGCGATTCGAGGTACGAGACTCTCAAGCGGGAGGCACAAAGGCTCACACCAATTTTCAGCTTGATCACAGTTGCACTTGAGCGGCAATTCCCCCCCTCAAAGCGATATGGCACTATTTTTCCAAAACCCAAGCATGGTGGACATACGCAGACAGGACTGGTGAAGACACTCACGCAGCAAGTAGAGAACACCATCATCCCGCTGACCGTAAGCCTCCTCTCATGGGACGAATTTTCGGAGTCATTTATCCAAGACCGGGCGTCGGTAAGGAGCACCCAGCTCGCTATTAGCGATGACTGATCCCATCCAGTACTATGGGAGTCCGGTTGACACGAAGTCAATCATAGCTTCACGGCAGGAAGATCTCAACACGATTTCTTCTTACCTGGTTTGTTGTCAATCTTATCAATGGTCACCGGTCACCGGTCATAGTTAACGTCCGCTCAGCATTTAATTGAAGAGCAGTTAGCCGATGGACGGGAATGGCTTTATTACACGGAACAGGCCGGCCTTGCAGACATATCTTTTTCCTCAATTTTTTCATGGGCTGAGGGTTTGGCTGCGTTGGTGGCCTCATTACGGCTCAGAGATTTCCCAATGTTACCGCCGTAAGTTGATATTCTGTGGAAGTGGTGTAATCTAACTATTCTTAAGTGGTTGAAGCGCTTTCGTGCTTTGGTTGACCATATAGGCCATCGGCAAGTGACTCCAGGAGAGCTGACGGGATATCAAGCAGCAGTAATGATAACGACGTCCAGTTATCAACCTCTTGATACTATAGGCTTTGATTCTAATGATGCTTCTCGTATCTCCGTAAAGAGAGACGATATTGTTTCAATAGTGCCAACTGATACAGGTATGGGAGATGGCCCACAATTTGATATTTGTGTTCTGACAAGGCCATAGGTGTACTGCATCCAACAACGGGGAAACTCGTCGCTTTGAGCAAGACGGAATCTGTCATTGAAGTCACAGGTTACAAAGGCGTTCTTCGGTGCCATTTTCCTCGACTTAACTTTTCCCTGTCATCAGCAGCAACTTACCTTCCTCGGTCGTAATCATGCTCCGATGGTGCTGTATCTTGCGATGAAAAATGTACAACGATAGTCGGCGATATATGGCGGAACGTCCGAGGTCATTGATGTAGCGATTGCTGTCTACCATATATTAATTATTCCGCTAATCTGTCATGTAGTGTTAGCCTGAGTCATAATAACTTCCATTCATGAAATGCACCTTTCACACAACAATAGCCATCTCATCTTGTGAACCACAGGAAAACTAGGGCGGGTCCATGCCAATGCCGTATACACAGCAGGCTCCGAAGAGAACGACAGCCTAAGTGATCGGGGGATCTCACATTTGTTGGACATCCAATAAAACAGTATGCACCTCGCTTCCCATGTCAGACGTCACTATAACATGGTTTAATGAGGTCCGGCGACCGGACAGAACATGACAGATGACGTTAAAAGTCATGGATGCCGCGCTGTCATTGGTCAATATTCCCCTTTGGATAAAAACACTTACAGTAATATAAGTTGTGTCGGAGCTTCCTAAATATAAAACAGCTGATCCGTTCAGGCCGTGCAGCTTGTCACCCAAATGTTCCGTTGACTCGAACATATCAGAACCCCTGCGTCCAGCGATTCGCTCTTCGAATCTCTGCCGAGTTCGCCGGACCAACGAGCCCGGCTCGTATTTGGACCCAAGTGCGCCGAAAAAGTTGCTTGCTCGTGGCAGTTCCCTCCCTAGGTCAGAAGGACGCTCGCAATGGCCAAATTAGTTTACCGAACTTGGGTGACACCATCACATTCAGTCAGGGTCTATGAAGGCATTGGAACACCTCAATACCACATATCCATATACGCGCTGGCTTCATGCCAAACTTTTCAACGTACCAAGACTTCCATTGGAATCTGGAAAATCTTATACACGGCATGCCATGTCATGGGAATTAGTGTTTGCATATCATATAGTTTTGATGTAATGTCAGCGATGTCGATGAGGAACGTCACTCACAAAAGTGAAAACCAACACTCTGTCTAATGTGAAGCTCCTACGGGACCGGACTGTTGACGAACTTGTTGCTCCGGATATCACCTTGTTTTCCCACATTTATGTAGTTCAACGTAATGCGAAATGGGGCAGGACGTGAATCACATTGTCTTTACTAACCACCGTGAAAAGCGGCTGCATCATGTCAGGCTGCTGCCAACGCAGTCAGCACCATCGAATTTTTATGCATCTTTATCTACGTAATACAGTGAATGCAGGAACAAGCACGAGATCCGCTCCAGCTCCCAATCAGTTCCCTCCCCTCGAAACTGTTGGTCCAAGCGTGCGGGGCTTCATGTTGTGCATCGCGGCACTCGTGTTCGTATCCCATGCTCGCTGGTCCTTTCAGAACAGGCGAATGGGCTTGCCCATCGTCGACTTTAGGTGCAGTGACTTGACATTCTGCCAGTTCTTCTTGAGTAGCGAGACGAGGAAGTTGATGCCTATGCATGTCCGGTCAAGTGCGAGACAAGAAATATGCGCTAAAAAACTCACTCAGCATCACGTTTGCAAGTACTTGGTCATCAGTCATCTGAACGTGGCCAACGGCCACACCCAAGCAAAGCACTTTCTTTAGCTGGAACTTGATCGTTGAGCGTACTTCAGTGATTTTTGTGTTCAAATCCTCAGAGTGAGATACTGCGGTAGGGAACTTTCCGGCTAGTGTGTACAGTTGAGATTGCGGAAGGAAAAGGAACATAACGGAGTACCTTTCGATAAGCCAGGACCCAAAAGACGAGGAATTTGCCTGATCAAAGTTTCAGATGCGAGGAATGCGTCGTATTTCTTGGCGAGTTTCTTAACAAGTTTCTTGTTCTTGTTGAGCCTAAAAAACCGTCTTGAACACCTCATTCAACCAAGAACTATTTATCGTACTTTTTCAAGTCGTCAGCAGACATGTATTCGAGGCTGATGGCCTTGGCACGGTCGATATCATTAGCATCAGCAAGAATGCAGATCGACATCCGTGGACGGGGAACGTTGGGGAGCCTGTTGATAACCCATGATCAATGCTTCCTTCTGGCATGCATATTATAATCAGAACGTACTTGACAGTTCCAGAGAAACGCTTATCCCTCTGGGGATCATAGTTCTTCAAGCCAATCTGCAGTTCGACCGTCTCCACAAAGTTGCGCTTTCGCTCGCCGTTGGAGTCGACAAGAAGCTCTTTGACGGAGCCCCGCACGCTTGCCACTGAGAGTTTGCTGTGCTCGCGTGTAATTATATATCAGCGAGCGATGTGTGGGATGGCGGACGAACCTCATGCTGAATTTTGGAGGTGAAGAGGAGTTTTACGGTTTGTCGCCTTGCTGTGGCGTGATGTGCTGTACAGTTGTGACACTGACAGTCACAAAACTCTTAATCGTGGGATCTCATGCCTTGGCCTTCGAAGGTTATGAGAACCAGTACTACGGGCCTTACAACAAACTTCTTTACACTCTCGCCCAATTATATACCAAGCAATAATGACAGCAGTGCAGACTTTGTTGTCTGTTGAATCAGCTTGTCAGCATTGTTTTTTTAGTCAGACTTTGTTGACAGGAAGCTGCTGACAGGCAGATTCGTCGCCGTTTGGTCGATTTGTCAGGTGTGTGCCAGTGTCGTTACAAGTTGCGCTTTCACGATTTACTGACGAGTTCCTTCCTTAACGACGTGCGCCCTCCCTGTCCTTTGCGGCATCAGTGCGATAGGGACCAAGCTCTGCTTCTACAAGTTCGAGAAGGCTGAGGCGCATGACTCCCCGACGCATCCCCAGCGATCCTGAGTTCACAACTGATGTTGCGCCACAGGAGCAGTGGGATTGTGATGTCCTTGAAGATGGTGGAGAGCAGCGAGCTGAGAGCATTGACAATGCAGGTCATGGAGGCATGTGAACGGCTTCAAGATGACGAGGATTGAACGTGTCATGTTAGGGTTGCCGAAGTCCGGTTCGTGTGTATTTTGTGAAGAATGTGTATGTGAATGGCTTCAAGGTATGCAGAACTGAATGTGAATTATGTGCCAACAACCACTCAGGATCGCTTTTCACGCATTAGCATCTGCCCGCACCGCAGTGTCCGCCTCGTTTCCGCATCTGCTCAGCCCTTACTATGTCCGTCTTGGATCCATCTTTTTGCATACCAAACGCAAACATTTGCCACCTTGCGGCAAGGACTCAACGAAGCTCAAATTATGCTGCATTATCGCAAGTGCTGAATTGTTGGTAGTTACTCCAAATACACTGGCACGTCGGCGACGTATCCAAAAAAGGATGACCAGTTGGGTGCCGATATAGTGAACTCGTGCCGAAATTATTGCTCAGACAACGCCAACATTATATGTGTTCATTTTTTTTTTTCAACTACAGAACTACAGTCCACGTCCATGTCCAAAAATTATACAGACTCCAGTATAAAATGTGTCCTTGAATCAAATCATAGTAGGCCGAACTTGTGACTAAAGAGTATTGTGCGAAATTCTTGAGATAAAGTGGAAGAAGAAGTGTCCATTGATCCGCCGTTACAAAATCAGAATTTACCCCGCACACGATGTGCTTGTGAGTGGTACATGGGAATACTTGAGGAAGTCTGACAGATTTTTCTGAGGAACCTTGCCAGTCGAGCAAAAGTTGGTCCATCTAAAAGAGGAGTCGTTAAAATCGCTCGCGGAGTTATCAGATCGCGCGGGCTTACGCTACGATGATGGCCCAACGTTGGGTAACGAACTCGATCCTGCCGATATAATATAAGTTACAAACCGGAGAGGGTGATTAAATACGCACGTAGACGGCCATCGAACAGCACTGGTTCCAATAGCTGAAATAGCACCGTATGTAAAATCAACAAAGTTCTGTTGAATGTACGGCGGAGGATTCGAGACAGGCAAATCGAATGACAGCGCTGGTAGACTATTACTCGCTGGAACACCCCGATTCTGGCCCGTATTCAGATTGTATCGACAAGTGACAGCTTTTAAGAACGAGTCCATGCCGTCGTGCCAATTCAATGCAGCAGCGACGCAAGATTTAACGGAGAAAGGGTTAGAAACTGCGTTCTAATTTCACATCAGTACTGTGCCGTCAGGGTTTTTTAAAAAGTCCATACTTTATTCTTGGCGCATGTAACTGTCAAATCCATTGTATAGGGATAATAAGTCAATGGGCAGTTTGGTATGATATTGCACGTCGTTGCTGGGCCCTTCACGGAACTGAAGTATTGGAACCAATCAACAAGGTTTGCGACAGGGACCTCTCCATTTGAACAAAATCCCGTCCACGCCTGGATGATGTCGAAACTCATCTTCACGAATGCAGGGTCAATCCTGTTACATGCCATCAGCAAAACGTGTAATATGAATAAGCGTCATCTCCCACGCACAAACTAGTGACATTAGGATTTGCTGCAGAGACGATACCGTTATACCATGTGGCGTACGACTGGTAAGTTGCAAACTCTCCGCGGATAGTTATATCACTGGCAAGCTGTGCGGCGCAGTTAAATGATTGGGCATGAAAAGAGAATGTGACTGCTCGTACCAAGGGAGGAACACGAGGGATGTCGGCACTTCGAGGCGGGTTACCAGTGGGACCAGAAATACGACAGAACAAGTTGGAGAGGAAGGAATCCGGGTTGGTCGGATAACACGATGCCGCTGCAACGCATGCCGCGTTGCTGTATGGATCGGTTTTATCTTTCTTTGTAAACGACCGTCAACGAGTGAACGTTTGTATAATTGAAGGGGGCTGAAAAACGCACCAACGTATTGACACACTGTTCAAAAACAGTGGCACAACTTGCATCTGCAGGGAGAAGACCGCAGGCGCCGGAGGTGCCGTCACGGGTGGAAATCCGCCGGTAGCCGCAACGCCAGTGACGCCGAGTAAAAGAGAGGATAATCCGACAACCCACATGGCGAATAGTGAGGACTGTCAAGGGAGGAGCCAGGGAAGGTATTTATACCTGGGTAGAAGGGGGGTGTGGCACAAGCATAGCCAACGATCGTGGCAGAAGTTCTCCATCGTTGCATAGGAAAGCGGCGACGAACTGCCGAAGTGAGGGATATATCGGGTATGGTGGATGTCTTGAAACACTCTCACTGACCAAGGCCTCATTGCATCATCTGCGCCGAGGTTGTCATTCGCTCCTTTCCGTCGGAAGCTGACCCATACAAGTATGGCGTACCTACTCCTTTCTCTCAGCCACACGATCCGTGGAAGGCAAGAAAGTCATGATGCAGGGTGCCACGCTTTCCGAACGTGGGAAAGTCACTGAACCCTTGCAATTTCTGTCGGCATGCTCAGCGGCGTCGAAAGGCGGTACTAAAAGCAGCAGGTCAATTCAGCGCTAGTGGAGCGACAGGTGGGCAGAGGATGGTGCCACCATGACACTACAGCCGCTTGTTGACGTTGACTGAAGTTTCATCATCTCCTTGTGAATACATGCTGTGCACACACGTCAGATAGGATCTTTTGTGGAGATTTTAATTCATCACGGTGTGCCAGTGCCAGTACTGGGCCAAGTTGAAAAAAATATGATGGGTCAGGAAAAAGGGTGAAGGATTCATGTTGCTACTCTTGCAAGCATTTGCGAGCAGACTATATGCAATGTACCACTACTTATTTAGTTCCAATGAGTACATATAAGCAAATCCGTCCACAATGAGAAGACGAATTATGAGCTCGAACGGGGATGAACCACGTCGAACGATGCGGGCTTTGACATTTCATGCCACTCATCCAACCCTTCCACTCTCGCTCCAGCCAAATCATCTGACGTGTAATAATTTCCAGAGAGCGGTGCATATCTCCACACCATCCATCGTCGAAGGCGTATCGCGACATGGACAATGGCGTAGACGATACACTCGCCTACGGCTATCCCGATGATGTATCCTGCCAGTACTCCAGCGCCATGGTGCTTGGGGTCAAGGAAGGAGTAAGCTGGATAGATGAGTTCAACATCCATGCTATGAGAAAAGAGGTGGTGAGAGCTTACGGTAAAAACCCTGCGCGTCGTGTGTGATGTAGGCTATTCCCAAGTAGCCAGCAAGGATCACAAGGCAAAGGGGGAGGTATATCCATGGTACCGGGGGGACGTCGGTGAGTACGATTTCGATAGGGCGAATGCAGTGTTGAGGGCATGCATAGATATGTTGGACCATGCTGTGGGCGCATACATGTAAGAGAAGACAAGCAAGTGAGCCCGGTAACGCACAGCCAAACTTTGTCTCAAACGTAGAAGGTCCGGAAAGGATGGCCCAATAGACGATGGTCACCACGATAGCTGTCGACCGCTGTCATATCATATCATATCACACAAAGTAAAGGGGGCGACTTACGGAACGTCACTGCTGTCGTGTACAGCCACACGTGCAAGAACTGCAAAATCCTCGGCCACGTCCTCAACACGAATGTGCCCTTCTTCAACGGACAATAGGTATAAACCATCGTTTGAATTCCAGCAGCGAATAGGTAGGCGCATAGTCCAATGTAGGAGAGGTGTGTAAAGTACGAAAAGAAGCTGCGCGGATTTCAATCAGTACAGTGTAAGCGACTTTGGGGCGGCAAAGACACACGCCTTTTCCCGATATGCCACCGGACGCTATCCAGTATCAGAACGACGAGGAGAGTGACAAACGTATATAACGCGAGCGAAAGTCTGATGAGGGCTAGAAGTCGGGGAGAGAAGAAAGGAGAGGAGATAAAGTTTAGGTTTGGATCGAAAGGTGGGGAGAGGTAGAGGGCGTGGACGAGCGAAGGCATGAATGCATGAACGCCGGGAGAAGGATTTGAACTTTTTCCCTTTTCAAACGCCTCCGTCACGCTGCTGTAGATAGGGGTGGGATGATTTGCGGGCATCGCAGAGAATCAGGGACCTGACACAGAGCCCAGAGCTGGTATTGTACTGCGACGGGCGCCACAAACCCCTTCTCATCTGCGTCAACATCTTTGCTCTTGGGCATTTAGGGCCCAAAAGCGCCTAAACTTTAGGCGCTTTTGCCTTGGGCAGTGCCAACTTCCGTCCCGATCAGGTACCCGACTGTTACTATGTTAGATACCGGTCACATCGGAGTTCCTGAGCAACACAGATTCTTTTAGTGAATATCAACTATGGCTGGTGTTCGGACGCGTGTAGGGCAGTTTCGTGGCACAGAAGCTCGACTCTGCAACCCGCAACCCACTAACAAGAGAGTTGGCGCTGGTTAAGGCAGGCTCATCTCACCCTTTTTTATCTGTCAAGCGACAGACATGTCCATTCCAGGGTCATCTTTCCTGCAATCCGGGATTTAGACGCTTAATCTTACGTCATTTTGTCTGTCAACAAACCAAGGCAATCGTGTTCGCACTTAATGCCGGTTAATGGGAAATACAACGACTCTCGCGACCCAGCGGGTTTCCAATCACTTCAGGCTACCCTCCGTTTTGTGGGTGCAGCCGTTGATGAGGTGCACGTTAAGTTGCTTATCGCGGCCAGCGGCGAAGGCCGCATGGCATGAATATTTTTGGGCCTGTCACCGAAAGTACGATTGTGCATGAGCGGATCATTAGGGGCTAATGATGGACAATCATCGATGTATCGTTGGTGTAAACGACAGAGGCGGCGAGCCTTGAATGTGGATGCTTGAATACCGATCCATCTCTCCAGACTCGAAGAGCTGATTCCTGTAGTGCGCTTTGAAGAGACTCGAAATTCTCGTGAGCCACTCGCATTTTTTTTTCAACCTTAGTGTTACCCGTACTGAACAATCCAATCCGATCTTTCTGTTGGGAACGTGAACACACCTGATTCATAGATCGCGCAGGCCAAGATGCCGCCGGCTCTGGCGTCCTCCCAGTCACAAAATTCATTTGATTGGCTACCAGACGGCCAGTCGCTACGTTGCTACATGCTCGTTGAGCACGAGGTGCACACAATCTATGCCACTTCTAGGCCGGAAGCATCCGCACCCACGATCTTGATGTTTCTCTGTCAAGATGCTCCATGAAGTATTGATGATTTCCAGGTCGTGAGGGCGACTCGCATCAATCCAAGACTTTGGTGTGTGGACATCCACGGGTACGTTTTTTGCGGGACTTTACCAGTCTCAGGGCCTATACTCGAGCTTCCACAGCATTTATAATAAGATACAGAGAATAACTGGCGATTCCTAGTCCGATTTGAACGAAACTCATTGTGGTTGCTATCGAACATGCATCAGACGCGATCAAGATTCTGAGGCTTTTATAGTACACGACACGGGAACACCGACCGTTGCAAGGGCGGGGTCATCTCGGGCGTCAAGTTTTTTTTATCATAATAAAGGGCCCGCGTTGCAGCACGTTGACCCAGCTGGACTCTGCTCAACAACGCATTCGCCTGACTCAACAAGGGTGCTATTCCACGATGATATCATTCCGTTACGTCGTTCTTTTCCTAAACATTCTGGCGGCTGCATCAGTTCCGCTCAGAGTGAATGGATTGGATAAACGTGACCCTGATATCGTGCTCGGTGGTATTTACAACATACCCTCACAGTACTTGGTCAGCTCAGATATGGCATCGTCAGATAAATGCCATTCTTAACCAGACTTTCCAATAGGGAGGCGCACCCGGAGGCACGATGCACGGTGTCGTCGTCGGAGATGCCAAACCAATTAATTATCATGTTCTAACCTTACTAGAGCATCGGGCAATTTTTCCTGATCCTCCCGATATTGGAAACGCTACCCTTCAATTACCATGACACCGGAAAAAGAACTTGAATTCTCGTGAGTTTGGTCCGTCAACATCATGGTAAGCTAGTTAACATCAGATAGTATAGTGACAGTGTATACTTTACTTTCTCTCTCAAATGTATGTAGTCTCCTTTCGCTTCTTTGGACACTTGCTGACGCCGTCTCGAACGTTCTCCATAAAGGTCCTATTAGCATCAACTCTTGATTGAATCCTCTTGTAGCACTTTTCCCATATTTCCCATCAGAGATAGGAAGGGGGCGTAATGATGTTTGCTGAATTGTGCAATAAATACCATGCAGTATTCTTTTCATGGTATCATCGGAGCGTGATGATGACGCTTTGTTATGCATCAGTATTATATATCTTAGCACTTATACCTACCGAAATGACTTCGAACACGCACAAATTTCATAAAAAGCCGTATTTCATCCTTTACTGCATGAATCTCTTTCTACGCTGGCTGAGCCTTGCAAAGGCTTCATGAGGCTTAGACCTAAGAGGTGATGGGATGCCAATTGTTCATACGGCTATACCGTAAGTTACTACACAATGTGCGAATATGGAAGTTAAAGGAGTGTACTATTTGCCATGATGAGATGACGGATGGGCGAAGCCCCGGGAGGGACTCCAGGCCCGAAACGCTGGGGTTGGCGAGGCGAGCTGTTCAGGGCGGGTGGGCGCCGAACAGGCGAGCTACGCTGACCTACTGGCAGCCCCCTGAGACTCTTCCTCAGCAGGCACTCCAACTTTAAACGCCTGGCATCTGGCCGTCTAGCGACCAGAACCCTGAAGAAGAGGGCTGAAGGATACAGGGAGGTCACGGTCCCAGGTGAGCGTTGCATGTATGATATCTTATTCAGTTGCGTTATTTGATTCCCCTTTAGCCTTCTTTCATGTGTGAGCCAAGGAGGTGGCTTCCAATCTTCCGTGTATCCTTACTCTTTTATATGCGTTTCCTTTGTTGCAACATCATTCCTTATCTCCAATTGCTTCGCGCGGAACCTTTAAATTTCTCTATTATTTGGCAAGCAGCACAGTAACCCGTCTACTCGCGACTACTGCCACTGTGTGACGCGAGGCTCGTCTAGCAGTCGCGCCACACGGAAGGTTCACTCGTAGACGGTATCACCGGATGAAAGACTGTTGCTTCCCATACCGAGGTCCGGTCCCAAATAGGTAAGACGTTCCAGCGTCCGTTACCCAGCGCACTCAAGGAGGCGCTCACTTAATCCTGATGGTCTCGGTACTGTTGCCGCCCCGCGCGTACGTTCGTTGTCTCGTCGATGTCCATTTCGTGCTCGGGATCGATCAAAGTGGGACGAGGGATAAGCTGATTCCTGACTTGTCTGCTTCCTAACATGAAATTATTTATTCTGTTGCTATTTCAGCCCTATTTCAGCCATCATGAAATCGCCCCCTGCCTGTGGTGCGATGATGAGTTGAAGCGATAGCGTGTGCGCACGGATGTCTTTCTGGCGCTTCAATTCTACCGCTTTTCACCGCTTGCTCAATTTCCTCTTCTTTGGGCTTTCTCCATGACGTTCTTGTGGTCCAGTTCTAATCGCACTCAAATCACCCCCGAATCCCACATCGCTCCCATTGCAGTTCACGTACCCTCTCGGCACATCAACTGTAGCTTGAGCTCCCTTTCTCCGTCCTTCGCCATGCAAAGCACTTTCTTTCTTCGTCTTTTTACTCACATCTGAGAATGCCGAGTCAATCTCTTCTTCGTCCTCACGTGCTCGTGACTCGCGTTTGCGCTTCTTCTTCGTCGTCTCTCTTTCGACACCTTGGCTCTTATCTTGAACAGGTTCTCTGTTCTCTTCCTTTTGCTGCTCCGCTTCCTTCTGGCGTTTTCGCTCCACTTGCTTGTTCTTCCATTCATCGGGGCGGCGCTGGAGCAACTGGAGATCAAGGTTACGAGCAAAGAATCGTCCATAATATGAGGCTGCGAGATCTCTATCGTGGGGGATTAATGACCTCGCAATCTTTTCCTAAATCGCATCAAGCTTAATATTCAATCTCCATAATACGAGAATCATACTTGGTACCTTTAGATACGTGTCCGCGTGATCCCAACAATGATCGGCTACGTGACTTCCTATGCGGTCGTCCGCGAGTAAGTGATAGTTTCCGATAAATTCCATCACAACCCTTCGCCTTGATTTGGGAGCGACTGAGGGTGAAGTTAAGAGGACGTCAAATATCCGTGAACTGTACATATTGTGAGCTAGCTTGATCCGTTCTTCAACCGACAGAGAAACAAGGCTGATAGTCAGATTATCAATAAGAGTATATCTGGAATGTAAGGTGATAATTACCTGTCGATCACGATTTCGTTGTGTGGCGCCGATAGTCGGAGAAGAGCTTTGAGGAGCTGTGAACCATGGTTAGTCGGTTCAGCCGGATTTGTATTCAGCGAATCGTGATATCGTGATTTTCGAGATGGAATGGCGTCCTTCTTTTCCGATTTCCTTGACGTATAATCCTAATCATATGTCAACCTCGTATCATGCCGTGAATGTAGTACCAGGACAGTTACCTTGTACGTTGTTAGATGCAAGACACAAGGTACGAGCTGCACCTTTTCTTCCTCACTCTCAAGTTGGAACGCAGAGAAAATCGCCTAATAGACAGGTCAGAGATCATAGCCTTTTCAGGGAAAGAGAAACACACTTCTATCACAATATCTTCACAAGAACCGAGTTTAGCTGCCCTTTCAACAAAAGCTTTGAACACCGTTATCCGGTTCGCCTCTTTCAGGAGAAAAAAAGGGTGATGAGGAAAGCACAATGTTATCTCGTACAATACATACGCAGTAATTTGTTCCAGCAACTCGCAAACTGGTCACATGCCTCCTTGAACTGGGCAATAGAAATACGTTCTATGGCTCTCGAAACGACAAAGTTGGCTACGGGGTGAACAGCCAATTTGGGAAGGTCCACGGAGAAATACGTCCTCCATAGGACGGTAAAAACGTGATCGGGGCACCGTACTATAATGGCTTCGAAAATATGGGACGATGCCGCATCTCTGAGCAATGTGACGACAAAATCAGAGGGTTCGACGCGCGTTAGAGATTTGTCATTTACTGTACGAAGAATGTTGATCTTTAAAATGCGGTAAGAAACGAAAAACATACGGCAGGAAGATATCGCTCCTGCCAGGACGTTGTCCATGAGAGATTCTGGTTGAGTCGATAGGTTATGGTTGGCCTCAATCTCGACTAACACCTGTTAGTCGTAACGTGCATGTCAAGATTTGAGATGCATGTCATGGCTAGCTTACTTTAAGCGCCGGACTTGCAGCCTTGCTCGCAGCAAGTGCACGGACTTCATTATCGCTCAATTCTCGCCTCAGCGACTCCACGAACCGTCGAGCTGCTTTTCCAAACGAGGAGGGTACTGCAGGAACGGAGAACTCCTCGCGCTTCCCCTTTTCGTTGGCGAAGACCGATGTCATAGCGCCTTGTTTTGCTTTCCATCTTTGACTTTTTTTGGAACGGAGGGAGGATGTGGGAGAGGGCTCATTTGTGGATAGGGCTGGAGTCAGAAGGACTAGCAGGCTTCGGATGACGTGAGAGGCGTATGGGTCCATGATAAGGTAACCTATTGATGGCAAAAGTTCCTGAAATGTAGGGCATCAAGAATGTAGTTTGCTAAGGCGACGTGATGCGATATACCTCGCATATATCGAGGATAAGTTGGGTCATGGTACGTAGTTCGCCGTGTTCTGAGGTTATTGGCACCTCGGGCATTACTCCTCGGATCTTAGGAAGGGAGAACGATGGGTAATAAGCGATACGAAATCGAACCAACACAGGCACCACACAAACCTCTCTAGACACTGTGTCCCGCGACGGTGAAGAACGTCTGACACACATGAGACGCGAAGCGATGCGTTGCTAACGATGCAAAGCTTCAACAACGAAGAGATCTCAGCTCCAAGAACCGATGAGACATGGGCGTTTGCCACTCACGAACCAGCCAAACTGTCCACAAACACTCTGCGCACAAAGTCGTCCATCGAATGGGCCATCCGTTCCAGGATAATGGAGCAATCCGGATCTGTGGCGAGTTGTTTCTCTTTCCCAGTCATTTCAGATAGCGCGGCTACGAAGAATAGATGGCGATCTGATTTCCATCTTTTGAGCTGGCAGCAAGTCTCGCGATAGACTGCAGAGCTCACCCTGATTGGGATCTTTGTCGCCATCCGCGTCTGGCTCCTGATTGTCTTGCCAATCTCTAAGCTGGATATCCACCGTTCTGAAATACGCTTTGACGTCGTTGTCGACGTAGCCATATGGTGCCTCTGGATGTGCATCATGAAGGCTGATCCAACGGGACGGATCCATGAGGGACCCGAGCTCCCATCAACGAGGTCGCCCTGAACGGTTTCCTGGAGATGTTTCTTGTGCTTTTTTCCGCGTTTTCTGTTTTCTTGAGGCATTTTTTGTCGTTAAAATCGAGTGGAAATAATGATCGATGATCACATGACTTACTTAGATGATCACATGACTTACTTATATGTTTTCTTCGACACTATAGTGCCCTGTGACTCACAAGGCTTGTCGGTGTCGTAAAAGACGTGCATCCGCAGTTGTCGCGTTGGATCCCTCCAAGAACAGAATATATCAGAGTGATAGCAAGGTCTGCGGCAAATAATCAAATGGTTGCTGACAGAAACTATTTTAATTATTATGCCTTAGGCGCAGCCCTTAAATAATGTATCGGAAAGTGGGTGCCCTATCACCTAACTTCTTGATCTCCTCCGCGCTGATTTTATCCCCTCGTTCCGAAAGTTCTCGCAACAATTTATCCCGCTTGTGATTTATTCTTGTATACGAAATCACAGCGATTGGAACACATATGACGCCGATTCCGGCAAACATCATCATGATACCGTCTGTTGTTTGCATTGAAGCACATCAATATGGATAGAAATGAAATATTTTCCGCAACATACGACCAAGAATATAACGGGGTTCATCCTTGGTTCTATATACGTTGGCTGCGAAGGCTCCGCTAAAGTTCCCAATGCCTATTTGGATTGCCGAACCAATACCGCGCTTGTACTGACCAGATAGATTGTTTGAGGGCCTGTCTCATGTCATTGATTTGCCTATAAGGTCATGCAATCAGCACTGTACCAGGCAACGATACCGGGAAATACGGCGTAGGCTCCTACGACGATCCAGAAAGTACCAAAGTATTTGATACCGTTGGCAACATTCGATATATTGATCGCAAGACCAATGAAAATGAAGACGAGGCCAGAAAAGATGAACGGCGAGCGTAGCCTATACTTGTCCGAAAAGTAACCAACAGTGTATGTTGCCATAGCTATGATGCCATGGATATTAACTGTAAACTCCAAGAGGAAGGCACGTACTGGCCAACGCGTATGGTGGAACTGTTAGCAATTGGCTGACAGCCGTTGAATATCCGAAGCTGAATTGTACGTTTTATTAGAAACATTGCGAAACATCCGCTATACTTACCCGTGTATTATGGTTCTATATCATTCATGGAAACTTATCAGATCCTTGCAACCAAGGTGGCGTACATACGGCAAGAAGAACGTAAAACCATAAACTGGTGTTGTCATGAGAAACCATGGACGAAAATATCAGACACTCACGTGGTGTGACCACAGACATGTAAATAAGTATATGCAGCCAAATCTGGGCAACGATGTTAAATGCGCATTACGACGGCAAGCGCGAACGCACCTGCCAATCAGAAATCGCAGCCTTGATATGCCGCGCTTCTAGGTGTTCTTCCTCTCCCACTAGGGAGTTTTCTAGTTCTTTTCTTGGTCAGTTGTGATCGACGATATTTGAGGAACTAACACCAACTTTTTTGATAAAGGACCCATGCTCGTTCTTCTGGTGTAAGAAATTTGGCCGTTTCGGGAAAATCCACCATGACTTGAGATGTGTTAATCTTGCACACAGCGCATGGATGATCATTCATACCGAGAAGGGCAAGGAAGCCAACTACAACCGTCGCTAGGCCTTCCAATATCTTTTTACGGTATTCAGTCAGCGGATCGTGTCTAATTTCTGACGCGACAACTTACGAAAATCCATGACCACCCAAGGCGATGCCTGACGCCTGACAAGAATCCAATGCCATAAGCAAGAATTCCAGAGAACGCCCCTGCGAGCGAAGCCGAACCAAAAAACAAGGCGATACGCGTTTGTAGCTTATGACGGGGATACCAGAATGTCAAGCTGAAACGAAAGGCTGCATTACGCCAAGATTCTGGCAACGCTGAACGCCTACTAGTGTGCGATCCCGGGAAATAAGCCCGCTTCCGCAGCACCGAGTGCTACACGAGCCCCGACTAATTGGGGATAGCTGTGTGAATGTCAAGACGTACACAGTTTAGAGCTAAGGTGAAGGCTTCACGTTCGGACTAGACCCGTTAAAACCCTACTCAAGTTTAAGTGTCAGTGAATGACATGAAGAGCCAGACAGATACAAACACGACGATACCCCACACTATCTTTGATGTTCTCATAAAATCATTGTTCTTAGCAAAACTTTGCAGGACGTACTGTTATAGCTGGCAGCCACCTGCGACATGGTGAATCAGACTGTAACCCATGATAGCGTTTTTCAAGTTAACCATACCTCGAGGGGCGGAACGTCTTCAGGACAACGCTATAAAGCAGATCTTGCTCAGCTTTCGACCTGAAGAGCGCTGTGACACCTACTTTGCTGGAAGTTCAAGAATACTATACGGCTATTTACATTTTATCAATGCGGTCTATCAATCGGAGGATGCGTACAATGAAAAACATGGTCTATGAAATCAGTCAATGGCCCGACCCTCCAGGCTCTGCACCTGGAAAACATACCAGCGCGATGCCAAACTGGTTACCCTTGAGATTCAGCTGAGTCACTAGTCCCTCCAATTTCGCATTGCCTGGTCAAAACACCTTCAGCGAACGTGGTGGTGGGACATTCCAAGCACCAGGCACACCAATATTGCCTATACCACAACACGAACGTCACCATGGTTGTCAATAATGACCAACTCAGACAGAGCGCGCCATCACTATACCTCTATCCAAAAAAGCCATGAGATACATCAACGCCAAAATCGGGAGTAGCCGCATGTCCATCTTCCTCCACAATCTTCGTTCCTGCTCCGGCGTCAACTCGGGGGTCGGGGCAACGTGGTCGACTCGTCTCCCGATGAATAACGGCTCGGGTCCGAATCGACGTTCACCAAGGCGTTGGCCGTGGCAAGTGAATCCTTCTCTTTGGTCATGACCTGCAGATGAAGGGGAAAGAAGGGAAGGAGAAGTGTCAATTAACTTCGTGTTCAGGTCCAACATATACGATTTAGGGTGCTATGCGGGACAAGCCTCGCTGTCGCAATATCATTTTTCGCGCCTAGAGTGACCCCACGCCATGAAAGGAAGACCTGAATTGAATATTATCACATCAAGCGACTAGCAGTGAGTCTTATAAGCGGCTATGCGGGGTGGCGGTTAATCACTAAGCGCTGTACAATCGACAAAGTAAATGCCATGCCGATGATTTGGCGACACTCATCTGTGAGACCAGGCTTGGAGACGGGTCAAGTTGATACATTCCATTCTTTCGGATAGCTGTAGAAATACAATACCGAGAACACCGTGCCTAACCAGGGACATTCAATATTGCCCTTAAATCATATACCGAAAAGTGGGGGATCTATCGCCAAGCCTCTTGATCTCCCCCGGACGTAATCGTTCTCCATGCCCCAAAAGTCCTTGCAGCACCTCATTGCGTTTACGATTAATCCTTTGGTACAAGACGACGGCGACAAGAACGGCAACAAGTCCAACGATGACGAACATGGCGGAAACAACATCTGAGGTACACGTTCAGAGCAAAGCAATCGATTGGTAACAACAACAGACTTACGACCAAACAAATATTGGGGTGCATCCTGAGTCCGGTAAATGAGGGACGCGACAATGCCACAGAGGTTGCCGACGCCAATCTGTATACCCATGCCAATGCCTCGCTTATACTGACCGGAAAGATTGTTACCAAGCCTGTGCCATTTCACTAAATAAAAAAAGACTCTGGATTCAATATCGAACACGTACCACGCCACGACGCCTGGAAATGCGCTGTACGATCCTGCAGCTACTAAACAGGTGCCAACATACTTCATTGCAGGGGGCACATGCATGATATTAATCAGAAGCCCTAATGCGGTGGCGATTAGACCACCAAAGATGAAAAAAGAACGTTTCTGCAGTTTATCGGCATAATAACCGCTGGCACAGATCACGATAGCTGTACTAAGTTGAATCCGAATTTCCAGCACTCAAAAAATAGAGACGTACTGGCAATCACGAAAGGGGGGATATTGAACGCCTCCCTAGCCAAGGGGGAATGGCCAAGGCTGAATCACGTCAGTGGACAGATAGGTCATGATCATCAAAACTTACTCTTCGCTGATGGATCTGATCATCGCGGATGTGGTCAGATGTTAAAACGGCGTTGTAAACAGTGCGTACGGAAGGAAAATGGCAATTCCATAGACTGCTGATCATGAGAAACCGAGAGAACCACATAGGATTCGGCTGCTTACGCGGGGTACAGACACAGATCATAATGAGCGTGTGCAACCAGACCTTGGAACCATCAAGTAGGCGATCAAGGTACCATTGACATCATTACCTGCCAATCAGTAAGCGCCTCCCACAAGTGTCGCGCCTCGAGCCGCTCGTCTTCCCCGACCTTGGCGTATTCAATTTCTATTCATCGTCAACCAGAAATTATATACGAAGAGTGGGATGCTCACTCTTCTGGTTAATGAGATATACCCGTTGTGCTGGCGATAGGATCCCGGCCGTTTCGGGAAAGTCCGGTAGGGCTAATAAGAAAGTTAGCATTGATCCTCCAAAGACACAGAATCAACCCACAAGAATAGGCAATTAAACCGAGAAGAGCCGTCACAGATCCTCCAAGTATCTAGCTAGAGCATCAGCTTTCAGTCAACTTGGAGGGTAATATGACTTACAAAAAGCCAAGACCAAGCCGTACGGCGTGCGACACCAGCCATGAGGTGTATATAATAACCAACCAACCCAGACATAGTAGCGAGGAATACAGCAGAGCCATAGAAGATGCCTATGCGCGTTTGTAGTTTGTCTCGCGGATACCAAAACGTCAAGCTGGGTAAGAGTCCGTTTGACCCATCTGTTGGCGTAGATCAGGTGGTGGACGTACTAGTATGCGATGCTGGGGAGGGTGCCCGCCTCCAATAGCCCAACTGCGAAACGGCAGAGTACTAGCAATGGGTAGCTGTACGAAAATCAGAATGATTCGCGTTGAACTACATTGTGAACTGACGTCTCGATGAAGCCCATGGTTATGCTATGAAAACAGACAGATAAGCGCAAACAAGGATGAGCCAAGTGGACACGAACAGAACGACTCCCAGGAGTACCTTCAAAAGAAGCGATGTTATCGATGAGGGCCTAGAGACGCAGACTAATAATCTTACCGTTATCGTCGGCATCCATCTGGATGGTAAATGGTGAGTCTGGAACATGACACGCTCAATGAACGGCGCACCTAGAAGGAGGAAGTTTTCTGAGAAGGATGCTGAAAGTTGAACGGTATTGGTTAGTATTTGCAAGCAGGGCGTTCCACGGCTCACTTGGCTGGACTTGCAAAGACAAAATAAGACTACAGGGGCTTGAAACTAATTTTGGACTACAAATCGGTAACTTACGATGAAGTACACCCACTGAAACAGGGTACATCAATATTACGATTCAAAGGCGCACATATGGATGGACTTACCACAGCGATATTGAAATTACTTGTTGTGAGGCCAAGTTGAATCCCCATGCCCAGCGATTGCGCCCCCGCTAAGGCTCTTTAGAAATGGTACATTGCCAGCACGAAAAGTAACACACCGATATTCTCTGGTGAACAGGCGTCATCAAGCCCAAAGAAACCAAAGCAGAGAGCTGGGTTACTCACCTGCGCCCAGAATCGCCACAGTGTAGATCTGCGCCAAGATGGGAAGCAGTCGAAAATCGATTTTACTCCAAAGCTGCTTCTCTTGCAACGAGCTCAGCTCCGGGCACGAAGTCTCGGGCAGCCCCGGATCGACGACAGAGTCAATCAAGTTCACGTCGACAGAGTATATCGCCAGTCCTGCATCGAGCTCGATGTTTCCCTTCTCGTTCGCCATGGTGCGCATACTAGTCCGTGTGGAAAACTGAGGCATTCCAACGACAATCCAGCTTAATACCCACTGTGTATATATACATTTTCGAAACCGTTTATTGCCGTGTCTCCTTTGTACGATCAGGAAGGTTGGTTCGCACAACGGAAGCATACAGAGGGGGTGGCACTGGCTATATACGTTACCTGAAGCGCGTTTGAGGTTGATACTGATGTACTGACCAGTCGTGGGCGTTCTCGGAATAGAGCATACGAGAGTTTTGACCGAAGCTAACGCATAGGGACCTTCTTTCTCGCTTGTATATGGCTGCTACTTGTCTCAAGCCTATGCGACCGCCACTGAGGCCGTCGCCTTCGAAAGCGGGCTTCCAGAGGCTTCCAGCCGGAAGGTTATATTTCGAGTGAAGTCTTCTGACGTGCTTGTAATCGCCTTGAAAGGCGCATCCACGTCCAATCCTGGGCGCCTTTGGACGCAAATCTTGAATTCACGCCACCTGACAGCATGGACGTCACCGACACGAATTGCCACGCGGGAGAAACGGAGAGTTGATTGAAACTCAAACTTTCAACACAAAAATATCATCGAGAAAGGACCACGCGGGCGCCCTGCCTCCACGGAATGCCAACTGATCACCCCCGACTGCCGTCACCACGAACGAATAGAACGTCCATGCCTGATAGCCAGGCCGAACCGTGCCTACAACTTCCTTGTTCCACATTACCTGCACAAATGCATCCGATTCCATCTTTGCGCCCGAGAATGTGCTCGAATGGAAGAACGCGATCTGGTACGTGTGGCCCGCATCCGTGTAGAGAGTGCGCCGTGGAGATAACGTTCCCGGCAAGCCGTCTACGCCCACAGCAGACCCCAACAGCCCCACGCCATGCCCAAAGTGGGCGTATGCGCGATAGTTGAATATCGTAGCGTCCTGCGTCCCGTTTTCGGGCGAGGTGCCCACCCAGTTCAAGTACGACTCCGTGTAACAGAATTCCAAACAATCGATGTACCCCTCGAACCCACCGTCGACGACGTAAGACTTTCGACGGTATCCCCGTGAAAAGGTGACCTGAATGTCGCCTTGTTGATGGTTTACTGCCGTTGTCTCGTCTGTGGGCAAATAGTACTGTCGAAATACAAGATTGTCACGGTGTGCCCAATATCATGGATGTCTGCTCACCATGCTGCAAGTATAGGTAGTCGGAACCCCATTCACGAGCGCACGCCAAATATTGAAGTACAAGCAAGCACCCCCAACAGGATCAGGAGTGCGCGTGTTACACTGCCGAGCACACGCTACGACGTCATATCTATCAAGAAACGAAAAACCCATGTACTAAGTCTCGACGATCAGCCCTTCAATGAAATACCGAGGTCAAAGTCGTGACGTACTCCTGGCGCGTTATTCGCTCCGTTGGTGGGTCCAAACACGAACTCATATCCATCTGGTGCCGATGGATTGGCCAACAACGTCATGGCATATCCGCTACTCTGCTGAATATAAGTGGCTGGAGCAGGGGGCGGCAGAGACTGCTGTCCGCCCCAATTTGTCTTTTCATTCGCAAAGTGAACATCGCCGTATGCGACACATTTGAGATTAGAGTGTTCGCTGAAGACGTGATCCAGTAACTCGTTATTGAACTCGTAATACAAGTTCACAAACACTGGTGTTATCAAAGTCAGAGATTCAAGCTGGTTTAGCGATTGGCGATGGACGAACCGCATCTTTCAGTCCGGTCGCAATAATCCAGGCAAGCGTCCACGTTGTACGTGCTGTTAGGCACCAGCGTATACGTCAAATACGCCGTACCTTGTATTGCTGCATCCCTATCCGAGGGTCCCGTCCCCGTTCCTGCGAAAATTTGTGTATAACCAGCACGAACGGGCACAGAGCGATTGTCGCTCCGCTTTTCCGCTAGCATAATACCCCATTCGCCCCGTTTGTGTGCCGGACTTTGAGTCATATTTCCCAACAGCGTGAGTCTACCGTCGACGGCGGTGACGACCGTGTCTGAAATAGGCTTGTCGGGGGGCGTGGTATTTCCTGCACCACCTTTTTGCTGGACGACCGTCACCGTGGAAGTAATGCTTGCCGCGTCTGTCATCCCATCGTTGGGGTCGAGCGTATTTGCGACCCACATGGGATCGCCGCGGCTTGCGGGAGGGACGATGTTCAGAGTTCTACCTGCATACACACACCGCATACACGCATGGCAGTCTACAACATGCACCCAGGGCAACTGCAAAAAAACGGGCGTACCTGCCACATGTACTGCAAGACCAGCGAGAACGACCAGGCTTGATAGTGAACGCATCGGGAGTCGACGAATTGTCGAACAGGCTTCTTTTTTGACGTTTTATACGTCGCCGCGAGAAAATTTCCGACCGCAAGGTTCAGCAAGTCGAAGCGGAACGGGAAAGAAGCACACCAGAGAAGAGGATGTGCGTGCATTCGAGAGCCAAAATGGGAGGACGACCTTCTATTCTTCTGTGTGAGTTGTAAGCGGAACAATGGTGCTCTGATAAATGATTAATTACCATCAAGAAGTGCACACGCAAACGAAGAACCTTTCACCGAGAGTTGAGTTGAGTCATTGAGGAAAAGCAGAAAGAGGAGGCGACTTCTATTCAGTACCGGTGCTGGTATACGTGCTCGTGACTGGGGAGCTTTTCGTTTCCGATGCCTGCGTGTCGCACCCTAGTTCAAAATTGCTCGGAAAAGCCGAGGACGAACAAGATAACCTCCACCTGGTTCTCGGCGGATTCTGGATATGGAATGGCAAGAAGCTTGAATGAGAAGGAGTTCAAAGTTGTGATGGCATCAAATCAACAGCATCTCGTGATGTTGTTGCTATCGCCTCTGATGTGGTCAGTGGTCCCAACACTGATGCCAGTTGCCAACAGATTTCGCCGACGGGTTTCACCTCCTTACTTGAAGCTTGAAGTATCATGACGAATCCTGATGGGTCCGTAAGGCTGGTCCTCACCCATCGTGGACAAATGCGCTTCACAAGTCTCGTTCTTTTCTTTTGCTTCGCGTACGCCGCAGGTCTACCCCACATGTACCCTGAATCCCGTCAAAATAATGGCACGGCGTTAATGGTATTTGAAGTATCTAATCTTCGCGCATCATGTGTTCATTCTACGCTCCACAGAAACGAGGGAATGTGCCAGGAAGAGTAGCGGTTCGTGTGTACACGTTTTTTCTTCCTTTAAAAGTAGCTTAATATGGGATTCTGTTGGAAGCCTGTCGACGACCGAAGATTCCACTTTGCGCCGTTGACCCCTGCAACAGTTATCAGCCACACACAACTAGTTGGAGGCCCCAAGAACTGGATTAAGACAGTTTGCACAAATACAGATAAATTATGGGAAGAAACAGACCGAAGCATTATTTACATTTCCACATATGACTTCCATGGTACAAAAGCCTTCGTTGTTGTCAAGGAACTCAAGGCATGTTGGAACAAGAACGAAATGGACGAGGAAATCAAGGGTTTAATGAAAGTTGGCTATTTCCTTGGTCATGGATATAACAAACGAACGGGGACGCGTTACATTGTCATGAAGTTCCTAGGTATGCCCCCAAGTGACTTTGTGTCAACGAATAGAGCGAAACAACTCGTGAAAAAGGCCAGAGAAAGATATAAAGAAGAAAATGCCCTGATCCGAGGGTACGTCCATGCCGTACCGTTTTATTCTTACGCTGAAAATCTTAGTCCTGATTCTATTGAGAGCGACTACTGTCTCATGTCATTGGCCGAGGATATCGATGATTTCATGGCACGCGCGCCTGGTAGCTGGAGAAAGGCTCTAAAGGCCTCACATCCGCCCACAGTTCATCCTCTGAAAGAAGGCTTACCCAATAGTTACGAGGAGTGGTAATTGTAGTCAGTACCAACGAGAAATGAATGGTCTTTGTGTACCTGCAATTACGCAAACCGCAGGAGCTGACCATTCAATCTGTCGTCGAAGCAACCAACGAGTCTGCGCCCTTGGCCGTTCGTCGTTCTCGCAGACGGCCTCACGGCCCACGGCGCCCCAACTTGCGCATTTCCTCCTACACCCCCAGCCACTCCCTTGAAGTTGCCACTCGCATCACCGACGGCCCATACAGACCGTCGTGAGGTCGCACTTTCCGCACCCTATTTCAAAATTTCCTGACGCACCAAGTCATGGCCGCCGTTTGATTCTCTCGCCCGCACCACGGCGTGCTGGACGGCGCCAGAACAACATGACATTGTGCCATTGTGAACTCGTCTATGAGGTGCGGGTTTAGCTATTACGCTGAAATCTTTCCAAATTTTGAGTTCAAAGCAGTCGGTGACCTATTGGAAAGGCCATCCGCATGGTAGAGCAAAAAAAAAAAAAGGCCAGATGGAAAGCACACCCACTTGGCAACTGGAGAAATGTGAGAGTGACTGGATTAGTACGAAATGGTGTGTGTGACTATCGCAAAATCTCAGCCCGACGTAGTACTCTATTTGTTGTAGTAACGGAATGCCTTCCTCTGTGTTTGAAACATGTATGGCGTACAATGTACGGAATCCAAAATCGGGGGGAGCGCAAGGGGCACCAGCACAGCCATGAGATCTTAAGAGATAGTTGCGCAGGCGATAACATAGGTATCGTCTGAGTGCCTAATCACGCCTAAATTTGATATGTGCAAGTCTGTTAGCGGCAACTGCCGGGAAACCTGATTCAAGGCCTGACGCGTCGGAAGTTCACCAGGTCCCATTGAATGCTATGCAAATGCCCAAAAAACACATAGAGACCGCGACGGTCACTTTGAGGGGCGGTTCCTATGACCATCCGATAACCTTTACGTTTCGCCCAGGTGTTTACCACCAAACTCTGGTATAAAGGAATGGAGCGATGTATGCGCACAAGGTTCTACTAGGCTGGTCCTCCTAAACGACCCCACCATGCGATTCACTGCCAGCGCATTTATCCTGTGCCTAATCCTCGCATACGCATCATGTTTACCATCATTGTGCCTTGAAAATCGCCAGGACACCACTTTATCGGTTTGTGCTCACCTTTAAATTTTTAGGCGCGTTGTACATGCTGACACTGCCCTGTTTTTAGAAAAGGCGCTGGTACAAAAAAGACAAAGACAAAGATGCCCCAGTGCCACAGCAGGGTGTCCCGTTTATGAGACAGGCGTTGGCTATTCTAAATAATAAAAAAGATCCAGCGCCACAGCTAGGCTCTCCAGAAAAGACGCTGGCCGACCTACGAGACAAGCCTGATCCCCACGCATGCCTTCAAGGCATCGTACGGGCCTTATGGAAAGCTAAAGAAGCTAGGCCCATCAAAAACGTGAATGCAGAGGATAAAGTCTTCAGATCGCGGAAGACATTTCGCGGCCAAAGGATCGTCATAAAAGAGATAGTGTTAAACCTAAACATCATTTCGTACTATCGCGACCATTATCTCCGATGGCGCCCAGCGGCGGTCAAAAACGAGTTAGCAGCTTTATGGGCAATCGAGAAATTGGAGGCCTATGCATTCGACAGAGCAAGAGGCAGATATTACATTGTCATGCCAGACTTGGGTATCAACACCTTCGAAATCGAACCCCCTCTCTCGAACGAAGAAATCGCGCGGCTCATGAACGAGGCAGATAAGAGATATGCCATTGATTATGAAATGAAGCGACCACAGTACGTGCGTGCGTTGCGAATGCGACTAGACTAATGTTTTTTCACCAGTGATCCAGAGAATCCCCGTGATACCGAATACGTCTTTAAGAAGGAGAGTGGTGGCGAGTATATAGCTAATCCCGTGGGCCGCTGGAGATTTGGACGCCGTATCGATGGCGAGGCTGTGCCTGCTTTGAAGGCCAATATGCCAGGTCTCTGTTACGAGGAGTGGAATGAGTATTCGTTATCTTGATTCTACCATAGACTTATTAGTGCATCTAATTTATGTACCTGTGAATCCCTTCCTTTAGTCTCGCATATATATAATTGGGCCGGGGAAGCGCGACGAGTGTCCAGGCTTTGAATCATTCCCTTTTTTTTTTTTTGCGCCAAAATTGCAATATAGCGAATCGATGCGTTTCCTTCACTCGAGTGCTGAAACACCGGATACGATTGCAAGAATGTTTCCGCATTGAAGATCGACTTGGGAAAGCTTCCGAGCTCCTGTTCGCGTCCAAACCGAGGGCGTTGAGCGCCGTCCGTTACCTGAGAGGGAGTGGCAAAAGCCGACGTACACGTTTTCCTGACGGGCGGCACTGGGCTGGGTGGTGTAGGGAATAGTGGGTGGCACCAATGTAAGCAACTAGGTGTGTGGAGATCGGGGAGACGGGTGTGAATTCTACGAGCGGCGTGTGAGGCGGCAGGCGGCGGCTCCATTTCGTGAGCTTTATTTAAAGTAAGACCGCCATAACGAAATCAACACGGATTTGATATCGGAATTTCTTCCAGCGAACGACTGTTCGAATCTCGTTGCTTATTTAACTCGGAACCTGAACTAATGTCACTTTGGAGAGGTGAGCAACGCGACAACACAAATGTCTGTGCGGAAGAAAATTTATAGCGCAATTGATGATCTTCGAAGCATTGTATAATTATCGGTGATTGGTTTATGGTCTCACTTTCGCGGCACAATCTATTATATTGCTGATATCTGGCGTCCATAGAACATGCTTGGCCATTTGATGACGACACCTTGATTAAACAGCGCATGGTAAATCAACTTTGTTTGTATGACAGACAGCCAAGGGCAGACAGCAATGCAGTTGATTCGGGTACCGAAACTAACAGCGCAGGTCGGAGTTAGCGTTCCGTTCAAAACATACGTCCCCGCTATGGTATGGGACCAGATCTCGCTGCTCAAGCTCGTGCTCCTTTGGCTATTATGGTCACGACCATCATTGTCCTCTTAGTATCCAGGTCCCGAGCACAATTCAGTGCCTCGGCCCAGAACATGCCGATCCGATGGTTATACTCTTCCGTTCCCGGATCATTGCCAGGACCTAGGCGCATTCAGCAAGAAGGTAGAAATTCTTTCCAAGAAACAAGCTTCCAGGTTCACCACAGAACATAACATTATATGAGCAATGACGCTGTCATGTCGTTGGCAATATTTGCCGTTTCTGCAGGGGACCATATTCAGAATAACTATCGCCCTAAACCCTAACGTATACGTAAAACTTCGTGTTCAAAAGTGGCCTGGCAAGGAAGGATGCAAGCGCATGACTTGCCATATTTCTTCCGTCTTTGTGTGTAGACCCCCGTAGACTCTCTCCTCGCTCATACCCAACAAAGGCACTTGTGCTACCATCTTGCTATGTGCCCGAGTCATGTTGAGAATATGCTCCTGTAGGTCTCCATGTTTCAAGAGTTTCTCGTCGGTTCGCTACCAAGGATTCGTCAGCCTGGCTAACTCTTGTACAAGACCTGCATTGTTACCGAAACTCGAATAACTGTCGCGGGCAACTCGCCAGATGACGTGACCAGCGTTTGCCCCAATATCTCTTTTGCTATTTGTACAAGTTTCTGCTTCAGTTGCTCGCCCCCGAAAGCGCTCGATTGTATTGCTTCACGAATCTGATCAGAGATGTCTTCCGGTATATTGTCGAGTAACTCTTCCGGGAGTTTTCGAAGAAGTTCTGTTGGAAGTCGCTCCAAGAATGGCGTGGGCAGTCGCTCTAGCGTCGATCGTGGCATCTTCTGCAATAACGATTCTGGCACCTTGTACAGGAGTCGGACTGGGAGCCTTTCAAAACAATGAGTTGACATTTTGGCCAAATACTCTTTGGGAAGGCGCTCGAGCGCTGATGTCGGAATCAGCCCAAGAGACGAATCTGGCATGAGATCCATCATGCGCGGCGGTACACGCTTGAGGATCGGCATGGGCGCAAACCGAATCATTAACCCGATAAAGCTAGCTTCATCCCACGTCCTCTTAAGGCGGCCAAAAGGTAGGTGTTGTGGTTTCGTTGGGACCGGCTCATCGGCTATCTGTTCCTTTCCCTTCTGATGATTTGCAGAAGTGTCCAGCTCCTCGTCAGCTTCCAAGTCGCGCATGGCAACGTATGATGGGTCCAACCGAGTCAATTGTTCCTGAGGAAGACGTCGCAGTAACGCGAGTGCATATACCCGATCTGGATGATCCTTTGGCTGATCCAATAGAACCTGCATTCGCTGTAAAGACACGTCAAGTAATCTCTGTGGAACGAGATTGAGGTCATCCGGCAATGTGAGAACCATGACGTCTCTAGTTTTGGAGAATACTTGGACTGAAACTTTCTGCCAAAGTTGTGCAGGCGCGTTTCGGAACGCATCATAGGGCAGCTTAGCAATGAGATCGTCCGGCAATTTCTCCAGTACTCTTACTGGAATTCGCGCCAACATTTCAGGTGGCAGATCTATCAGCGTAATTGGTGGTATGCGATTGATCAAGCGCTCCGGCAGAATGTCACTGAGTCCTTTGAGCATGTTCCCAGGCAGGTGCATCACCAACTTGGGTTTAATTGCCACTTTCATGGCCTCCTCGGCGGTCGTCTCGTACTGTTCCGTGTACCGTCGATCTGATAAATTTTGATCGAGATTCTCGTGCCACAGTGTCGCTCGTGTAGCATCCATTATCCATTTGTTCACTGCTCTTTGCACATCATGGATTGCGAGAGTCGCAGAGCTTCTTTCTACTTCCTCGTGAATCACCCTTCTGACGATGTCCCGCAGGCGATCCCAATCTTTGTTGTTCTCTATGCGCGTCCCAGCATCCTCCTTAATGATATCCCAAAGCAGATCATCAAGTACGGCCGATACAGATGCTTTCATCACAGTAGCCAATTTGTTCCAATCGCCACCGAATATGTAATCGAATATAGCTGACTCTGTGACTCTGTCCCACCGTAGACCTGTCAAAAGAGGTGCATGGAGGACACAATGGCGTGTGACAAGCGCGATAATAGAACGGGCGACAAAATAGCAGTTGTACTGTTGTAACGTGTAATTTCTCGTCTGATGATCGAGATGTATAGCGACAGCGACAGCAATGACGTTGTACAAGTCTGGCTTGTTGGAGGGAAATTCGAGGGTGACCTCTGCATCTGTCTCGGAACGAATAATTTCGAGATCTCTGTCACTAACTGGCGTCAGGCTATCCTCTGCTTCACATCCCTCTTTGGAGATGGTTTCCGTGTTTGCTGCTTTAATAGGCCTTCGTTCTATACGATGAAACCATCCGTTCTCCAGATAAATGAGGATGTACTCATGCTTAAAACGGTCCCTCTCCTTCCGAAGCTCGAGCTTGCTGATAGTGGTATGGAGCTGCCTTTTATACCAGTCAAATATTTCACCGTCGTTCCAGTCACGGCAAGCTATGCGAACTGGAGCCATGTCTCGAAACCAGGAGGGGGATGCTTGGGCAAGGGCTTTCCCGACGTCCTGAGAAGCATTGGTCAAGCATCTCTTGGTATCCTGAGACGCATTGGCGAGAGACGCGTTGGGCATAGATGCATTGCCCACAGACGGAATGGTTGTTGACGCATTGGCCATAACGGATGGCATAACCATAGACGGCAGAAATGATGGTGGTAGCCCTTCATGAAATGTTTCTTTATTCCTTTTTCTTTTGAGCCGAGGTAGGCGAGTCATTGTCAAGCCTAGGATTAACGTAAGAGTGTAATACTTATGTGTGCAGAGTGACTGACAGCATATGGACATACTTGGTGGGTTGGCAATGTTGGAGAACGAGCAATCGTGATTGAACACGCGTCAATCTCATTATGATTAGAAATATGTCCGTTGTTCGGTTCCATTGGTTGGCAGTGCTTCCCACGCTACAAGTTCATGCTAGCCGCTACTTATACGCCCGGCGGTGGGGCGAGTTTCGAATCGGTTGTATCATACTACAATTATAAGACTACATCCTCATCCCATATCTATCATACTTCGGAGACAACCGTGGATCCTGCAGTGACTTCTTCCAGTCTTCATGGATTGCGCCGTAAAGTAAGCACAGCTGCAACACAGAACTTCCCACAGAATACAAATGCAAACTCGTGGACCTTTGTTACATGGCGTGGAACTCTCTCGCGATAGCGACGGCCCTCTGCAAGCTGTTCAAGTGCCTCAGTCTTGGCCTTTTCCAAGTCCTTCCTCATCTGCTCAGCTGTAGTGAGTGATTGTTTCCCGTTCCTCTTCAAATGGCAGGCAACCGACTTTATCTCAAAAATGAGTGCCTGCAAACGTTGTGGACTGAACGGGTGCGCCGTAATGTCAGACCGTCCATGACCGGCGTTCTGCGCCATCCTGGCGTCATACTCCTTGTCACATAACACATCGCCTGGTAAACCTTCTCCTTGTGATGCGGCATGCAAAGTAATGCAAGGTACTCTTGTAAGAACGCGGTGAACTATTCTCGAGAACCAATAGCATCTCCACGAACAATAGTGTCACGCACGCTAGAGAGCGATGCGACTCTATTAGCAATGAGGTATTTCTTCACCCATGCGTGCCGTTCCGTAGCGACCTCCCCATTTGGTATTCGAAAAAAATATTCAGACTATCGAAACATGAGCACGAATGAAAAAAAAAATGGTTCGAACACTTACCGCAGCCCGGTTCAAAACGCTCTCGATGGTTAGATAACCAGTGGAATACAGGAGGCCCCAAAGACCGGAATCAGAAATAGCGTCGTAGCTGGTGACTGGTCATAAGCCAACCGAGCCACAGAAAAAAGGGTGGTTAGGCACCTTGAGAAGTTAATATGCTCATCCACCACCAATTTCACGCCCTTCTGCGTTAGAAGGAGATCGAGATTGTCACGAAACCCTTGACCAGCGCGCCAAAGGCTTTGCGATAAGAGAGAGAGTACCGCCCTGTACAGTTCGTCAATTCGGATTGCCTGATCATTTCATTTATCTTACCAGTTTCGACCCAAAAGTTTGAAACCTTGTTCGATTCTAATGCTTTATTGACCGAGTAAGGGTTGTACAGCTTGACAGGTCCAGAATCGTGCATTGCTACATAACCATTGTAGCGCGGTTGAAGTAACTCAACATTTAACTAGAGAAATAATATGAATATATAACAGATGTGTGAATGGGCCGCACACTTGAGTATGGTCATTAGCGCAAAGAATCTCAACTTCTTTTGTTATAATTCATATCATATTGACGATGACAGCCAGCCGGATTTCGATACTCTGCATATGCCCACCATCATACTTGCAAACACCGCGTCGTTGCCCTATCGAAAGATGTCAATCGACAGTGTCTCAGGCAATGGCATTGACAAACCTTCAGCAACGAATCCTCTAACAAAGTAGCTGGATTATATAATACTTTCCCACAACTCTAAATTAGGAAACTCGTGAGCTACAAGAACTGGTGCGCGATTCATAGCAAGTGTAATGGCGCTCTTCTTGTGCCCATGACAGAGTTCGCCGTGATCCGCTCATACAGGTCATCGTCCTTTCCATCCATCGTACACGCTCTTCGACTGCTTCCAGAAACACAATTGAACGTTTCCTTGGGCTTTCCACCCTCCCGGTTGTGTTGACCATGATGACGACGACCTTATCTCGGTGTCGCAGTATGGTTTGAGGAGGCCGCGTTAGCGAATATGCAGGCGAAAGACTCGCGGGTGCCCGTGCAGGTGGTAGAGTCGGATTATTGGAGATGCCAAGGTCCATTTTATCAAATTTTCTGAATCCGTAACACTACATACAATGTCCAGCACAATGGCAGCCAGTTTGTGATGAGAAGCGGAACTCTTTTGGCCAGAGCATAAAGCTATTTCACGTTTCGTAGCCTTCTTCAGTGCAGATTTTGCCGATATATGTCTGGGATCGCCATCGCCATCATTCTCATGGTGATAAATATCTGTACGTACTATCGTGGATCAGTTGTTCGCTCTGATCACTGGTCGTCCGTCAGTCCGTTGGAGCTCAAAAGCAGAGCTGTCACGGTGATAGCAAAACACAGATTACACCAAGTACCCCCGTGAAGGCTGGGAGAGACGTTTCATTTATCACACTCTACAGGTCTCCATCCCGATAGACACAGCTGGACGCACTCCAAATCATGATGCAACCCCTGACTAGAGGATCATCTTTGTTTTTTTCGCATCCATGTGCTTCGTTCCAGGCACATTTGAAATGGATTTGCACTCAGCGAGGTGCTAACACGCTTCGCGCGTTCGCAGGATTTGGACTTTTATTTCTGGCAAGCATGCGAATTTGTCATATAGCAATGCAAGCTGTTTGACAATGTGGTTATACATGCCAGAGCGCTATCAAGGCTAGCTGCTTCACATCATGCATCGCGGGATTCGACGGGGATTCAGCCAAGGCACTTGATGCCATCGCAGTCACCAGGAAACCATAAAAAAGGTTCATGGCAATGTCGGTTTACTTTGTTGATTGCCTTTCCTCCCCATGGGACTTACAGCCTTCATTGTAATTGCTGTTATTATCTTTTCTTTGCTGCCTACTGTCACAGCTTGGGGCTTTGCTTATGGCTCTGAAAAAGTGCGCGGCGTCAATCTCGGTGGTTGGCTAGTTCTCGAAGTAAGTCATGATTGGACTCACGACCTACTACTCCCCCGATGCATATTCGCCATAGCCATGGATAACCCCGTCGATCTTTGATAACTCTGGGAATGCCAGGATTGTAGATGAATGGACGTTAGGCCTTTATTCAAACAATGATACCACAATCAATGCGCTAACGGAACATTGGGATACATTTATCATTGAATCCGACTTTGCGGCCATCGCTGCCGCGGGGTTTGTAATGATTGGTAGGCTAGGAACTGTGATAATAATACATCTTACAGGCTCAATCATGTGAGGTTGCCGATTGGGTATTGGGCGTTCGAAGTGCATACTGGGGAGCCGTATATTCAAGGCCAGTTACCGTACCTAAAAAAGGCTGTGACATGGGCGGAGAAGCATGGTCTGAAGCTCATTATTGACCTGCATGGTAAGTGTGTTTGAGAATATTCTCGTAAATGGGCTCAGACGTAACATTTTTCACAGGAGCGCCTGGGAGCCAGAATGGGTTTGTTCAGTTTCTATTAGTGCAATCACTTCTGATTCTTGTTATCAAGATTCGACAACTCTGGCCATCGAATGTCATACCCGTGAGGACTTGATTCTTCTATTTTCCAGTACGATAGCTGACTGATCCACAAAGTACGTGGCAAGACAACAGTGAGAATATGGCGCGCAGCAGCGCTATCATCAAGGGACTCGCCAACACTTATAAAGACTCCTCCCAGTGGTAGTTGGTATTCAACCATTGAACGAGTCAGTATCGTGTGTCAAGACCGATGATCGTGCGGATGTTAATTAACCCGATAGGCCCGCTGGCTATGATGGAAATTCCATGATGAGCGTCGTGAAGCAGGTTTGTTTATCTTATTCAAGGTCATTGATCCGACGGTCTCGTGACAGTACTGGTACGACAGTTATGCGAACATCCGGTGGGCCTTTTCTTAAGATATGGTCCCTACACTGAATCACTGTAATCCACAGATACCCTTATGGTTCTTCTCGGCAGAGTGACACGATTGTCCTCTTTCACGACGCATTTCTGCCTCCCAGCTACTGGAAGGGGTTTATGCCGCCCCCTGATCATCAGGGTATCGTACTGGATTCCCATCTCTATCAAATAGCTAATTCGGCTGTGAGTATTCACTCGGACTTACGGTCACGCATATCTAACGGCAAAAAATAGGGCTTATCTCTGAGCGAATCTCAACACATTCAAACAGCCTGCAAAACGACTTCATCCCTGGAGGAGTTTAGGCTCTGGCATATTGTAGGAGAATGGACGCCAACAATGACGGATTGCGCCATATATGCCAACGGACGTGGTTTTGGAGCTCGCTACGACGGGGCATACCCAGGTTCTACATATATCGGAAGCTGCGCAGGCAAAACAGGGAAGGCGTCGGCGCTCAGCCCCAGCTACAAGACGTTCTTGCGACAGATGTGGGAGGCGCAAGTCATAGCATATGAGAGAGGCAGCCAGGGCTGGTTGATGTGGACGTGGAAGACAGAAGGTGCGGACGAATGGTCGTACTGGCCTGGCGAATGGCTGGATCCCACATGATCCGACAAATTACAAATACCCCAATATTTGTGGTTGACTTGAAATTCATGACGAGTTTGATGCGAAACGTTTGACGGCGGCGCCTATGTCACGAACTACGCGTCGCCTGGCATCTCTGTCTGTAAGAATATCATGTCAATGATTCCTAGTTTCCCATACTGTCAGTGATTTCGTTTTCCCCGGTATAAGCATCACGAATGATCGTCAAGTTGCTTTTCTGCAGTTGACTTTCCTCAATCACATAAAAGAACGCTAACACCGCATGACGCCGCTTGCGCAGCTGTAAGATTTTGGCTTGTTTATCCCAAACTTTTTGTCCTCTACTATACCAATGGATTCCGGCAGCGGAGCGACTGGAAGTCAACCTTTGCGCACTCTCCCTCCAAACGTCCTCTTACTCCATTACGGGAAATACACGCCGGTGGCAACAGCTCAGAAAGCGTCGTTACCTGTGAGTTTGACTGCCCGGTGCCACCCTTATTCCATAACTTGACATGCTTTAGGATGTAGCGGAAATTGCTAGGCAATTCTTCGCCCTTCCAGAAAACCCGCAATTAAAATACTTTACAAAGTTCGTCACCGATGATCTTGTGCAGGTTGATCCAGGGGCATGGAATATGATTTACGGCTCAATTTCTGAGCTTTGGATTGAACTCGACGAATCGCCCCCTAGATACGCCCCGGCACCCCGTAGACTTTGTAGGAAGCCCGTTATATATCTCTATCCCGCTACGCCCATTTCGATTAATGTCCGCCTCTCCTTGACATCTTCCTGGACATTTTCCGCCGTTTATCCATTGGTCACGATCAAGCGATCAGGATCCATCGCACAATCCACGGGCGGAGAAACAGCATTTTGGGACGTACTCGCAACTCCGGATGGAACATTGCGGTTACCAGGGGGTCTGGAGGTATCATATCTCTATTGGGAGGCGGAGTAAGCAAAGTCACTCAAATACTTTGCGATCACCCTGATCCTAGCGTATCGCTGCCCTTTTAGAACTCGAGCACCTCGAGAAACCGTGACCCCACCTGCATCGCGACCCACTACTCCTGAATTGGACCTTTCCACGGATCGGTTTGATCCAACTAACCCTATTTTGACACCACAGAACGCGGTCCTTCTGGCCGTTCCAACTGACGTTACGACATACTTGGACCAGGCCCTTCTCGCGATGGGATTGCACACCGAGGCCCGGACTTCCTTCATCACGTTAGAATCCAATCTCTTTTTTTTTTCTTTCTTTCTTTAAAACCTTATTTTAAAAAAACAGTTACTGGCTTCCGTCCCTGGTGAAGCACGAACAGATCGCTCTAAGATTTGTAGAGCAATCCTCATATGAAGCCGCAGCTCGCCTCAGCATCACTCCCAAGCCAGACGTTGTCACGCGCGTGTTCATGTTATTCCGTGGTGTCGACTGCTGCGAAGTGGCCGATTGGACTGAAGCTGAAGAAAGAGCGAAAAATATGGACGTTGCTGCTTGGAGGAATATCGTTGGGGTTGACTCGGAGAAGATGCAGCTGAGAGAGTTGTTCAGGGTTTTGGAGTGGGGTGGGATGGAAGTAGGTCGGTAACAAAGTGTATCGTTTCTTGTATTTCGATGAACCCATGAATGGCTGAGGTTGGGACGTAAGACCCTTCAATCGCCGTAGCCTGCTTTCGTGCCCGCACGCTCGGTCGAGCCATCTTTCAATGCTGTGGACCGCCGTGTGTACTACACGCAGTAGAGAGATGTAATGAAATGAAAGGTCCAAACGATAGATAGTCCAGAATAGTCCAGAATAAACAATATACGTAGGGGTATCATAACGACATTCCATATACCAAGTAGGCAATAAAGTAAATAAAAAAAAACAGTGCCATCGAATCCTATAGCCTAGTAGTCCATCTCGATCAATTCCTACGATAAATATGGAAACCCGCTGCATCGCCTCGCTCTTCGGTAAGAAGCCTGACCTTGACGTCCTTGCTGAAAGCTTCCATGTTTTCGTCGTAGCCGGGGAACACGACGGTTTGGACATTTCCCGAACTGCACGCAGCGACGACGTGCAGGGTGTTCATCGGATCGAAACTGGCAGCGTGATCCAGACTCAAGTTTCGCGCCCGATACAAATAGAATAGGATGATGAATAGGGTCGTGATCATGATTGCCGAGGGAGAAATCAAGATGATCAGTTTGAGTTGGGGATCCTGACCCCAAACGATGACTTGCTCATAGGTCGTCAGGCCCACGGATTGTTGAGCTGACGTTTTATCATGTAATGCCACTTGCCGCAGCGCCTGTGATTATAGTAGTCAATTCGCGGGCGGTTGTCATATATGTCGCTAGGACGGTGCGCACCGTAGCTGCGTGTTCGAACACGCCTCGAACGTAATTTGCCTATAAAAAAAAAAACGGTAAGATCAAAGTAAGAGAGAGAGCTTGTCACGCACGACAATGACAATGCTCACCAGTAAATTATTTACGACGCGTTGGTCCGCTAATGGACTTGGATGGGTTGAATTGTATTCCGCATAGATTTGGTTAAAGACATCCAATATGGCATTTGAAGCCACTGTTTGAGCACAGTAAAAGTGATCCAATAACGTGGAAGACGCATCCTTGTATAGCCACGCAGTGAGATCAAGGCTCGCCGATCGATTGACCGTTGGCTCAAGAGTAACAAATCCATCGTTGTTATACGTAACATGGACACTCAGGATTTGTGGTCTGACGGTGCAAGTAACATTGACATTTTGTAATGACTGCGCAGAACCCTGAATGTATACAGCTAGATGGATGAGTACAAATTTTCTCCCGAGCCAGGAACCTCATACTCGTGAAATCCCTATTGGCATCGGTTGGACAAAGGGTGAGGACAGCATAGTTAGTCATGTTAGGAGTGCCAAGGATAAAAATTGGAGGATCTGGTCATTACGGTAGGTCAACAAGTAGTAGCGATTTAACAAGCAGACAGACCATCTTTATCAGCTTCAAATGAGGTGCAGTTGCAGCATATGGTGATTTCTGTAAACTTTCTGCCAAAGGCCATAGTCGTGTTTTGCGTGCTACGAAGCGCCTGATCTGATTCGGACGTTGATTCGCAATTGACATCTACCGTGAATCCCTGTTGTATTGCTTCCATGTGGTGCCAATCACTGGCGTGGTACGATATGTTAGGGTTTGGTAAAATGCCGTCTGACCAGCACTTTCAGTAGTACCACGCATCAATGCTATGAACTCACGACAAGTTCCGTTAAGGACACTATTTGAGTATAGGAGAAACTGCGGTACATCAGAAAACGCCTCTCGTGCCGCAGCTGCACCACTGGCTGATGTTTGTTCCCAAACGGAAGGTGGATATACTTCCAGAACTCGGTTTCAATGGAACTTATGAGTGAAATGCTGCTTACTCACAGTTATACCCATGGGCGAACGGTCCAGTAATATCAACGTCTGTAAAGGAATCCGGGTGTGATATCAAAGTTGGTCTGGGTGTGAGTATCGTCGTCCAACTAATTAATCCCTTCGTCAATGCGAACGGACAGTTAGCAGAGAAGTATCAGTGGCCTACGCAGATGTTTGAGCAGCAAATACGGAAAAGCAAAAGAGGGAAGCGATTGTCCATCGAATACGTCCTCTATCCAAGCCAAATAAGAAGGACCGAGAGCAGACGGAGGACGCAGCATAAAATGAGTATAGTGATATGCCGTTCGCGCCGGTTTCTCCCAATGATACGTTTATGGCAAAGCAGATGGCGTTAACGAAGAGTCTAATCATGGTCATTGTTGGTGGTAAAAAGGGAGTAAAAAGAGACCTCACTTGGTGTTGATCATCGACAACAGGGTTCCAACTAGGGTCAGCGTCGTCGCCGTGGTTTGGGGATAATTTAAATAGTAATGCGCCATTAGCCGTGGGACGGTGCGCTGTGCTGTAGAGCTCCAGACGACGAACGATATCATGCTAATCAAGATGATGAGTTGCACGACCAATTCTGTGATGGGGAATGTCGCGCTTTGTCGAGAAGGAGGAGGTGATTTTCGGAGTTTCGTAGGGGACTGGCTACATTGAAGGTCAAAAAAGGTGGAGAATCCCAACAGTGGCGAGCGTACATATTCTTTGACTGGAGCTCAAAGCTACTGCGTTGATACACCGTCTGCGCATCGCCGTACTCTGCGTCAGGGCTCTCTAAAGCGTCGCGTGCGGCGGCGTGTTGTTCCAGAAGTGGGAAACTAAACGGCTCTACGGGGAGACTCGTCCGGAACCATCCTTGATTCCTCTCAGCGTGGGGGATTTCGTCGTAGCGGGTTTCCATGTCTTGGATCGTAGTGTCGAAAAGTGACGGAACATGTGGAGGGGTTCTATCGTCATTATCGTGCGACTTATAGACTGGCACAGCATGTCGTGTGATTCAAGCTCAAGCGCTGAGAATCAGGTCTAGATGGTTGTCACTGCCCAAGGTTTTCAGAGTTCTCCTGGTGGCTGATGAAGTTGTGCAGTGTGTTTGTATGACTGTGGAGCATCATAGCGATCCACCACCAAATAAGCGCTCGCCAGACATAGCCTTTCATAGCCCTCCGCAGCCCACAGCTCTAGGGAATAGCTTTCTTTTGGTAGCAAAGTATAGGCTAAGTAATCAAATAGAATAGCGCTTCGGCTTGCCGTGGTTCTGCAGTCTGACTCCATGTATAAGACTAGCTCCATTTATTACGACAAGGTCCTAGGCAAGGACAAACTGCAGTGCCTCCCAACCACGTGGTCATGACTTATAAGGGACTCTACCGGGCCAGAAAACTACTCTAGCGGTTAAGCCACCCGCACTTACTCAGCGGGCGGATGTATCCGAAGGGAGCATGTTACGTCGTCAGACCCAGCGTGAGACATCTGTGTAAACTTATAAATCCCTGGCCGCGCAGCAACTCAGATATCGCCACAAGCATCATGCCTGCCATCTTCACACACGAATTCGACACCCCCACTTACAAAGGGAAAACCCAATTCTGCACTGGCCTTTTTATCGATGGCCAGTTTGTGGGTGGATCTAACAAGGGTCACATCGAGTGCGTTGATCGCTTGTTCCACACCATCCTTATCCATCTCACTTTTTTTCATCTACAGCATTATCAACCCCAGTAAGCACCTCCTTCGATCGTCTTTGTTTCATGCGACGCCCTATTGACAATGGTGTAGCTACCGGCCAGCTCATCACCCAAATCTCAGAGGGCACAGCTGCTGATGTCGATCTCGCCGTATCCGCTGCCGAAAAGGCGATGGAGACTGTCTGGGGTCTGAACATGCCCGGAGCACAACGTGGTGCATTGCTGTTGAAACTCGCTGACCTTATAGACGAAAACAAGGAAGAGCTGGCCGCGTTGGAGGCATTGGATAACGGTAAATAAACCGTTCATGGATACCTTTTTGTTCGAAGCATTTGTATTTGACGCGATGCGTAATAGGGAAAGCGTATTTGATCGCCCTCCATGCCGATATTCCAATGTGCAGCAGCATGGTCAGGTACTACGCCGGATGGGCTGATAAGATCCACGGCAAGACGATTGAGGTATGTTAATGCCCCGTCGAGGCTCGTTAGCATTAAACGAGGTGCTACCTTTAGACAAACGAAGCAAAATTTGCATACACAAGGCACGAGCCCATCGGTGTCGTCGGGGCGATCATTCCATGTTAGTAGCGAACTCTATCTTGTGACATTGTTATCAAAAAAACTAACGATGGGAATAGGGAACTTTCCTCGTAAGCTTGCATACCGCTGTGCCAACAAAACATTTTCACTTTCTTCGTCCCAGTCATGATGTTTATAAATAAAATCGCGCCGGGTACGCGCCACATTTACTTTTTTCCCGTTGTAACATGATCACCCATCACCCTTCCAGCACTGGCGACCGGCAACGCCGTTGTAATCAAACCCTCTGAAGTCACGCCGCTCACCGCACTTCGCGCATGCGAGCTCATCAAAGCTGCTGGGTTCCCACCGGGTGTACTGAATGTAGTAACCGGTTACGGGCCCACCGTCGGCGATGCCATCGCTCATCACCCACGCATCGACAAAGTGACGTTTACAGGTTCCGTGTTGACAGGAAAGAAGGTCATGCGAGCCGCGGCGGAAAGCAACTTGAAAAAGGTCACCCTTGAACTCGGAGGCAAGAGCGCGAATATCGTGTATGACGATGCAGATTTGGATCAAGCTATCAAGTGGAGTGCCAGTGCTCTCTTGTGAGTTGTTGATTGTTCAGTGACACGATGGTGTTAATTTGAATTTGACGGCAGTTTCAACCATGGCCAGGCTTGTATTGCTGGATCGAGGATATTCGTGCAAGAGGGTATCCATGACAAGTTTTTGGAAGGGCTCACCCAATGCGCTAAAGCCATCAAGTTGGGTGATCCGTTCTCCGCCGACACCGTACATGGACCCTTGGTTTCAAAAATTCAATACGAGGTGGGTTCAGCCCGAGGTTTCCACACCACCCTGACTCAGCAAACGATTTGGTAGCGCGTGACGAGTTACATCAAGTCTGGAAAAGATGAGGGGGCGACCGTGCACTGCGGAGGCGACCAAGCCGCAGAAAAGGGATTCTATGTCCAGCCTACTCTCTTTACAGGCGTCCACGCCGACATGAAAATCGTGAAGGAAGAGATATTTGGGCCTGTTGGCGTGGTGATCAAGTTCAAGGACGAAGCTGGTACGTCGATCCGCCCGACCTTTGTCAAGTCTCAAACGTCATCTGTTTTTTTTTTTCTAAAAAAAGATATCATCAAGAAAGCCAATGATTCGATCTACGGTCTCGCCGCTTATGTTTTTAGCCAGAACATCACCCGAGCTATCGAATCTGCGCACAAGCTCAAGGCAGGGTCTATATGGGTTAATTCAGGTGCGCTTCCATCTCCCAACGTGCCGTTTGGAGGGTACAAGCAATCCGGGTTTGGAAGAGAGATGGGAGAGTACGCGCTTGATGAGTATGTTGTCCATCTTGTTACCGGCATGTTGCTTACGATGGACATTTAGCTTCACGGTCGTCAAGGCTGTGCATATCAATCTTGGTCACCGTCTGTGAGGGGATAGGATAGTCATCTAACCCCTCGGTATAATAACTGTAATAGTATGTGTCATACGACGAACGCAAAGTTTTTTGATCTCGCGTCGGACGGGTTTCTGAGTTGAAGGCGAGTTCGTACCGTCTCAGTTCAGTTGATTTGATGGCTCTGGCGCCTTCAGTGGCGCACAGCCCTTGAAGATAAACGGCGAGTCATTTGAGGTACAAGTAAGGCAAAGTTGACGAGCCAATCCCATTATTAAGAATAAACCATTTCTACGTCAGTTCGTAATCAAGGTCGCGCTGCCCAGATAGGCCGCTCTAAAACGATCAATGCGAGCCTGGGTGCTCAATACACTGGACCTCATTCACCGTCGGCGAAGGCCCAGATGACGCCGACCCCTATAACATCACAGTCCGAGAGAGCGAAATTGTTCAGTCTCCGACGCCACAAGCGCGCGGATGGATGACCTTCAAGTATTCCATAGAACCATACCTAGATGGGGGGGAACACGAGGTTCATGCACCATGTATTAGTTTAGTTTAGTTGTTTTTTTTCAGTTTGATGACTCTGATCGATTGGTGTGCTCGCTCAACGGTTGGAATCCTACTAGTACGCCTGCCATGACCTCCACATGGCCAGTAGCTTGCCTATCCAGCTTTACGGCCTCGCCCATTATCAAATGCAACCATTCCAGTCATCGCAGCTCATCCGGCCCGTGCATTTCCTGCGACCCTAGCTAGCCTCATCTGTTCCCCAATCTGCGCTCATAAAAGGGTTTTCACGCTAGAATCATGATGGTGAGAAACACGTGAACTGCTGCTTTTTGGAATCACTTGGCACGTCATGCGGACTCGGCATAATCGATATGTCAAAGTACTAGGTAAAAAAAAAAAAGGAGATGAGAGAACGTCACCAACATGGCACCTTGCATGTTTTCATGATCGGACGCTGGCAGCTGACAGGGAGATAAACTGAACGTGCCTTGGACCATTTAGGGTTCAGGGTTTATCGATTAGAATTCTATAGCAACAGAACCTGGACAGCTCACTTTTTGATCACCGACCGTCATTAGCCGACCATCAACCCTGAGATCATTGATGCTCCATCTCAACCAAATAATGCCTCAAGGCCGCCGTGACGCCGTCTGAGACCGACTTGGTCATGTGTATGCAGCGTGGATGCAACACGGGAGTTGGGTATATGTTACATGAAGTTGTAGAGTAGCGAGTAACATGCCAACTTCCAGCCAAGGCCAGACAGGCAAGGACCGTCCAAAGCGCAGAAACCAGCACCCCCCTCTCCGTAAGTTCAGGCTGTGCATAATAATTGATGATAAAACTCGATTTTTCAGCGCCCGAAAGGGAACTGAAGGATTGGATACAATACTACTGGCATCTGGGATTTACCGATGCAAAGATCGCCGACCATGCCATGGATCACTTTGATCGAAAAAGATATGGGTTGAGGTAAGAGTATCCCTTGGAAGCTGTCTGATCATACTCATGCTATCAACTGAAATAGTGCAAAATCAGTTCAACGACTGCGCAAGATACTTGACCTAAAGGGAACAATACAACAGGCAGCATCGTTTGAGACATTGCTGGATATCTATAAGGTTCTGCGTGGTCGCTTTCCAACTATGGGAGCTCGCCGGATGGTCACAGTGATTCGTCAGGACTACTCAATTAAAGTTTCTGAGTATGTGTGTGTTTAATCTATGTGAGCAAAAATGCTGATTTGAATGTCTGCGATAGGAACCTCGTCAGCGAGTTCCTCAGACACATTGAGCCCGATGCTGTTGAGGCTCGTAAGAGTTGTGGTTTTAAGAGGAGGCGCTTTTGGTCTGCGGGAGTTATGGAGTACTGGTCGATAGATCAGCATGATAAGTGGGGACGGTTTGGCCTGTGGCTTCATCTCGGGATTGATCCATACACTGGTCGATTTGCCTGGTTGAAGATCTGGTGGTGTAATCGTAACCCACGGCTACTGATCAACTACTACCTTGATGCCAGTCATCAAGTTGGGGGTACGCATATCCATTTAATGAAAATTTAGTCAGATCAACATCTTTTTGATAGGGGTCCCACTGCTCACCATGAGTGATCGCGGCCGAGAGAACAATGGTATTGCAAACATGCACACAACAATTCGACACCAATTGGATCCCTCACTCTGTAATACTCTGCAGCATCGTTGGTGCATCAATAAAATGAATATCAAGGCAGAGGCAGGTTGGTCTCAATTCCGTTCACAGTGGGCTCCCGGCTTTGAGGATCTCCTGGACTTTGGGGTTAACACAGGATTATACAACCCATCGGCTCCACTTGAGAAGTATTTTGTCTTCATTTCAGTCCTTTTCCTATCTCATACTATACTATAAAGTTTGGTATTTCGTTGGCTTGCAGTGCCATGGCTCCAAGCCGAAATTGATACATGGGTTCGGGTGCATAACTCTAGTGCTCGACGAGCAAACAAGAACAAAATTCTTCCAAAGGGTATACCGGATCTTATCCATGCAAAGCCTGAACGTTTCAACTCAAAGAATTTCCAAGTTGAGCCTTAACAGTCTGTTATCCATCACTTAGAGTATACTGATAAGATGTCTGGTTCTAGCTGATCGTTTCATCAAAAATGTTTGATGAATTACAGCAAGAATGGGCGCCGCTTGATGATGCTGTCTTTCAGCTGACGCCACCCACATTCCACAAACAAGCAGATACCCACTATACTTCTCTTGGACGTCCAGCAATCTCAAAAGGTACACTATGGTCCATTTATACATCACTCCTTAGTTGTTTCCATGCAAGCCCAGTAGATTCAACTCTCCAACATGCATTTCACCTTGCTAATCTTGGTGCCGATGACGAGATGGAGTTAATTGCTGGATTGCAAGAATTACAGAATCTTGATGACGTTGTCGGAGACATGGCAGTTTCTGGAGATTATGAGGCAGAATTCACAGACTCTGGAGACAGTAATGAAGATAAGGTGGCTGATGAGCATCAGACAATCCTTGCAGATTTTACAGACAGCGAAGATGATGAGTAGTAGCATGGTAGCAAATCCCTGTTGACGTACTAGTAGTAGTAATTGTCCCTGTATCCTTCACGTATAAACTCAGCTCCACTGGCGCCCACTCCAACTTCAGCTTCCCATCACAGCCACCACATAAATGGGAGAGCCGCAGAGTTCTTATGCTGCAAACTTCACAAGCATAGCTAGGGATGGGGCCTGTGACATTTGTGGAGGCAACGCTGTCTTGAAATATATGCATCACAAAAATCCTCTGAAGCCTGGTCGTCATCTGTGTCCAAAGTGCTATGACAGGTACCTCAACAAAGAGGGGACTGTGCGTCGAAGTAGTGGTGGAGGAACCCTTCAGCAATCTATGGGTCAGACAGAACAACGTGTAATCCGTAAACAAATTGCTCAAGCCCAAAGAGGTTGTAAGTGATTCATCTACTACTTTCTCTTTCACCCGATGAGCTCACGTATGCTCAGATGTAAGCAATAACATCCAAGCTATTGGAAATAGCATGACGCCTCAAGGCTTTGCAAGTCCTGCAGCAAGTCATTCAGCAGCGGGATACATCATGGGCACGTTGACAGGACCAACCCATAAGCCAGGGCCCGTAATCCATCTCCCAGGACATGTCCCACGTTATAGTGCTGGTGCGCTGCCAGCCATGCATCGGGAAGGCAAGGCCTCAGTCCAGTCCATGGGCTACACATCTGAGCATGCTGCATATCCTGTTGTATGGCATGAGCGTATCCGGGAGGCATATGCAACATACAATGGAGAAGTTGTTGTTGAAGCCCGGGTTGTTGTTAAGTTGCCAGGGAAAGTAAGGGCAGATTTGGTGCACGTACGTGAACGCATATATATCCAATAATTGCTAAAGTGCTGAAATCAACACCAGGACATTCTCGAAGCAGTAGATCACATACCGGTCCATATTGGGGCTGTAGATCTGAAAAGGATACTGTACAGTGCCGTGATTCCAAAATGGAATAGATGGACTGATAGCTATCCACTCCCACTTGACAGCGTTGTTATGCGCAACCTCAATTGGGTTGTGTTGGCACCACGGAATCCAGATCGTGATATAATTGCAGATCAATTCTTCAAACCAGGGAAGAAAGGTACGGTAATTTTCAGGGCAGGAAAATGTGTCATCAATCTCCATGTTCCAAACGAGCTTTACCAGTTGATGCTTGCTCGAAAAGACGAAAGTGAACTTGAGGCGGAAAGTGAAGCGGCTGATATGGTAGCAGCAGACTTCACTGTAGGTCACACTACCAGATGAAAAAAGTGGATAACTAACGCATTTTATCAGTTAGCTAAGACTACAGGGAAGAAGCGGATGCGAAGTCCCTCACCTGACATCCAATTTCCCATTGCCGAGTCTCCATCAAAGAACAAACGAGCAAAGCAGACAAGTGGCCATCAGCCACGGGCGTCAGGACCCACAGTATCTGCTAGACGATTAGAAGTGCAACGTGTCCCCTCCACGTCAGCAAAAAAATCTCACCGGCAAGGTTCCCCATCTGCTGAGCAGATTAGCCAGGCATTAAGAGCACAGCGATGCCCAACTAATAAGGAAATACGTCCATTTTGTAAGCACAGCATATACCCAAAGGCCATCAAAGTTACTCATGTCAGCCTCCTCAGTTGAACTGAGCGTATTTGATGTCCTAGCTTATCCTGTCGAGCGCTGGACTTGGGATGACCTGATCAACAATTCTAGTAAATCAATTTCGTCAATAAACCAAGAGCCAGAGAAAAACTTTTACCTAAAAAACCCAATGTCAACAACGCTCCGACTGGATCTCTCAGCATCTAAAGTTAAGAAGGGTGGGTTCAAGATTGCCGCTTTTGGTACATCTACAACAAGTCTCTTTAAGTCAAGTGCGTCACTCAATATCTGTGCAAAACGGACATACCATGTTGTGGAAAGAGTGACCGAGACTAACGGGTCACTTGTGACAAAGTCCATCGATATCCCACACGACCGCCGAAAACAATTTCAAAATCTCTCTATGGAGATCACCTGTCTTGTCTGGGCGCAGGCGTTACTTGACATTGTCTATGCCTTTGTTGCTGAAGAAACGGAAAGTCTTGGTCAACCCCCATTTCATATCCCACAGTTTCGGTTTGTGGAACTGGCGCTTGCATTGGAGCGCTCACTTGATGATGGGAGGCAGAAAAATGCAGTCTTTCTGGTCGAGGAGGTTATTGCCAAAGATCAACAAGGGCTATTCAGGAAATACCTCAATAATGTGTCGCTGACCCCTCTATCAATGACTTGCAAGGTGGATAGCGATCGAGCAAAGTTCCTAGCCTTCAGCCAACACGTCCAATACTGGAAGACAAAGAAACAAGTATTTGTATCCGATTACCAAGGTAAGCAATCCAAAATTTGAATCTTGCTAGTGGTGACTCACGCAGTACACTATGATTTTCTCAACAGGCGGGGACTCTCTATTGAGCGATCCACAGATCTCCTCAGCTGGGTAAGATCATCAGCTAGTTCCCCGGTCAACAGTACCTGATTTAACTTGACTGATAGATGTCTTGGTCCCATTTTTGCCGAGGGTAATATTCCCTCTATTCACCGTGATTTCGAGAAGGAGCACCACTGCAGCCACTTTTGCAAATGGTTCAATGTTCCCGTCAATTATGACTCAAAGGAATTCAGTTGCGACGACGAAGAGTGAGAGTCACAGACGACGAAGAGTGAGAGTCACAGACGAGTCACGACCCATGCCAACTCTACACCTCCATGACTCTATCTGATGCTTACACTTTGATACCGTAGATACCTTCTATTCAGTTCTACTATCCCGCTCCTTACATCTACTCATTCTTTCTAATACCTGTTATCATGACAGGACTCGTCAGTCAGTACCTTCTTTTAAGTTACTATTACACACAAGTCATAATATCAATAGTCGTATTTCGCGTTTTGCATATCATGACTGATGCTCATGATTGGATTGCTCAAATCCGTCGAGCGGTGGTAAGCGGCGGCCTTGAGGCATTGTTTGGTTGAGGTGGAGCATCAGTGATCCCAGGGTTGATAGTTGGCTAACGAAGGTCGGTGATCAAAAAGTGAGCTGTCCAGGTTCTGTTGCCATAGAATTCGAATCAGAAAGCAACAGGACCGCGTTTGGGAATTTACGGCGCCATTTTGACAGAATGAATGCGTGTGACGACGCCGTAAGAGTAATAATATACCTGAAGGTGTTTTTCAAGGAATCTTATCAAGATACTAGAAAGGCTACATACTCTTAGAAAACACGTAAAAAGGGCGAGGCTACCAGTCAACTTCCCAACCCACATCCCAAGTGCGAGAACCAGGTGCGATACATATTTCCGAACAAAGGGGTCCTTCGGTTGATGGAAACGATAGAAATACCATGGATGAACAAAAACACGAGCACGTAGTCGAAGCCGACCCCGTCATTCGCATAGCAGGAAGAACTTTAACTGCCAGATTCAGTAGCATAGGATATAGCGTCGAGATCATACTCAACGATCCTCTCCCTGCCTTCGAGGTCTCCAGCTTGACCTTACACTATTTATACCTGGCAGATCCCGGTGAATACTCTCTAACTTCAGCTGCACGGATCGGACCCGATATTGCCTATCTGCCGTTCTGGACCGGCGATATGATCATCAAAGGCAAACTCAAGTACTATGTTCAACCTACTGGCGGAATCACTGGGCGAGTGAAGTTGCGCGATCTTTGAAGGTATGTTCAGTGATTGCTGGTGACAGTATGGATTTGTGCGTGACGCGATGTTGTACTAGAAGTAGTAGAACAACCTCGGCGAGGTCTAGTTTTCTCCTTTTTTCTTTTTTTTTTTTTGCTACACAATGTTGGCTTTGTAGAAACTAGTCTCAGTTTTCACCATATCATCACCTAAGCGTATATGGTCTTCTGGGATAGCTTATACGATACCTTGGCTATCATTCGTACCCTGATGCCTTTATCTGTGTTTTAACTTTGCGTTTATTTAAACTCCGACCGTCATCTAGACTCCGTTTCCCGCTGCGATGTTATATATAGAAGGTTACTCGCATCGCAGTTGAAACGTTGATGCTTCAGCTAATAATGACGACAGGAAGAATCGAACGAACGTTTGGACTTAACTGAATGATTTGGCGGCATCGATTAGTAAATCATGGGATACAAAATCCCAAATGCAAACGAGAGGCGAGTGTTACAATAGTACTCATTGAGGACTCGCGCGGTAGTATTATTGGATGCACGGACGGTATTCGGATGCCCCGCATCAGAACTAATTCGTCATAGTATGAATTCCTCCTGTCATCCCTGTCGAATATTCGCCTTACCGTGCATGGTGACGTTGAGGGGATGTTGCCTAACAAGGCAAGGCAGCATCTGATAAAAGTGCGAGGCCACCTGCGAACTCCCCAACCCACATTCCCAGCGCGAATCCCAGGTGCGATGCCTTCTTTCCCGGCTATCGTCCATACCTCATGACTGGAACGGTAGATACTTACCATGCCTAAGACAGTACCCGGCAACGGCACCTACCATGGACGCGAATTTCGGGGCTCCTTCGTTATCGATGGCGTGAAATATTGCTTCGTCTGCGAATTCAATGAGGGCGTTCCGCCGTTCCACGTGGTAGAGTTGTTCCTTCACTACGAAAGCGTGGGCCAGTTGCATGGGTGTATACTATTGTTGTTCCCCTTTCAAATATCGGGCCAGTTAACCTTGACATCCGGCACAAGAAAGGCGAAAGCGAATTGCGCCTTACGAGCTTTCTCTCGTCCGTTATTCCAGGAACCACTGTCAGTGGGACAGTGACCTGGTACACAGAATGATGGTAATGTTCATCGTGCATCACAATTGGTGGATTGATCGTGACCTGAATACACAGATATGCATACTTAGTGGAATGTTGACGTTGTCTGAAATAGTTTGAGAATATCAATTGTTGTGATAGTGCCCATCGTCCAAGATCATAGAGTTGCGTAAGAGCCGAATGGTAGGGCGCTCACAGGGATCTCAGCTGAGTTCTGTCCAATACCATCGGGTATGACTTTTCCGAGTTCAAGTAGGCACAAACAAAGGCCGAAGCGCAAGGATTCAAGAACAATGACTCAAGATGTAAAAAGCACCTGTGCAATCTAGGGCTGCGCCGCTCAATATGAGAGCTTGACCTGAAGAGAGGAGCTTGGCAATGACTTAGGTCCCGACCCCACTCGCGTCGCCTCTCGGCCTCTGGCACCGAAGGTAATTCTGCCCCCATCACGAAAGGTAATCCTGGGCCAGTCGCAGTCGAAAAAGGAATTCTCCTGTTGATGTGGGTGGCATTTGGAGTTCGAGTGGATAACCGAGTCGCCGCAGGTTCATCCTATTCCATTCTCCGTCAGTATACACATTGGACTCAACATTCATGACGTTCTCAAAACCATTCAAGTTCAGCAGTCGGAGAATGAGGCCGCGAACTGCCGTCCAGCGAACATGGCAATGCGTTTATGGTATTAGACTGAATACACTAATAAGATCAAGGAATCCGTATCTACGAAGGTTTTTACTCACTTTTCCAGAGACTGCATTGGAAATTATATGTGCCAAAATTGGGTCAACACCACCCTCATCGAAGGTCGCACCAATCAGTGGGCATAATGTGCCGTCATGCTTGGAACATCTGCGCTGCAACGTCGTTAGCGAATCAGAGTCTTAAGAGCTGCTTGCTTTCGGTTCCCGAAGCCCTCGTCAGCAGCTATCTCCAATAGCGCATCCGTATCCATGGAGATGGTATCGTTGACTGAGTAAGGCGTACCATTCCCAGATTTGCGTCCTCCCGGATTCTTGACTGATGTCATATTAGTTGCCAGCTTCTCTGGAGATCAGGAACTCTAACAGGACACGAATGGGATGCCAAGATGAGTAAAAAGTTCCACATCCTCCCGAGCGTCGTAATAGCACCACCCCAGACGAATGAGGGTGTGCTGACACGGGGCGACCCGTGTCATTGTCATTGGCCTATCCGCGCTCATCGGCTCCATCCTCGCGGTCATAGTGTGGGAAGTTCGGGAGGCGAGCATGAGTCGGTTGGTGAGGCGGAGAACCAGTGATCCAGTAATGTGCCATGGAGTTGTAAATTCGCTGACTCGGATAAAGCCTCCGCAAAAGTTTGGGCCAGATAGCCTTGAACTTTTCAGACATCTCCCAGAGGCTTGAATGCGATAGGCCAATCCTACGACTCTGCGGCTGCTTGTGCAGCAAATGTTTGGATGCATGTGATGAACATTTCTTTCTCATCCAATGTCTTTACTAAGCAGTATTTGCATCTGAATCTATGACCGTGTAAAAGAGTCGGGGGTTCTGCCAGAAGCATCGGGCGAGCATCGATCATGGAAACAGGAGGTGTATCGTCATTTCTGGTAAACATAATATGCCCACCCTTTCTTCCCGTCATATTCCCACTCAGTAACTGGAAATGTCACCTTCTTTATTTCTGCCTTGTTATCACGAACCCTGCCAACGAAGAAACCACTGTGCCCCGATACCGGGAAGCCCTCCAGCCCCTGTTGGGTTGATCCTTTTGATGCCACTTTCCATGCCCAGCTCGGACTCCCGCTAAAGCCATTGTTACGTTTCTGAGAAAAATGAACAAGGGCCTGCAAGGTCGGACGAGGGTAAAGCATACCGAAAACTGAACTCTGGCCGATCCTTGCGTAGACGATGGCCATCGCTTCTAAAATAAATAATCAACACTTGCTAAAACCCCAGACGATTGAAGTAGGGGCATACCATGATGGTCAAATCTGCGTCATGATTATGGCGCGCCTTTACATGCACTGGAGCGGCACAGACGGCAGACAGGAAAACAAAGAGGGTAGCGGCGGTCAGTACAGCAAAACGCATTGGTAGTTGAGAATTTGAAAACGAGGTCCAGCCTGGTTCGCATTTTGCTTCAGACGGGTTTAAGTACTCATTTCTCACCACCGACTCATGACATTGGTTTCCACAATATCAATCTGCAAAACACGGCCTTGCTTCGCATTCTGAAACTCCGACTCATCCGGCTCAGCTTTGCTGATGCATCAGCAACCAACATCATCTGACGCTATCTGTGAAGATACAATCAGCCACTGCCCTGCTATACTCCGTGAAACTTAGACACTTGACGTCCGCATCCGTCATCGGCAGACTTATACAAAACTTTCATCCCCGGTCCAAGTACCAGAGCGATCCATCATATGCTGTTCTTACAAGGAGTAGTCGTACTAAGGCAAAAAGCTTGTAATTACAGTCAGTATCCGGAAAGAGGATTTCTCTTACCTTCACTCTATGCATCCAGTTGTCCCACCCCTGTTCACGCGTTCACGTTTGGGATCCTGTTATGCAACTGTACCTGCCGGAACGGCTACTCTTTGATGCATCGGCATCCACGGTGGCCGCTGTTGTTTGATACGTCAGTGCATCTCGACTACTTCATCCGCCCACGGCCTTTGCTCAGATGCATCCCGCTGCTGCTTTTTAAGCAAGGTACGACGCTCTCAGACCGAATTTGCCTGCTCTGAGAGCGGGTTTTCATGCTAGTCAATGCAGCACAGAAAAAAGTGTATTGCTGGTCTATGGAATACAATCGACAGTGCAAGCAGTGAGGAGCATGGAAAACTTTGATGAAGAGCGAAAATAGCAGCGGGAATGCGTGACACTCGCGGCGAAGGATGGGTGCGGGTGATCCTGGTTTGCAGAACATGCCGACAAAGGCAAGCGCGCCGGGCTGAAAGTCGTCTGCACTGGGACTGGCACTGTAGGGGTGCAGGAACGGAGGGTAGGAGCCGTGGTGTGGGCGGCGCCGAGGGATCTAGGTATCCGTCATAGTGAGGAAATATCGATGAGTCGATTGTAGGGGGAAAGGCCAAACTTACCAACCAAGGACGTACGTCCGGGATGTGTATTGCTTGTCTATATACAACCAACCGCAGAGGCAGTTTCGCATTTGCCTTTTCCGCATATCTGTTTTGCGAGCTCAAACAGTGTCTATAGTGCAGGCTCTCAGGATTGAGAGGGGGGATATGACGGAAATGCTTAAATAACCTGAGCAGATGGGCGCCAAGGTGATGAGTTGAGTGAAAATGACGACAACGGGAGAGAACGTACGTAAAGCCTCAGCCCGAGGGTTACGGCAACAGCATGTTTCGGTCGCAAACTTGCTGACCGCTGGCCATGTTGGAGGCGTTGGATAACGGTGAGCGTTCGTGAACACCTTTTGTCGAAGCATTCGTACTTGACGCGATGCGCGATGGGGAAAGCGTACTCAATGCCGATACTCCAATGTGCAGCGGCGTGGTTGGGTACTACTTTGCGGTTGATAGGATCTACGGCGAGACGATTGAGGTACGTTAGCGCTCAGTCAAGGCTAGTTATCATTAAACAAGGCGCTAATGATCTTCAGACAAACGAAGCAAAATTTGCATACACAAGGCTGGCGAAGTGATATCAACGTGCAAAGTTCGAATCATTAGGCTGATCAGGCAACCGGTCGGCTTACCCTTCTCCTGTGAATTCTCGCTCACGTCAGCGGCTGGCCGATGCGAGCATGTTTGCAATCACTCAGCCTTTTTCATAGTTATACACATCTTGTTTAAAGTCAATCACAAAACAACTTTTGTTTCCATACGCAAATCCTGCCGATTTTATTCCATCACTTAGATCTTGTGCCCAAGATTGACATGAACGGCCTTGACGTTCGTGTAGCTATATAGTACATGCACGTCAACAATCGAGATAAGCGAGGGATAGAGGGACACTCACTTTTCAAGCGCATATTGGCCCAACTCGCGCCCGATCCCAGATTGCTTGTACCCTCCAAATGGTACGTTCGAATTGAAACTGTTGATACAGTTGACCCACAGCGTGCCCGCCTTCAGCTTATGGGCTGTCTCAAATGCCTTGTTGATGTTCTGCGTAAACACGGCAGCGGCGAGGCCGTACAGCGTGTCGTTGGCCTGCCGGATCACGTCCGCCTCGTCCGTGAACTTGATCACCACTCCGACAGGACCAAAGATCTCCTCTTGAACAATCTTCATTTCGGGCTTGGTCTCGGTGAAGATCGTGGGCGTAATGAAGTAGCCTTCTGTTCCGGAGCGTTCGCCTCCCAAGTGTAATGTTGCGCCTTGTTCTCGGCCAGACTTGATGTAACCCATGATGCGCTACACGACCCATGATGAGTGATTGAGAAGGCAGGCAGAGAATCACGTACGTCAAATTGGATTTGAGAGACCTGGGGACCTTGATCGACACCTGGTGTGAACTGGTCCCCAATCTTGATAGCCTTGGCTTTCTCCGTAAACTTGGCAAGGAACTCGTCGTAAATTCCAGCTTGGACGAATATCCGCGAACCAGCACAACAAGTCTGACCATGGTTGAAGCTGCCAGTCATCTGTCAACTGAGCTCGCGGAAATGGCAAACAGACGCTCTCACAAAATGCCATGTGCAGCCCAGCTAACCGCCTGGTCCAGGTCCGCGTCGTCGTAGATAATGTTGGGGCTCTTTCCGCCCAGCTCGAGGGTGACCTTCTTCAAATTGCTCTTCGCGGCCGCCTCCATGACTTTTCTGCCAACGAGCGTCGAGCCCGTGAATGCGACTTTTTCAATTTTCATGTGGGACGAAATGGCAGCGCCAGCGGTGTTGCCATAGCCAGTAACGACGTTGACGGTGCCCGGAGGGAAACCGGCTTCTTGGATCAGCTGACACATCCTGATGGCGGTGAGAGGTGTAAATTCAGATGGTTTGAGAACGATGGTGTTGCCCGTGGCAAGGGCTGGGGCAATCTTCCATGCAAACATAAGAACTGAGCAAGATAATAAGTCGGTGCAGTGTCATGGGTATTCAACAACATACGAGGGAAGTTCCCTGCGATGAAGGTTGGTTAGCCCGAGTTGATATCCCTCAAGTATGATAGACGAACATGGGATGATTTGACCAACAACACCGATGGGCTCATGCCTGGTGTAAGCAAACTTGGCTTCAGTTGTCTAAGAATCCCTCAGTCTCCAGCTTAGCCCGAAGTACCGTACGTACCTCGATCACCTGCCCATGAATCTTGTCCGCCCAGCCAGCATAGTATCGGATGCACTCAATAGAGAGATGGAGATCGCCGTTATAAGCCCAGAAGTACGTCTTTCCGTTGTCCAGCGCCTCGATCGCAGCAAGTTCCTCCTTGTGTTTCTCGATCAAATCTGCGAGCTTGTACAACAGCTGGCCACGCTGCGTTCCGGGCGTGTTAAGACCCCATGAGGTCTGGAACGCTTTCTCCGCCGCTTCGACGGCGAGGTCGACATCTTTCGACGTGGCTTCGGAAACCTTTGCGATGACTTTTCCAGTCGCTATGTGAGGTAGCAAGAGTTAGCCAAGATCGCAGGGGGCGCAGACGAGGACAGTGCACGAACCGGGATTGACAACACTGCAAGGGAAAGGAAGAAGTCAGGGTCAATACTTGCTGATAATCGCGTGGCATACTCGATAGTGGTGTTATCGGAGCCATCAACAAACTGGCCATTGATGAACAGCCCAGTGCTGAAGGACGTCTTGCCCTTGTACTGACCCTTAAACTCGTGCGTGAATTCTAGAGGCATGATGAGGGATGTGGACAAAGGTGTGGATGGGGTTTATTTATCGTCGGTGGATCCGAACAGTGGCAGCCTCAGCTGACACATCCATACTTCTTTTCCCCATTCCACCACATGGTTCCGTGTGTAAATCAGCCATGAATCTAAAATCACGATAACAACCGGCAAGGTCGGAAATACCGCCCAGTGCATCACGCCCCTATGTATATACTTAAACTCTCCATCTTCTCCATCGCCAACAAACTCTCACACCAAAAAGTATCAGATACTCACGCAAGGAATAAAGCACCGCTACTCGCATCCGATGGGCCCGTTCTGCCGCCACATACTTTTTGGCATCCAAGGTATCAGCATCCACGGGTTTCCAGAAATAACTGCTCGTACCGAATCGCACTCTCCAGACACGTTCCGAGAATTGGCTGCTCGTAGTCCCCACGTAATTTGGCTATCTGGTTAACCCGTCCACGCCCGTCACCTAAATTAAGAGTAGGATTGTAAAAATCCCGAGTTGTCGCGCGGTAGAGGCCGTTGATGTGACCGCCGCCACCGCACGAGCACGAGCATTTCGGGGATGCAAGTCGAGTGCACATTTGGAACGTGTAAGTTGCGTCCAGGTCCAACTTGCTCAACTTGTGATCCGGAAGGGATGAAAAAGCTCTGGGATGTCGCTATGTACCCAACCATGGTGACCATGACACTAAGTGCGTTCGGGATCCACCGATGTGTACTAGTGAGGTACGTTTCTGATTGTAACAGTCGCCTGACCATTTCCCTTCCTTGAAATTTGGACTTTACAACATATTGTAACTGGCGAGAATGTAAGTGAAATCAATATCAACGGTGAGTGTGAGTCAAAGTGGAGGTTTGAAGTGTACTACTAGTGATTGGTAGGCAAGGATGAAATACGCAAATATAGGTTTCTGTTTCAATATGTTGAGATGCGAATCTTAATCTACAAATATCGCCAAGCAAGAAGCCCATATGGGCTCAAGATCAAAGTCAAACTGATCTCTGGATACACACTCAAACGATCGTCACTATAAGCACCGTGGTGATCCCATCTTGTGCAATACCTGCCAATCTCCGCATGAACACCTTCATGCACAAGTGAAGGCGGGAATGAATACATACCATGATTAATTCTGCCGTCAACCCCTCAGCTACTTACATCCCAAGATTTATCATAAAAGGCTCACCCTTCGGATCCAGGTGCGAGAAGACCCGTCACGTTCCAAGCAACCGTGTTATAGGTAACACCTCCATGCCGGGTCTTTCCAACTGCATTTGCAACCAACGCATTACGCCCTAAAAACAGCTCAAACTCAGCATTCTCTCTACCCCACAGCCCATTCTCAGGACATACCGATGTTATACCCGTTTGGCACTATGTCATGTTTTTTCTTTGCATCCTATCAAATCCAGCTCAACGCAACGCCTCCCCAGTTCCGGCCGTTTGACGTACCTCTTCCCAAGAGACACTGATGAGTATCAGAAACTGGTTCTTTCATACAATAGCCATAATACGCACGCAAGGAATAAAGCTCCGCTATTCGCGTTAGTTCCATTTTGTCGCCACACACTGGTTTATGTGCAAAGTATCGGCAACCATGAATCACCTGAGCAAGAAGTGGTCCTACCGGAAGTGGTTGCCACCAATCGCACTCTCCATACACGTTCCGAGGATTGGATCCCAGTAGTCATCACGTAGTTCGACCGTCTGGTTAAGCCATCCGTTCCCGTCCCCCAAATTCGCCGACTGTGGCGATCCAAGATGTATGCCAAGGCATTCAGTCGAGCTACCAATTGCATTCTTGCATATTGGTCTTGCACGAGAACAAGGAGAGGTACGTACAATTCGATTGACCTCGCATAGTTTAAGAAACCCTTGTCGGTAAGGACGTGCGGGGAGCTTTGTCCGGATATGATAACCTTCAAATGCGGTTTGTCAATCGTGTTGTCACAACAACGAGTCAATATAACTAACGTTGAGCGGCTCGCCGAGACCGTAACCCGCTGTACATATGCATTTTGAGCAACGCCAAGAAAGACCCGATACACAGATGAATTTGCGCAAACCCACAAGCATGTCAATACACAACACAGGGTGATCAAATAGATGACGTGCCATTGTCCAGCATCGACCCTCCATTTAGAGTAGGATTATAATAATCCACTCCCGTCGCAAATCTTTGCATGACAGGAGAAGACGCCACGACTACGGGGACGAGGATCGCGGGGACAGAGAGGATTGCGAGCAAGGTGCGCATTCTGAGTATGGCAGCCGAGTCCAGGTCCCAAATTGCTTAACCTGCTGGTATTAAGGCAGGAGGGAATGGGAAAGCGCAATCCTGAGGTGGCGTCATTATATATACCCAAGCAAGAAAGAACCGGGGGCGAATACCCTTGTGATGATGCTACTTGGTGAGACGCGACCAAACATGGAAAATATGCATGCCAAGGACCGCTGTTATGTACTAGTTAAGAGAAGTGCCTGATATGTACTCACCAATATTCTTCAGTACAGAACGCTGCTAGCCATAACAGAAGGAAATGGTCTATTTTCCGTGGCGAACCGCAAACAGCATTCGTCGACGATTCGCGCACCACGAGACCAGAGAACCCGTGGTACATATGGTGATACATCCATAAGTAGCGTGGATCGTCGTATCAGGGATGCAGGGGCCTGGAGAAGCACTAAGTAGCCTTGGTTCGATTCCTCCCTAAGGCAATGACATTTGCGTCTTTTCGCCCTATAGGTAGCAAGTTCTATCAAAGGATAACTAAATTTGTTTGAAAGAACGTGGGAGTGGCTTAGCTGAGCCTACTGATTTGAGCAGGTCACTTCAAGCAAATCAAAGGACGCACGTTCCAACGTTGCAACCACGCACGCCGCTCCCGTTCTCAAGTCGCTACATGGAGTCAAGGCAGTATATCTAGGTCCAGACTTGGAAGCGGCAAGCTCTGCGTTTCTTCCAGTTGACCGTCAATAAATCACCGAAATCGGCTTCGTTACTCCACGCGGATTTCGGATTCACTTAGCGCGAAAGTTTGGGTTTATCTCAAACTGCAATCAATAGAGGGCAGGTTCTTTGCCCAGGTAATCCGAATACAGATTTCCCCAATACATCGTAGCCAAGCTAATGATAACGTACTAGTGATAATATCAATGTTGACCCGATTGCAGCGATCATAATTGCTTTCGCCATCCTTTGCAGCTGTTTGCAACTTGCTTGGCACCCATGAAACGAACGGCGCTTATTAATAAATTACGTCCTGTATCCACACCAGCCAAGCTTCTTGCTGCCATGACCCCGTTAGCGTGGCGGGAAACAGGTGTCTGAGATTCACACCTGCAGATTTGCAGGACGGATTGCGAGGCTCAAATGTGTACGTTCCTTCTCCAGAAAAAAGTAAAATGGTGACAGGAGAAGAACCATCCACGTTTTCACCCGCAGTCATGCCCGGTATTCCAAGCTTGCATTAACGTGAGGCGGGATGCCAGTTGCAGTCAGGTGATCCAGTTTCTCGATCAGGTGACCTTGCCAATTTAGGAACGCGACGTGCCTGGGTAGCCATCATCGTAAGCGCAACAGTTTTACACATGCTCAATGAAGTCACGAGCACCCAGTGTGAATCAGGGTGATGGTGACGCCTGGCGATATAATCAAGGACGACAAGGTGATGGACATCAGCTGGTGCGAGTCACCTTTGACAACTGTTTTGGAGCTGAGATGCTCAGCATCATGCGCTTCAAGTTATCCGTAAGCCAGCATGCATCGATGTCCGCTACCAGACATGCTGCCTCTTTTTCCACCAACAACGCTCCACGGGACATCTTCTATACTACCACCTAAACCTTGTTGTGGTGTGGTCAGAACCCGAATCCTGCACTTGTTGAGCCGACATAGCCAGCTGGTCGTCCGAGGTAGCAGGTGAGGCGTATGTACGTACGTACGTACGCGCACCGGCCATCAGAACGACACTCGACGGGGCTGGAAGTTGCCTAAATGGACAGAAAAAGCGTCGCGGACAAGGGAAGGGGCTGCTGGCCACATATTCTCACCCTCGTAGACGCTTCTCGCCCACCTCCCTCAGCTCTACCGCCTAGGACTGCGGGCGAACTCTGCGAGCCTTTTTCTGCGTCGACGTTTGCTACCACTGGGCCTTGGGCGGGGTTGCCGTCACCCGTCGTCACTGTTGTCAATGCGGATCGTTGAAGGTTCACATGTCACCGCTCACTCAACATCAAGCCGCCTGGCTCCCGTGCCGGAAAGAATGCAAAAAAAGCGCGTATCATTGCTTCCCTTCAATTGAAGGACTCGATTGAATTGAAACACGTTTCAATGCGCTATAAGGCGATATTCCATGACAGATGAACTTATTGCCGCTTGTGGCGTTATTACACATCGCATTCGCACGACTGTCATTCGACCGGAATGGTGATAAGACCAACACGCCATGAATCTTGAAATATGATAGACAGCATGATACACTCCGTGGCGTGTGTTCTTGTCCAGGCGCAACCTCGTGACCCATTCATTTTTTTTTTATATTCATCGTGTAGCCCTTGCCTCTAACGCGTCGTGATCTTCCCTAATGACTGAAGCCCCCGTGAGAAGATGATAATCAAAAGGAAAGGAGGTTTTGTATGTTTCAAGGCGACCCAAGTGCCTTCCGGATGTCCACGGACCTCGCTGCAGTACAGTATGACCCACTCGCACAATTCATGCGGCCTCCTTTGGACGAAACGCCTGCTCAAATGATGGCACGGCGAAAACGCGAGCTGGATGCTGAACGAGTCAGTGAAAAGATTGAAGAACAGTTGAAAAGAGATCGCATCCAATGGAAGAAAGAAAAAGAAGTCGTCAAGGTCCTCCTTTTGGGTCAAGCTGAGAGCGGTGAGTAGATCAGTACTTTTTTTTTTTTGAATGGATATTCATAAGAAGCTAGGTAAATCGACTACGCTGAAGAGTAGAGTATCATCTTCTGGTCTCCGCGTACCTCACATGCTTGATATAGACTTCCGCATGCGATATGCGCCATTAGAATGGGAAAAAGAACGAGATGGCTGGCGCGTCATTGTACAACTCAATGTCGTCCGATCAATCACATTCATTCTCCGTGTCCTGGAAGCCGAATTGAACGGCGACCCGCTAGAGGAGGACGTACAACTTGAAGGCGAAGATACTGGATTGGCCGTCGACCCGACTTGCGACTCTACTCATATTTGCCTGACCGAATGGCATCATCTCCTCATGATCCGACTAGCACCGCTGCGAAGCGTCGAAACCGAACTGAAAAAGCGACTCGGAGGCGACGATTATGCTCAACCCCTTCATTGCCCACTCAGCGCCTCCCCGTTTGACTCGCAATCTGCTGCGTCTACTCGCCGCCTATGCGAGGTGTTTGTGAGATCTTGGCAAGATATCGTGGACCCTGGTGCGCAGAAGATGCGGCGAGCCACCCATTTGCCTCCGGAACTGGACACGATAACGGCTACCATCGCGGCGTGCAGAGAGGATATGATATCCTTGTGGAAGGACAAGGCCGTTCAGTTGGCGCTTCAACGGCGTCAAATACGCTTACCGGATTCCGCGGGATTGTGCGTACGATATGTACTAGGGGTGTGGGATGATATCGTCTCTGACGCCGCGTTGCGTTACAGTTTTTTGAACGATTTGGACCGGATAGCCAAGCACGGCTACGCTGTCAGCGATAATGATGTCGTTCGGGCGAGAATGCGAACAGCGGGGGTTCAAGAATACCACATCAAGTTCGATCGAGGCTGGGATAGCCCAAGATGTAAGTCGTGATTTATCAATCAAATGAGGGGCACTCGTTGAGGTGCCGTTACAGTCGGTGCCTCCTGGGAGTGGCGGATATATGACGTGGGTGGTTGTCGAACTTTGGTATGCGCCTGTGTGTTGTGTGTGGGGTTACACGTCATAAAGCTAACATTTGCCGTTAGCGTTCGGCATGGCTACCCTACTTTGAGAATGTCAATGTCATTATTTTTCGTGAGCGGTTCACTACGTGTAACACGGCTGATTAAGAAACTCATTGTAAAATCAAGTTGCACCCGTGTCTGCTTTCGATGAGAGACTTTCGGAAGATCGGCGGGTTAATAGGTTGCAAGATTCGATGGAACTATGGACGTCGATATGTTCCTCAAAGCTGTTAGCCAAAACTCAGCTCATTCTCTTTCTCAATAAATGTGACTTGCTGCACCGGAAGCTCAAGCGGGGAATCAAGCTGAATAAATTCGTAAAGGCCTATGGTGACAGACCAAATGACGTCACATCGGTTATAACATGTCAGGCGGGAGCTCTGAATCTGCGGTGGGCGGTCTGACGTGTCACACAGATATGCATGAACAGTTCAAAGATATTATTACAAAACAATCACCTATCCCTCGCGGTCACTATATATACAGCACAACAGTGACGGTAGGCCAATGAGCATTCCTTATTTTTGAGTCTGAAACCGCGTGATCTGTAGGACACGAAAGCAACTGCGATTACGCTAGATGCTAGTAAGTGTCTTTACCGTCGCCGTTTGACTCGTTTCAAATTTTTGCTAGTACGAGATGGTGTTGTATTAGGAAACCTAGCCAAATCTCACTACATCTGAAGATTATCCGATAATCAGTTGTATTTATAAATAATTTCCTAGTTTCTTTTACGCGTTTACGGATAAAGCTTAAAGTGTAGTTTACTTACTAACCTTTCGAAATCGACTATTTGTTTGTCGGGTTCAGGTTGACTGGCCGTGGGAAACTGGATTTTGGCGAGCAGTGCCGTAGTGCTGTCCTCACCCTCCGACTCTTTCCACGAGCAAGAACAAGGCTAGGACGCGCTCGTGACGCCGGAACAGCTCGTAAGTAGCAAAATGTGCGGGAAAATCTATGGAAAGATTCACGGACGACGGATTGCCACTTCCCACCAGCTATGGCACCTAGTAGCAGTGACTTGTCCGCTCCTCAAACTCCCGTGGGGTCACTCGACGACACCACGGCTGTCTTGCACGGCCTTTTCCAAGCATTCTCGCTCATCATCTTCTCCGAAATCGGGGACAAGACGTTTCTCATCGCCGCCATACTCGCCATGCGGCACCCCCGCCTCGTCGTCTTCTTGGGCGCCTTCTCGTCCCTCGCCTTCATGTCCGTGCTTTCTGCCGAGATGGGCCACCTGCTCCCTGCGCTCATTCCGAGACGGGTAACCCAGTTCGCGGCTGCGGTTCTCTTCATCGTGTTTGGGACGAAGATGTGGGTAGAGGCGAGGCATATGAGAGGGGGCGCAGCGAAGATGCAGGAGGAGATGAAGGAGGCGGAGGAGGAGATTGAAGAAGACGAGGCGGGCCCGGAGGTAAGGTCGATGATCCCCCTGGAAGATATGGAGGAGGGGCACTCGCCAGGGATCGTCACTCTGGCAGGGTTTGAGAACAGAACGGTCGAAGCGACGGCTCGGACGGCGACGACGACGACTGTCCCTGGGCCTGAGCCCACGACTTGTCCGAAAAAGACACGCACGTCATGGACAGAGGGCGCCAGAAACTTTTGCAGCCTCTTCTTTGGACCGGTGTTCGTGCAGGCCTTTATTCTCACCTTCTTGGGAGAATGGGGCGACAGAAGCCAAATAGCGACGATTGCATTGGGTGCCGCGCACGTGTGTCAAATTTCCACTCGCGCAAGTCACCATTCTGATCTCGTACTGACATTCCAACGTTATTTTTTAGAACGTGTACCTCGTCGCAGTGGGAACCGTATTGGGACATTCGTGTTGTACGATGCTGGCCGTGATCGGCGGTAGGTATATCTCTAACAAGATATCTGTAAAACATGGTATGCGACTTTAATTTGCCCTGTTCACCTTGACATGATTAAAAATCGTTTCCATATAGTCACATACGGCGGATCGATCCTATTCCTTTTGTTTGGATTGATATATTTCTATGAAGCTATGTCTATGACGCCCGATGTAGACATGCCGATACCCATTAGTGTAGAGAGTCATTCTTGAATAGAAAACACCATATACGACTACTTGAGAAAATCCTTCAGTTCTCCATTACCCATCCAAACCACCCACGAATTGACCGTTGATAAGCTGAGAAATGTTGGCCTGTCTGACTATTCAGTTCCTTGAGACCTATCAACGTATCATCCATTCATGATGTGACACTGGCACAGCGGGCGGGAACTTATATTACTCTGTCGAACGCTTTCGTCGGTCAAAATATCGAAATGGGAATACTCGGTCATTGAGCAGCTAAACCATCCTTCGTGAAAACCCATATCGCGGCGCGTCGGGGCTTGAACAGGTCGAGTTTGGAATTGACGACGATAAAGTTGGCTCGAGTCACGAAACGTCATTTGGATTGCGCAAGCTCCTACAGTCATCGCCTCTATTATAACTCTCTACTCTCCACTCTATCTACGACTGCCTGGTGGTGGATCTCCCACTCAGAGTGCGCCTTCTTTTCTTCGGGCTCAAGTACAATCTATCACCAAGATCAGAAAGGCATTTCATTCAATCATGCCAGGTACAGTGTCACCCACATCGGTATTCTTGTCATGCCAACCCAAATTCGCGTGAGGTCCGTGGTGGTAAATACTAGTGGTAGAACCCCATCAATGATCAACGAGACAGAAAGGGGGTCATGGGAGGGCATACACATATTTGTGATCACGGGTTAGCTTTATGTGCCATTTATATTCAGTATAGGACCACACAAGACGTGTACCAGGTTCCACAGCCTTTAGATCCAAATATCCAGTCAATGGCGCATTATGCTGCTTAACGAGTTTATCGGCTCACATCTCGATGTGGACCAACATACAAACTCTTGTGAGTGTCCATGATGCTGGCTTTTGCAATGTCGCCAACTTTTACAGGTAGGGGGTCGATGAACACAGTCTGAGAATATGGTGCGTCAGTTTTGGCATCCTGAGTAGACTGGTGCGCACACGGCGACACTGTCACATACACCGGCGTGCTTCCCGAGTTTGACATCACTTCCCGGTTTTGCCTCTGTGTGTATGAAGTGTCCTTCCTCTGCAGCACTCTTGATGGTGAACGTCTGTGACGCGACCGCGAGAGCGCACGCGAGAGGGACGATTAGGGAATAACCGGACCGCATTGTGGGTAGAGTCAAAGTTGAGAACAGCGACAAGACGATGGGACGCGCCGAATAGTCGCTTTTTGTGCGTTTCCGTGTGGCCAAGCTCATCAACGCCATCAAGGCCCAAAACTTGTTTAGATCACCACAGTCGCCGAACATCATCAGTGTTTCAATCTTGCATTGTTGATGCTCCAGGCGACCGTTGGCCGCGAACGAAAGGTGGTATGATTCGATGTTTATAAATACGTGGTAGCTGCCAAGCTGGTAGGAATGTCATCGCATGAAATGACATGACGCCGAACGTGAAACGGGCCAACGGGAAACAACTCAAACGACGGTTGGTGCTGACGATAAAATCTCACTGAACCCCCGACTCCAATATCGCACCGCATTTTTTTGACCTCAACGCCAACCATGTTCTTCCAAGCAGCTCAAACTTGGAGCGATATATTTATGTTTCACGAAGGACGGAAGCCAGTGTCGGTGTTCGTATAGCCTACATCGCGCGACGGCTGGGAGGATAGAAAAAAAATTTTGGATTTTCTAACGTGATGAAGGAAGTAATCATTAATGAGTCCCATCGCGCCAAGGCTTCGTAACATCAAAATCAGTACCGCCAAAAGAACCGCATTTTTGTGTTGTTAGGATGAAATGGGTCAGTGGAAAGGTCCAATCCACGGCCGCGGGTTGCAGGGCGTGATGGGAATGGGGTGCGGCATGCTAGCAAGTTGTTTGGCAGGCACTCAAAGGTACGCCGTTCTAGGCTTAATGGACTATGAAACGCCCAATTAGAGGTAGTGCTGAGGATACTTCCCAGGATACTAATTGAGTGGCAAACTTGACGGTTGGGTTCCCTCGTGCTTGTGCATACGGAATGCGTTTCTAGCTGTTACATGTGTATTTTTAGTTTATATCTAATCACGTGCCACACAAATTTCTAGCAGCCGACCACAATGAGCACCCTTCCGCCAGTTGTCGGCATCAACCTAGGCAACTCTTACGCCTCAATTTCAGTATTCACAAAGGAGAGCGTAGCAGAGTGTATTGCAAATCAGGACGGCGAGCGCCAGATCGCATGTGCGATCGCGTTTATCGGCCAGGAAGTCGTGCGTGCGCCTCTTCGTCTTTTATCTTCCATCCAGCAATGCTGACATTTCCCCGTCATATACTATTAGTACATCGGAAACCAAGCGAAACCCCATCTGGTTAAAAATGCAAAAAACACGATTCAGGGTTTCCGTGACTTGTTAGCAGTGTCGTATACGGAGTTGCCAGCCCATTTGGGTTCTGTGCTCGTGCAGCACCCGGATGACCCTTCTGTACCAGCGTGGAAACTCGCGGTGCTGCAGCCTGCGCCATCCCCCCTGCCGCCATCATCTACGACTCTCTCCCTCTCCCTCTCCCTCTCCCGTCCACCCACCGCTCACGGAACGCCGGAGCCATCGGCGCTCGCGACGCCCGTCTCCGAGCCGGTACCTACGACACGGTTCGTCACCCCACTGGAGGCAACCGCCTTATTCCTCCGTTCCCTCGCCCAATCAGCAGAAGATTTCCTCGGCAAGCCACTAACCGGCGCCGTCATTACCGTTCCCAGCTTTTTCACTCCCGCTCAGCGTTCTGCTCTCCTCAGAGCAGCCAAGGACGCCTCCGTTCCAGTCTTTCAACTATTAGACGAGGCGGGCGCTGCAGCACTGACGACTCTCTCTCCATCATGGTCACCCACGCACCCGCTCGCACCCGACCGCACCCAACTCCTAATTGACGTCGGGCACTCGTCTACCACACTAACCCTCATCGCGCTGCGCGGGGGACTCATCCTCCCGCTTGCGAGCAGCGCGCACCAAATCGGAGGACACACCTTGGACGCCCTGCTCCTCAAACACTTTTGCGCCGAGTTCGCCAAAAAGACCAAAACCCTACTGGCCGCAAACGATCCCAACGACAGCCGGTCAATCCAGAAACTGCTTTTGGCGCTGGAACATACCAAGCGCACTATCTCTGCCTCGCCGTCTGCGGCGTCGCTCTCGATCGAGTCTCTCAAGGCCGGGATCGACTATACGACGACGATCAATCGGATGAGGTTTGACCTCCTCGCGCGGCCCTTCTACACGTCCGTGTCGGAGGCGGTGTTGGCCCTATTGGCGTCGACGCTGCCAGCGCCGACAGACCCGACGGCGGTGGACGAGATAGTGTATGTCGGGGGCACGGCGAGTCTTCCCGGGCTGGACGAGCACCTGATGGGGACGTGTGGGTTCAAGGAGGATATGGAGGGCGCGTTTAAGAGGGGGGATGTGGTCGGTGGAGGGGTCGGTGATCCTACGACGGTGTTAAGCCGGGGGTGTGCGTACCAGGCCTTGTTGGTGAATGAGCTGGTGCAGGGTAGGGAAGAGAAGGATTTATTAGTGGCGTTTGAGGAAGCGCAGGGGGCCGCGTTGGACGAGGAGCAGAAAGGTTTGAGGGAGGTGTCTGTGACGAGTCGGACGGTCGGGTTGGTTCTTCCGCGGAAAGTGTCCGGTGCGGGGGTAGAGAATGGGAGCGCGGATCCTGGCAAGACGCTGATGGACGAGTTGACCAAGTCTGCAGGAGGGACGTACATCCCGCTTATTCTCAAGGAGACACCTTTACCGGCGCGGCGGGTGGTGGACTTTGCGTTGGTCCTCGCCCCGGATTATCCCTCTCAGCCGGATGGAGGGAAGAAGGTTGTGATGGAGCTGTGGGAGGTTGAGGAAAGTATTAAGATTGAGAAGAGGAAGCCCCTGATGGAGATTGATGAAGATGAGGATGCTCAAGACGAGGAAGAAGAAGAAGAAGAGGTGAAGCACGACGTCTTGAATAAGATCGGGTTGCTGGGGGTGCTGGAGGTGCCGGTGAAGACCACAACGTCGAAAAATATAAAAGGCAAGCCTGTGGAAGCTAGCGGTAATGTAGAGGTGCAGGTAAAAGCCACGAGGAGTATGGAGGGTGTGTTGGTGGTGGAGGTGGGCCAGGTGGGAGGCACGGCAAGGTGGTGCTGCAGATCTAAAATTGATACCCAGTTGAGACTGGATGCTACATGACAATAGTAGATGGCACCCTGTTTTCAACATGGCTGGTGTGTTTTTTATGTCTCAATAACACTTGGGAGATATTATGGGTCCTCCAACAACACCAAGTCCGGTAGGGCCAAGTGCTTGTACTTGTCACGGGCGTGACAGACAACAGCAACAGCCCATGATCTTTGAAGGACTTGCGAAGAACACTCAGCCTTCTTGCGTAGAGATTCAGAAGGACGTACTAAAGCAGCAAACTCAAACCCAATGGGCTTCATGCCACCCCGCGACGAATTTGACCTTTACATTGAAGAGTCGAGAAGGTTCTCAAGAAGGAGTGCAGAACTGTATGGTGCGAATGAGTTCGATGGAGTGATAGCGCTAATAATCTACAAGCAAACAATATCCTTATGTTTTCCCTGAGTCTCCCGCACCATCTCATTATCCCGTCACCCGCGCTGCTCGTGCATTCAATTCGGGGGACCTACCTTGTGTTTTGCACCAGCAGACGGAGCTTATCAACGCTATCCAGAACTGCTTCAGAGGGAGACCTTTGTATCCTTTAATGAAGATGGAGCAGATTATGACTTTTACGTGGGGTCCTGAAGCGGTGGCTTCAAGCTTGTACTAGCGTCAATTTGTTTGACCTTCTTCGTACATCAGACTCGGAATTAACCAAAATTTAGAAGACTTGTCTATCCCACTTCGCTGATCCGGTCAGAATATGAAAACTGAGACTCGGATGAAGGAAGAGGACCATCAGTCGGTTGGAGCAACACCTATATATACAGCCATGTTGCTTTCGAAATGGAGGTGAGACTTGGAGGAGGGGTAAGTCAACATCATAATACCAGCGTGCGCCTCAGAATCTGGAACACTGCTTCACTTCATGCCCAGCATCCCTTGCCTGGGAGGTGGCGCAGAAGGATGAGCCTTGCCTTTTAAGAAAGTCTCACGTTTATTAGGTCTCTCACCATCTTGACGCCCTGCTCTTTATTGCTAAGGCTCGAGTAATCCCGAAACATTCTTTATTTTGGAGGCCATTCAGTCACATCAAGATACTGGCCTTATTCCGACATGCATCAAGAAGAGAAAATACTCAAGTGTCTGATGACTTACCGATGAAAAGGGTTTCCTTTGTAATGGGATGTAGGTCTCATCAATGTTAGCAGTAACCATCGCTTTGGTACGTCAAGACCCGATAGATGTCGTTTCAGTACATAGGTACGCCACTTTATGCCCAGAACGGGGGAAACGATGCCCGAAAGTGTAACCAAAATCGCCAGAACTCTTTTGATTGGGAGTTGGGAGAACTAGTACGACTCAGTATTGCGGAAGGTGGGGAGTCCTGCCTTGTCCTGTCGCTGCATTCCCACTTTGACTTTTGCCATATCCAGCGTCCGGAGAAGGGATATTCTTCGTATCATCTTCAGAAGCCTTGAGGCGTATCTACTACGCGCGTACATCTATGTGCTACACTGACTCATCTACGTCTACCGCTCAAAGTACTCGTTGAGAAGATCGAATGGAGGAAAGCCCATCAGTGGGCCGACCAGTTCTAAACCGGGCACCATGGGAGGCAGAGTGACGGGTCCGCCGCATTGGCATCTAGCCTCTATACCTTTTTTTGCTCAGTAATGCTTGAGCATTCTTATTTCGGTTCGTTCCTGATCGTCTTCTGGAATGAAAGTCTCGTACATATCTCGCGACACTGCTTTCCCTTGGTTCGCAGGGATGAATACTCCATCCATATTTGGACCCTTGCGCGCCCAAACCGGAGCCACATCTATCCGTCGATGGGCTTCCACATCGTGCGACCCTTGCACCATCTGCGCAACTCCAGCTCGCGGGCGGAGTTGCCATTTTTGCTAATCGCCACCTCGCTCCTGCTTTCGGATGTCAAGAACGGGTCGAAATGACATCCGTTTCCGAGTCGAGCGTTATACCGTGACGATGGCTGGTGCCTTGGTCATTTGCAGACACCCTAAACCGATGCAAGTGATCGTTTGTCCATTCCAATCGGAGTTTTTATACCTTAGCACGACATCATATGATGATGATGCGCGAAGCGAGCCACATTTCGGTTCCGATATTATACCAAACTTTTGCGGAAGACGTCTCTTTGCAAGCTACGATCGATGATCGCCCAGCTGGTGATAACAATAGATACTTGGGATTGGCGTAGCTGTGGACGGTGCCGTCCTCCATTGGGCGGTGGGTCGCCTAATATGTGGAGCGGCATGTCACTAAGATCGGTATCACAATACGAACGGACCGGCGGGCGGGACGGTGGAGAACCCATAACAAGTTACGACGCCGTTAACATAAAGTAGATTATCCGCTATAGTGTGGGTAACTGATCGTTGCCGATAACATCATCAGATTCCGTCATTATCTGCCATGTCATGTCAGGCGTGACATTATCAAGGAAAGAGCAGCCTCGAGGCGTATGTGCCAGAATTCAATTCCATAGCCAGGAAAACGCTTTTGCAAGAAGTTTTCGTTTGGCCCCTGTGCCCAGTGCTATTGGTCGTAGTGCATGTGACGCGCCGATTTGAACGGACGTACCCCTACGCTGGCAGTATACTTAAAGGTCTGCTTCATCCCCGAGCAACCAAAGATGCCGATACCTTTCCTACGACTGTTATACCAGGATGGCACCCCGACCGCGGCAGTTCCATCTTGAAATTCCGCCGTTTCCATGGATGATGGATTCCATACCAGTTAGATATGGGCCGTGGGATGCTGTGGAGCGTATAGGAAACGCGTCTTGGATCGCGGTAACATTCAAGTCCGAAACTGCCCTTTTTATTTTATGGGTCTTCGGGACGTCGATCCCATGTGCACGACGATCTCACCCATGATCTGACGAGAAGACATTGGGGAGCCGAAATCTAGAATTGAGCTTGCGTTCGCAGATTTCCCAAGGAAGCGGCGAATATGCAATTTATTCAGCTTTTCTACGTTAGCCATCCCCTCTTGCAAAGCCTTCCCCACGTATGCCACTGGTCAAAATAAATGGCGCTTTTAAATTGATATCGTTGACCACATGCAGGTCAGCGGTAACGGAATGACAATTTAGAAGAGGGACAGCCTAAACGCATTCGGTGCACAGCATGGGCATGAGCAATCCACTTTCGCAGGCATGTCGAAAACATTCTAAACTATTTGGTAGAAAACACGCGATTCATTATGGCTACGACCCCAGAATAATGAGATGGAAATTGGTTTGTAAACGTCCACGGCCACGGCTTGTTGGGATCGTTTCGATTTCGCATCTCATAAGTACAGAGAGTCAAATTAATCAATTGCAGATAACGCCGAACAGTGCTAGCCAGATGATGATCTCACCAACATTACAGCTTAAAAAGGGTCGCCCGAAATGACAGCATAATGTATGTACTCCGTTCGGCATAAATTCCGACAACAAAATGAACGTGTACCTTACTACACGTGGCTTTAAGTTGCTTTGCATGGACGTTCGCTTTAGGGATGGCGAATTGGCGGTCTGGCGGCTTCAACAACCATCACCAGGCAGTGTTTGTTTGAGAAACTGGAGTTTGCCTGCTCAAAAACAAGGGATTTGGTGCATGTTTGGCCGCGTGGTGGATCAAAGTTCGCAATCAGAAATATAAAAAAATTCCGGAATAAGGAGATGCCTTTGAGATCATATCTTCCAATATGAGACATAACTTCTGAATGAACGCGTGCAGCAGATATACACTTATCTTGTATGTGAGGCACATATTGAGGTAACGGTAGCAGTTGCAGGGCCGCAGCAAGTGAAAGGGGTGGAGGTGATGCGTGACTCGTGACTCAATAGCCGAGCTGATCGCGATCCTCAAACAGCAACAGACGGAATTGATCCTGTGTGCAACGGCATTCCATTATGGATTGTCCCTGGCTGGCCTCCCTGCGCGTGATCCATTTAGGTGCCCGTCCAGGCGACCTCACTTTATTATGCACAACGTCCGACTCATATTTCTCCCAGGTTGTCTCTGACTCTGCCCACGTCATACTCTAACTCTTGTCAATCATTTCTGCCACGGAGCATCGCTTGTAGCCATGTCAGCCGCTACGCTTCAGCTCGGTGCACCCCTGGATAACACGTTGGTCATTTACTCCAGGTTTCCTGAGACTTGATTCGACTCTCCCCAGGATGGGCGCAATGCTCGTTGGCGTCCTCGTAAGCGCAGTCCTCCACGGAATCACGCTTGTGCAAACGTATTACTACTTTTCATGTGAGATTACTGCGGATCGCAGTCTTGCAAGTATGGAGTTGACTCTATTCCAGTGTACTCCAGGGATCCATGGTATCTGAAAGCATTGGTGACTAGCTTTTCATTTTCTTCCGCCGTTTTGATTCATCTGCGCTGGAAGGTAGTGACACTGGTCGTACTGGATGCAGCGCATTTAACGTTCATAAGTCACATGAGTAAGACTGTCTATGTTCATTAAAGCGAAACTAATTTCGTCCTAGTCTATCATTACCTGATCACGAATTACTAGTGTGTCAAACAGCGTAGATACGTCATCTGTCCTTCTAACCTTGATACCAGTGACCATTCTGCTCTGCAACGTGTTGTTTGGTGCGCCATGTTCTCCGATGAATCTCGCACTCCCTCTGATACATACTAGGTCGATCGTGGTAAGTCGTGCTCGGGATACTTGCGTTACAATATCTCAGGTTGGACGTAGATGGAAGCACTATGCACAGGCATTAATGGAGGGCTCGTGCAAACGTGAGTATAAAGCTGTTCATCATGTTAATCTTATCTGACATGCTCTAGATTCTATGCCGTGCGGGCTTGGAAGCGTGGGTGCTGATGACTTGGCTGTCGCATGCAGCAGACTCATTACTTTCAGTTGGCAACAAAAACTGGGTAATACTCGCAATCCTTATGATGTTGGTCATTGGACAAGTCGGTAAGAACCTCCTCATGTTACATAATTAAATCCTGACTATTGAACAGGCTGTGGTCTCGGTACCGTTCTTTTGTTTCTAATTTTATCCTATCTCACCAACGTCACTTAATAGCATGGGTAGTCATTGCGTAAGTGACGAAAGGTTCCCATTTCGCTGACCTAATGCCGTTCACAGCATTAACACGGAGACGTATGAACAGTTACTTCTCTACAATGTAAGAGCAGTAGCCTTCCCCTTGAATGCTCTTTTACACAAGCATCAGCCTTTGACAATATCCATCAACGCGATATCTACTGCAGCTGATGTACTTATTGCTGCAACTCTCACAATCCTTTTACACCGTGCCAGGACAGGTTTTAGACGGTATGTTGCATCTCTGACGTATGGAATTGGTTTAATAGGCTGTGCAGGTCGGACACTATGATCAATCGATTAGTAAGCCCATAGCATAGTGTAATAGTCTTGAAATTTATCATTTCTAGATCTTATTCGTCGTCAACACCGGCGTGTAGGTGTATTCTATGATTTTTGAACGGAACTCCGCTGACATTATTTATTTAGATTAACGAGGTTCGATCGATCTAAGTGATTGTCAAATCCTGGCTTACCGTCGTTTAGCTTGTGCGCTCTTGCTTCTTTGATTTCGGTAAGATGAGCAACAAATTTCGGAGCGGATTGCTAAACGTGCTTTAGCTGATAGTGTCGCCGAAAACCCTCATTTATGCTGCATTCTATTACTGTCTTGGTAGACGTAAGTTGCTAATCTAGAATGTTTGACAACTAACTGACATCTGTAGTATACACAAACTCCCTCATTGCCACCCTCAATGCGAGAAAGGGTGTTGTTCAAGCTATGGATGAACGTAACGACAAGTTCTACACATTCCAGACTATGACGGGCTCTACGGCGTACAAGAGCACAGCAACGCCAACAAACAACATATCGATCCGAATCGACACAACACAGGAAGCACGGATAGAGATAGCAGATGAAAAGGCGCGTCTATCATTGACAGGTGACTACGAGGTGATCTGTCAATAACGGTGTCTTCTCCTAGACCATGGCGATAGGGCAAGCAGAGCTAGATGTCGCAGAAGATTCGAGTGAGGTTGAGACAATAGCAACACCTAAAGCACGGATGCTATAGATGGGTGGGAGAGTACATGTGGATACCAGTTTGATTATAAAAAAAGGGATGACAATCGTTCAAAATCTGCCCTCAGTCGATCGCTGGCGACTGTGGTGCTGGGCGCGGTACATCATGAGACCAAGTCGCGGCCTGGCTTCTGGCTTCCTCAGCCTGCTTGTACATATGATTATTGAGGTTGTAGAATTTGATACATATGTGTATCGCGTCCGTCGCTTGCGGTGTTAACTCACCTCAGTTGATAAACGGTCATGCGAGTACGTAAGTCATTTGTTGGATCATTCATGTTCGTGCCTATCATATGGAAAAATCTGATCGCAGCAATATCCTAACGTGGAGATAACCAAGCATGCTTATGGGCAAAAGCCTGAATAGATGCAGGGTGACTGTCATACTTAGTGCAGCCTAGCAGATGACATGTTGACACCCCGGAAGTTCCTGCCCTGTTATCGGTTGTCTTGAGTGACATATTGACGGCCCTCTTCAGTTGACGGCTGTCAATTACATCAACCTTACAAACTCAACACTGACAATACCGCCGTGGGTGGGCAGAAGCGAGCAAAGCTGTCGCCCGCCTCGTCTAGCCCACGAGGCATCGTCGTCTCAGCTCCCAAGAGACATGATTTGGAGGCGGACAAACGGCTGCCCTCGGTTGAGTCGCGTCTCACTGGTGCCATAAATCATGCATCGGCCCACGACTGTGGCATAGGAATAAAACGACAGCGGCCAAGAAGCAGTTTCTCTTCCAGAAGGACACGTATGGTTCAACAGCTAGTATGTACATCCATCTCTTCGTCATGTCGCCCTCATCGTTCACTTGTACAATCTTCAAGCACACAATATTATATCTAATGTTATTGTCAGGTGTGGGCACGGATGCTAAAATTGCCCAGTTCCAGAAACGCGGTATTGAACTTATCAACCTTGAGTTTTTGAGCCAGTCGAAGTCTGGCATCCCAGACTGGTTTCGCACAGGTCACTCATGCTAGGTCGGTTCCCTGGCGCAGTCTCCCAAGTATAGGTCCAGCAAATGACGGACCGGCCACTACCTAGGATTCCCCCTTACACAGCGACATCCTCAAGCTCGTCAATATATTTAGCAAGGTATTTTTAAAAAACTGTAAATGATGCGCCAATATCACCTTGCTTTGCATCGGCGACTGTACCAAGAAATGTGAACGCCATTCTCCGCGGCTTGTTGCTCAGTTGAACACCGAAGCCAAAACTCCAATCCGCACAATTACATATCACCCACGACTCGTATGATCAAAGCGGAAACACAACACATACTATCGCTACAACACCAGTATTCGTCACCGAAAGACACACGACGCCCGAGTTCAAGCAATGGTAATTGCTTCCCCACCTCTTGAGTATGGAACGGCATCCTGCTGCTGGTTCTGGATGTTGGGTGTTCAACTTACGTCGGTTGTTGTTTCCGCTTAGGATAAGTCGTGGTGCCCGAGGGCCCCGGTCGAGACTCGCAATCGAAGAATGAAACAAGAGGAAGTGTCCAGATCGGAAACGACAATATCCATTTATTGAAGATACCGGTAATCCCGTGAAAGTAAGTTAGATGAATCCGATGATAACGGCTGATCGAAAGGATACAGATGATCCAGGTTTGTTGACGGGTAGCACGGGTGGGGGGCATTGTACGTAACCGCCTGACCCGTAACCCACATTACCCGCTACGGTCACCGGGGGATTGTCGCGAGCTAAAGGACGTCTGCGAAATGCTTTCGCGTGGTTTCAAAGCGTGAGAACTTCCCGACAGACAGCAACGAGTGTGGCCGATCCACCGTCTTCCACGTCCTGGAGGACCACAGAAAAACCCGTGCCCAGAATAGTCCAGCATTTGCAAAGTTACACAGCTCTCATCACTACGATCATCAGGTTTCGTGGCAACTCATACCAATCCACCATAGTGCCTGTAATAGCTTCTGCGTCCGTGGTACACGTGCGCTGGAGGACACAGCAATGTGACATCCAGCGCTATCCACCTATTAATGGGCTGAATCTGCATGTTTGAGTATAATAGTTTACAATGGTCTCGCCCCAGCGTAACTTGCACCACACCCATATTGCAAATGTTAGACGAAGTAAAGTGCCTTGCCCTCGTTATTCCAATATATACTTACTCGGTCTGTATCCATCCTCGTAGGCCTACAAGAGAGAAGTCCGGAGGCTAGTTCGCAACTTCCTCGAGAACTGCGGTGTTCCCGTGATAAGGGAAAAGTTCGACTTCAGTGAATTATCTGCCGCAACCTATAAGATGCTCTGGCAAGACTTTGGATACCCACTGGACGACGTCACTGTTTCACGCCGCTTTAAACCTTATCTAGAATTTGCCGTCGTTGGTGTGGGACTCTCTTACCCACATATCAAGGATGTCGCCACTCGAAGCCTTATAGCTGCACATGCGGCCATGTTTCTAAACATCGACGACTTCTTCTCCGATAAGCCTGGATTAGTCGAGGAATTCAATACTCGTTTCGTTAATGGACGACCTCAAGAGCATCCACTATTAGAGACCTTTGCACGCCTTCTGCGATGTGTACCTAAAGGTCGGGATCCCGTCCTAGCAGATATGATCATCCAATCATCTATGGCTTTCATAACATCCTTGGCGATAGAGTATCACTTGAAACATGTGAATGTAAGTTTCTGTAGTAATTCCAAATCAATATCGCTGACAACCCTAGTTATCTCACGGCATACAACTCGCAAACCCTTTGAGGATCATGTCCGGGTTATCGGCGGCATATATTCTCTTCGTATTTCCTCCCAACTCTTCTCCACAGACATATCTTTCCGTATGTCTCGCGTACATGGAGAATGGACTTTGAATTAATGCTGAGCCATAGCTTCTTCCGCTCATGATCGACTTTGTCAATCTCAGCAAGTTGAGTCCGTTCTGATTTTTTGCATGACTACGTCTGAGCGTGTATAGCGATGTTCTCTCCTTCTATAAGGAAGAGTTGGCTGGAGAAACGACTAACCACATCTCCATTCGCGCCAGGACGAATGGCACCGACAAGCTGTGCGAACTTGGAAAGGCCATAGATGAGAGTATCAACGCCTACCAACAGTTCAAAGACATCTATCCGGAGTGTTGGACAGGCTATCTTCGTTATCATGTTCAAGTCCCTAGATACAAGTTGCTAGAGTTGCTGGAATTAGCGTAGATGGTAACACAGGGATGATTTGGTTGCGAGTCACGTACTAACTTGGGTGTTTCTCAGAACCTCGCAACGCGCGTATTTATAATAATTAGGCACTGTCCTCCTACTTTCAAATGGTGACCGAGCTTATCCTCTTTAACCAATTTCCTGCATTGATGCATAGGGGCAAGAACGGACTTGGTAGGATGCGTTGCATTCACAGGCATCAAGATCACAAATTCCCATTCAATGTGTTCCTACAGTCCAAGTTGGAAGTACGGACATGTGACCTTAATGACAGATGCGTGACACGTGACACAACGCGTTCATCGACAACCACCGCGCATGGGCAGAAGCGACAAAAAGTCAGCGAAGACTTCGCCCGCATCGTCTAGCTCACAAGACATCGTCCCAGCTCCCAAGACCAACCGCATACCAGCAATTTACCTCGAACAGCTCACCGCGATTTGGGAGGCGGACAAACGGCTGCCCTCGGCCGAGTCGCGTCGTGCTTGGTCACTCGCTCGTGGCATAGAACCAGCAAGGGTCAACAACTGGTGGTACAGGAAGAAAACGACAGCCAGGAAGCACGGGGTTTTTTTTCCAGAAGGGACCTATGAATTGCCCGTTGGAACCGTACCCAAGCCTCCCTCTTCCTCCGGTGCAGGGGCTGCGTCATCACGCCTCTTTGGTCTCGGTATCAATCTTGGTGATATCAAGAGTGAAGAACTTGAGGTTGAATTCAAGTTTGAGGTGGCGCCGCCCGACGATGACCCGACGCTTGGTTTGAATCCCATCTCTTCCGGCTCGTCCGACGTACTTGGATCTCTCGACTCTGACGATTATCAGCAGACCAGTACGGGGTCGCCTTATACACCTGCTGGAACAGCATTTTCTACTTTGAATGGGTGCAGAAATGCGGCAGAAATGATCAACTCGAACACTATCGGCGCATACAATCGCTCAATGCCTACAGACTTTACCTCGTGGAACGGATTCGATAAACTTTTTGGATTTGGTGGTGGTTATATGCTGTCTGACAAGCCGCAATTTGGGACTTTTGCTTATGATAATGATACTGTCGCGACGTCGGTCAAGTCATCGTTGCTTACTAATAGTTACTGACGGCTCCAACCTCTGATTTCTACAGCGAGAAGCAAGGACCGCTGTACGAGCCTGGGCCATATGAACAGGCTAGCTACGACTCTATCGTTGGCTCGCTGTGTATGCCGTCCAATGTTCTTATAAGCAACCAAGGCAACGCGCAAAGATCCGACTCGACCTGCTCACAGTGTTTGCCCGTCTGTTCAGGTAGTATCAGAGAAATCTCTTCATACCCTCCACACTACCGCATCTAATCACATTCAAATCATGTGCTCACGCCTTGTTGTAGGCGAAGAAACGATCCGAGCTTGGGGCGGCATAGAAGAGAATGGGCACACCAAACTGCAGCTCGTCCTGCCCGAGCCATGCCAGAAGCATGATTCGCCGACAGCAACGCAAGATCCCGCCAACTTTTCGTGGTGCCTCGGCGGCAAGCGGTACTCCCCGATGGGTTCTTTTGGGGGCTTTGTGAATGTTCTGGCTTACCGGAAGTTTTCCTCTTCAAGCGATTTGTGGGATGTACTGGACCATGGGAAGACTGGAGTATTTCTGAACTGGATTCTGGCGATAGTGACACTTAACGGAAGGATACGTGTGTATGGATAATGCTAATATTATATCTGTAACAGCTTGCACGTCTCGTTAAACATGCCAGGAAAATAGCGGGCGTGGACCGGTGCAGTCTTTTTTGTGCATTCTATGGGCGTGTACATATGCTCGTCCGTTTGTCATAAATATGCGACGTTGCTGGCCTATTTAATATTTCACGCATTGCAATCACGAGCCTTGTTGCGAACGATTGAGTTTCCGAGTTACTTGTCGTTTACTAGGGACATATACAACTCACGACGAAGCTGGTGACTCGTCGAGTGGAAAAATCAATTGAAGATGGCTTGGTAGGCATCATGCATCCGGAGAGTCCGTTACTGTCAAAGTACAGTACGCAACTTTTCGTCAACGAAGAGGCCGTTAGAGCCCAAGCCCGCCCTTGGAAGCGGGCGTTGCTAGAGCAGTACTGACGGAACACGCGTGTAATAAAATCGCGAAAACTGTTTTCTCGCCGGTTTGGGGGAAAGTTGGGCTGTTGCACTTGGCATTGGCGTTAAATGAGGATACAGTAGGCGTTTGTGTCAAGACACGAATGATATCTCTCGAGTCGTCCGCCTCGCGTGTAGTCACCAAATAAAATCAGGGCACCAATAAATGACCAAAGGGCACTAAAATCAGTCATCGACTTGTCTTGGGCCGGGCCAGGCAGCGACAGGCCAGGTGAACTCAACAAGCCTGAGAAGGTTCGGGAGCCTGGCCAGATCACAACCTGCAGCCCATTCCTTTGGGTTTTTACATTGATGTACGCTGTTAAGCCGCGGTAAGTACGCCTCTGGTATCCATCCTGACTGAGGTATAGGTGAAAAAAACTTTTTTGACACTGGTTCCCACGGTCTTCCTCATTCAGTTCAACAACGCAATTGTCTATCAACGTTAATTCTAGGTGCAGCCGAAGTTAGTGACTGTACCACGAAGACTAACAATGATTCAGTGATCAGTTGGCTCTACTCGCAAGTATTGACAAAGTCGAACTTGAAGTGTTGTGTTCCCATCACTGTGTGGCATGAGTCATAGTTCTTCAAGATTGAGGCGCCGGTGATAGATAATCGATTATCAGTCAGGAGTCGTCGAGAATCAAACGCGGCCGCAACGTTTTAAACCCAGAACCGGGCGTATATAAATTAAAGGTAACAGCTCGTATGGATCCTACCATATCATGACCAACACCCTGCGGCAGCCAAAACGTCAGCTCTTCTCACCTAACTGACACTCCAGTCAAGGCATCGGCGACATTTCCGATGACTTATGGTGAAACTGCAGAACAAGCCGCGTCTAGCGTTAAAAGGTCCTTGAAAGGAAACGTTCGCATCACCTCACCTAAGGATTTCCGTGAAACATTTCTCCCGTCCCTGGTGACAATGATTTAGATCGAGCTCTTTTAGAAGTGAAGCAGGGATTTTACGACAACGAACAAGGACGTTGGAAGCGTTTTCCTACCGGAAAAAAAGAATCGAGTTCTATCAGCCATTCCAAGAAATTGCTGAGGCAGTCAATAAAGCTTCTCGAGGTTTTGCATCAGAAAATGCCATTCATACTACCTGGCTTGATCGTCATTCCAAAGCGCCTGACACGATGAGTAAAGACGCTGCCGCGATCCGGCCCGACATTGTTCAAGTCAGTGTTTCGACCCAAAAAGACTTCGATAAACTTGACGAACAAATACAACAAAGCAGAACGAACAAGGCGAGTACTTTAAGATGGCCACTACGCAAAACTGACTTTCTGTAGGAAAATGAGCTGAAAATTTGGTGGATGCATATCCATACTGTCGTCGAGATCAAACCAACACCACAAGATTCGGACAAATTGCACGACACGATAATTCAACTTTGTTCCTACATTCGCCAGCTTTTCCGTGAGCAGCTCGATAGGCGTTTCGCCATTGCTTTGCTCCTCTGTGGCAATGAGCTCACGTTGTGGTACTGCGACCGTGTTGGACTCGTGGGAACGATTGATCCAATAAACATACACGCTGTGAGCGCATTTTCCATAATATCGTCTAGTTCGTCCATTCATCGACGTGAAATAGCACCCCGACGATTTTATGAAGGTCCTCGCTGCTTTCTCCGTACTGCCAGCCGATAAACTAGGATGGGACCCCACGATGAAGTTATACCGAGGGAAAGGAAATGACATGTCTCCCTCGTACCTCGTGTCTCAGGCTCCCAACACCGGCCTACATGGCCTGAACTGGTGCATCTCAATGCCTGATATGTCGGCCGAGAACAATCGTTCACGTGAAGAGTTCGTCACTGTCAGAGCAATAACTACCCCGGTTTTCCAGCATATGTGCAGCCGCGCAAGCATCGTATGGGAAGTCGTAAAGAAAGAAGATTATGAAAACTGCAACTCCAACGCTAGTGTATGTTTCACCGATCTTGGTCGTTTCACGCTGCTGATACCCTTTTCCAGGTCTTTGTTTTAAAACAAGCTTGGCAACCTAGATTGAAGGATGCTACCCCTGAATGCGACGGTGTGCTTGAAGTGAAAATGCACGAAGATGGGGGGTGGTATAAAGATCGCTATCGCTCTCACGAGACCGTCAGAAATGAGAAGGGTGAAGCCGTCTCCACGGATGTGTTTCGAAATGGCTTGACAGTTGAAACTTATGCAAACGCTGCACAGAAACTCACTCGAAGTCACGGCAATGATAAATCAGGACAAGTTCTAGGGAAACGAATTCGCCCTGAGGGCGAAGAGCCATTTGCGTACATCAAGTTACAGGACGTAATTGATAATATACTCAACGTTAGCGAGGGTGCTATAGCGCAGTATCCACGCACTTTTGTACGTCAATTATTGACGGAATTTGGTTATCCCCTCAAATGTTTCATCGATAATCTGGAGCTTATTACGGTGATACGAGATGCTGTCGAAGGTATGCTATATCACATGCCTTGTATTCAAGTGCTCATCGATTGTAGAGCATGAGAAGTTGTACGACCATGGTGTCTTGCACCGTGATGTTAGCGAAGGCAATATCCTCATTCGTGGTAGTGGCAGCGATAGGGGAGAGGGTAGAATGGACCGAGGCATGCTGATCGATCTTGACCATGCCAAGCACACTGAAATGACGACGGAAGATCACATCGGTAAAACGTTTAACGAGGATGACGTTGGGTATGTGAAAACGCACATACGCTACAAAGAGCACGAACTTGCAGATGAAATTTATGAGAAAGCATTGCGGTTCTTCGACCAAACGACGGCCCTTGATTATCTTGAGCATAAAATGAAATTCTTACCACAAAGTTTGAGGAATGCGGCAAGCGATGGAGCCAAATGGAACAAGGACGTATTGAAATGGCCTAAAAATGTGGGTTCAATAAATCAGACTTGTCTGAGTGGTTATTGATTTCTCTATGGCAGCTTAAATCGAAAATCCCAGACTACAGCAATACCGAGGCCAGATCAGGGCTTGAGCTGACGGTGCGATTTCAGGTGCTTTTTTTGTGCAGAAGATGACGGCGTTACAGGGCACTGTTCCTTTCATCAGCGTTGAACTCCTGAACAAACGATATTTGCAATACCAAAAGAATGGGACTCCCATTCACAATTCTGTCCATGACATGGAGTCCTTTTTTTGGGTTCTCGTACACCATTGTCTTACCAGGGACGGAAACACAGGGAATCGCCGAAAAGAGCTTTCGCATAAATCATCCGAACTGGCGTCATATGTCAAAAGATTATTCAGCGACGAACCCAATCATCACACAGAACGATTGAATTGTTTCAGAAGCGCGCAGGATTTTGAAACTCTGTTGAGACGCATTGATTCATACTTCAACTGCCTCAAAAACCTGTTGGAGAAGTGGCACTGGCTACTACTCGTGGCTTATAACTGGGACGGCGTCGAATTCTACAACATCCACCACTGTATATTGATGATTCTCAACGAAACGATTGAAGACTTGAGGAAGCAGCAACATTATGATATGGAAGCGTACTCAATGAAGAAGATTAAGCGCAAAAAAGACTGGAGAGATTGGCGATCACGCTTCGGTGTACCAACACAGGTCCGACGAGACGAAGAGGTGGACGCCGTCGGTATTTTGCTGCCCATTGCACAGGAACAAGACGATATGGAATGCTTCGATGACCTGCCCTCTCCGCCAGATTCGCCATCCGCGAAACGTAGGAAGCAGAGGCGTACCTCGAAGAACGTCAAGCACCAAATCTGATCTCATGATCGAGCTTCTAGCAATGCACTGATATGTGTTGACCTCAAATCATTTTGTTAATTTTTGAGATGTCCTCTGAAGATGGATTGATTACTTGGCAGATTTGCTACATTTACCGTCGTGTACTCCAACATCCATATTCCCTTGATTCCCAGGTTAGACACTCTCAACTCATGTTCTTTTGAGTGCAGCGGCGCGCCGTTCATTGATTGAGCCCCAGTCCGAAACGAGCCCCCACAACCTGAAGGGTCAGCCGCTCAATGGTTAGTATGGGCCAAGCTCAACTCTCCTCTGGTTGGCGAAACTTCACCCCCAGCTCACCGAGAAGGTTTAATGTTGGCCAATCCTCGCCGGGAAGGTTTCATGTTGGCCATCAATACTTATTATCACCGTTAAAATAGCCTTTATTTATACTACTACGTTGCACTTGACTGCTGAAGTCAACTTGATTAATATAAAGGCTTCGGGACTTGCTCATTTATGAGCGTTGCGATTTCTTGTTACACAACTGGTCGGCAGTGGTGCAATGGCCTTGGCGCGCTTCTTCATGATGGCCGATCCTTGGCCGTATGCGTGGATTCAGTAAAAATAGGATCCAGCTTGGCCATTGACAAGTTCGGCACCCTTAAATGATGTGGTCATTTCAAAATTTCCGTTATATTTCCTCGCAGATTCGAGGCTAATAGCCCTTGTCTTCCTCGCGGAGAAGGATGACCGAAACGTGCACGACGGATTAGTTTGAATGGAGGCAGGGCCCATTCATGGTCATGTGTATAAAGTATGTTGTTCGTCCAGCACTTTGTTCGTCAAAATTGTTTTGCCTTTGAAGTTTCGGATGGAATGTCTGGATGGTATCGGTCCAATGCGACATATCGAATCTCCCATCAAGTCCATGGACATAACAAAAGACGAGAGAAGAAAATCATAGGCACGTACGCCGGCCTCCCATCTTCGACGCGGACTTCCTGAAGCAAGTATCGGAGCACGTGCCCATCTACTATGCGATGGCAGAAGACAAGCGTATGACGGTCTTCCAGGTCCCTCAAGTCTTTGTAGAGACCTTGTTTGATTCGGGGTCCAAACTGCTCTCGACGCCGAGCCACTGTAGTTCACTCACTCACTCATGGCTTCAACGACAAGAGCACTAGCTGCGCTTCTATTATCCACTCTGATCTATTATACTCCTGCTATATACCGGAAGATTGTTAACAGCCTAAAGGTGGGCCAGATCGGGATCTTCCGATCCCCCACTTAAACATAATTTGCAGCTTCGTCCCATACCCACCGTTGGTTGCTCGGGGTTGTTGACATCATATATCGGAGCGTATCGGTTTCAAAAGGATGCCAGATCTATGGTACAAGAAGGATATAAACGAGTATCTATCCATCTAAGCATCTCATCTATGATCTGACCAAAAATAGTATCGTGGATCTCTCTTCAAAGTACCGACGATGAGAAGCTGGATTGTCGTCGTTTCCGGCCCGGACAAGTTGAACGATATTCGACGCGCCTCGGACGACACTCTTTCCTTTTCAAAAGCTGAGAAAGGAGTACTTTCTCATGTCTTACCCATCTCTGACTGTGTATGTAGGAACTAGACATCGGTGCACGCCTCGGTTCTGACGTATATGACAACCGAGTCCACATCGATGTCGTTAGAAGTCCGCTCACGCGAAATATTGGATTCAGGTACCCAGACGTTCGCGATGAGATCATCGCGGCTTTCGACGATTATATCCCTGTTAAGGGCGATGGTAAATATATATATATATATTAGTCGACTTTGAATCATTCTAACTTACCTCCTTCAGAATGGGTCAAGGTTAGGGCATTTTCGACCATAGTGGACGTCGTTTGTAGGGTGGGGAACAGGATGCTGGTTGGCTTGCCACTTTGTGAGTGGGTCTTTGTCGTTTCGGCCGACTCCTTGAATTCTCATTCACGGAGTCTGTAGGCCGTAATCCGGACTATCTAGAGCTCTGCAAGGGATTCCCCGACGATATCTTTAGATCATCTGAGGCTCTCAAGCATTTCCCCCTCTTGATACAACCGTACGTACCTCTTGACATATAGTACGTACTCGTTGATACCTATCCAGCATTGTTGCTCGATTCACGGGGGTATATCGGACCATTGAACGGGGGATGAGACACGTGGAACCTTTGGTCAAAGAACGTCTGGAACAGGAGGCACTTCACGGAAAAGAATGGCCAGGGAGGCCTGTTAGTATTTTGATGATCTCGTACGATGGTAACACTCAATTTGGTATAGAGTGACATTCTCACATGGTTGCTCGACGTCTCAAAGGGAAAGCAACAAAGCTTGAGGGACATAACAACATCCATACTTTTGGTCAATTTAGCAGCTGTTGATACGACGACTCGGGTAGGTAAAGTTGTGTTGCTACCTTTACGAGCTCTACTTATTTTCCTCTATCATTAGACGCTCGCAAGTTTGCTGTTTGACTTGGCAACATACCCTGAATATGTAAAGCCGTTGCGTGAGGAAATTGAAAACATCACTCAGGAAGGCTGGTCCAGTAAAGCCATGGAAAAAATGGTCAAGCTGGACAGCTTTGTCAAGGAATCGATGCGGTTGGCATCCTTAAATATCTGTATGTGATCATTCCGATCCCACTGCGAACGATACAAACGAATGTATTCTTCAGTTGGGATATCACGGAAAGTGGTGAAGGACTTTACTTTCTCGGACGGCACAATGATCCCTGCGGGAAATACTATAGCTGTTCCCATCACACGTATGCATACTGACCCGGTAAGGATTATCTACATTATATCCCTCAAACGCCGTGAATTGTCATAGGATGTTTACCCTGATGCCGATATATTCGATGGCTTCCGCTTCGAGAAGATGCGTCAAAAGGAGGGAGAGAATAGCAAGCATCGATTGGCGACCCTGGAACTCGACTATCATTTATTTGGTCAGGGCCGTCATTCATGGTATTAGAATTATAACTCGGTTTAGACGCTGCCTGATGCCATTTACCAGTCCTGGCCGAATTTATGCAGCTAACTCACTGAAGACACTGTTAGCTCACGTCATAGTGAACTATGATGTTAAGTTTGCCAATGATGGCGGATGTCCTGCACTTATTTGGTCCGGGGATTGTGCGAACCACGATCGGACAGCAGAGCTCTTATTCCGGAAGCGGGTTTGATGTTACTGTCGTCATCTCACCTAGTTCGTACAGCGTCCCATCTATTGATCCATTGTTCCAAACATGTGCGTTGAGATCTTGAGATAGAGACAGTCAATTTCCCATGAGAGCAAAGAATAATGTGTATGACCATTCCGTTTGGCGATCGCATGAACGTACGACTTTGAATTGAATATCGCACGATCCACATGGGCTGTCGTTCCCAAATCCCAGTACACCACCGGAAGCGTTCTATATCCATGGTACCTTTCTCTCCCTATTCGGTCAAGAGCGGGATCATGTCAGTGAGTGCTTCAAGGTTGCAGTCTATCTAATGCGCAAGGTTCATTCTCTTTTTCTGGTCTTGATACTGACTGTGCCTTGCCCAGCTCGGCCCATGCTATCTATCTATCGGGCGGCTGACCCCTCAGGTTGTGGGGGCTCGTTTCGGATTGGGGCTTAATCAATGAACGGCGCGCCGCACTCAAAAGAACATGAGTTGAGAGTTTTGTTGGGTCTAACCTGGGAATCAAGGGAATATGCATGTTGGAGTACACGACGGTATATGTAGCAAATCTGCCAAGTAATCAATCCATCTTCAGAGGACATCTCGAAAATCAACAAAATGATTTGAGGTCAACGTATATCAGTGCATTGCTAGAAGCTCGATCATGAGATCAGATGTGGTGCTTGACGTTCTTCGAGGTACGCCTCTGCTTCCTACGTTTCGCGGATGGCGAATCTGGCGGAGAGGGCAGGTCATCGGAGCATTCCATATCGTCTTGTTCCTGTGCAATGGGCAGCAAAATACCGACGGCGTCCACCTCTTCGTCTCGTCGGACCTGTGTTGGTACACCGAAGCGTGATCGCCAATCTCTCCAGTCTTTTTTGCGCTTAATCTTCTTCATTAAGTATGCTTCCATATCATAATGTTGCTGCTGCTTCAAGTCTTCAATCGTTTCGTTGAGAATCATCAATATACAGTGGTGGATGTTGTAGAATTCGACGCCGTCCCAGTTATAAGCCACGAGTAGTAGCCAGTGCCACTTCTCCAACAGGTTTTTGAGGCAGTTGAAGTATGAATCAATGCGTCTCAACAGAGTTTCAAAGTCCTGCGCGCTTCTGAAACAATTCAATCGTTCTGTGTGATGATTGGGTTCGTAGCTGAATAATTTTTTGACATATGACGCCAGTTCGGACGATTTATGCGAAAGCTCTTTTCGGCGATTCCCTGTGTTTCCGTCCCTAGTAAGACAATGGTGTACGAGAACCCAAAAAAAGGATTCCATGTCATGGACAGAATTGTGAATGGGAGTCCCATTTTTTTGGTATTGTAAATATCGCTTGTTCAGGAGTTCAACGCTGATGAAAGGAACAGTGCCCTGTAACGCCGTCATCTTCTGAACGAAAAAAAAGCACCTGAAATCGCACCGTGAGCTCAAGCCCTGATCTGGCCTCGGCATTGCTGTAGTCTGGGACTTTCGATTTAAGCTGCCATGGAGAGAAATCAAAAACCGCGCAGATAAGTTTTATTGAACCCACGTCTTTAGGCCATTTCAACACATCCTCATTCCATTTGCTTGCCGCATTCTGCAAGCTTTCTGGTAAGCGGTCCATTTTATGCTCAAGATAATCAAGGGCTCTCTTTCGGTTGAAGAACCGCAATGCTTTCCGATAAACTTCATCTGCAAGTTCGTGCTCTTCGTAGCGTATGTGCTTTTTCATATATCCAATATCGTCTTCGTCAAAAGGTGTGCCCATGTGATCCTCCGTCCTCATTTCAGTGTGCTTGGCATGGTCAAGATCGATCAGCATGCCTCGGTCCATTCTACCCTCTCCCCTATCGCTGCCACTACCACGAATGAGGATATTGCCTTCGCTAACATCACGGTGCAAGACACCGAGGTCGTACAACTTCTCATGCTCTACAATTGATGAGCACTTGAATACAAGGCATGTGATATAGCATACCTTCGACAGCATCTCGTATCACCGTAATAAGCTCCAGATTATCGATGAAACATTTGAGGGGATAACCAAATTCCGTCAATAATTGACGTACAAAAGTGCGTGGATACTGCGCTATAGCACCCTCGCTAACGTTGAGTATATTATCAATTACGTCCTGTAACTTGATGTACGCAAATGGCTCTTCGCCCTCGGGGCGAATTCGTTTCCCCAGAACTTGTCCTGATTTATCATTGCCGTGACTTCGAGTGAGTTTCTGTGCAGCGTTTGCATAAGTGTCGACCGTTAAGCCATTTCGAAACAATCCGTGGAGACGGTTTCACCCTTCTCATTTCTGACAGTCTCGTGAGAGCGATAGCGATCTTTATACCACCCCCCATCTTCGTGCATTTTCACTTCAAGCACACCATCGCATTCAGGGGTAGCATCCTTCAATCTAGGTTGCCAAGCTTGTTTTAAAACAAAGATAGGGTATCAGCAGCGTGAAACGACCAAGATCGGTGAAACATACACTAGCGTTGGAGTTGCAGTTTTCATAATCTTCTTTCTTTACGACTTCCCATACGATGCTTGCGCGGCTGCACATATGCTGGAAAACCGGGGTAGTTATTGCTCTGACAGTGACGAACTCTTCACGTGAACGATTGTTCTTGGCCGACATATCAGGCATTGAGATGCACCAGTTCAGGCCATGTAGGCCGGTGTTGGGAGCCTGAGAGACGAGGTACGAGGGAGACATGTCATTCCCTTTCCCTCGGTATAACTTCATCGTGGGGTCCCATCCTAGTTTATCGGCTGGCAGTACGGAGAAAGCAGCGAGGACCTTCATAAAATCGTCGGGGTGCTATTTCACGTCGATGAATGGACGAACTAGACGATATTATGGAAAATGCGCTCACAGCGTGAATGTTTATTGGATCAATCGTTCCCACGAGTCCAACACGGTCGCAGTACCACAACGTGAGCTCATTGCCACAGAGGAGTAAAGCAATGGCGAAACGCCTATCGAGCTGCTCACGGAAAAGCTGGCGAATGTAGGAACAAAGTTGAATTATCGTGTCGTGCAATTTGTCCGAATCTTGTGGTGTCGGTTTGATCTCGACGACAGTATGGATATGCATCCACCAAATTTTCAGCTCATTTTCCTACAGAAAGTCAGCCTTGCATAGTGGCCATCTCAAAGTACTCGCCTTGTTCGTTCTGCTTTGTTGTATTTGTTCGTCAAGTTTATCGAAGTCTTTTTGGGTCGAAACACTGACTTGAACAATGTCGGGCCGGATCGCGGCAGCGTCTTTACTCATCGTGTCAGGCGCTTTGGAATGACGATCAAGCCAGGTAGTATGAATGGCATTTTCTGATGCAAAACCTCGAGAAACTTTATTGACTGCCTCAGCAATTTCTTGGAATGGCTGATAGAACTCGGATTCTTTTTTTCCGGTAGGAAAACGCTTCCAACGTCCTTGTTCGTTGTCGTAAACTTCCTGCTTCACTTCTACAAGAGCTCGATCTAAATCATTGTCACCAGGGACGGGGAGAAATGTTTCACGGAAATCCTTAGGTGAGGTGATGCGAACGTTTCCTTTCAAGGACCTTTTAACGCTAGACGCGGCTTGTTCTGCAGTTTCACCATACGTCATCGGAAATGTCGCCGATGCCTTGACTGGAGTGTCAGTTAGGCGAGAAGAGCTGACGTTTTGGCTGCCGCAGGGGGTGTTGGTCATGATATGGTAGGATCCATACGAGCCGTTACCTTTAATTTATATACGCCCGGTTCTGGGTTTAAAACGTTGCGGCCGCGTTTGATTCTCGACGACTCCTGACTGATAATCGATTATCTATCACCGGCGCCTCAATCTTGAAGAACTATGACTCATGCCACACAGTGATGGGAACACAACACTTCAAATTCGACTTTGTCAATAAGTGCGAGTAGAGCCAACTGATCACTGAACCATTGTTAGTCTTCGTGGTACAGTCACTAACTTCGGCTGCACCTAGAATTAACGTTGATAGACAATTGCGTTGTTGAACTGAATGAGGAAGACCGTGGGAACCAGTGTCAAAAAAGTTTTTTTCACCTATACCTCAGTCAGGATGGATACGCGCCGAATCAAGCTCTCATGATTCCATATACGCACATGAACCATTGCACATTTGACGATAACAATCAAATTATCAGAGGCATACGATACTAATGTAAATATATTGTACAAATTGTAACAATACAAATTAGGATTATCATACATATACACGAAAGCGAAGCTAAAGCCTCTGAACGAGAAAAGCAATGAATTACACGAATCCATGACCTCGGCCAGATGAAGCAGTGAACTGGAAATAAGAAATCCATTGTGTATGCAGGGCTCCATCTTCCTATCTGATGCCATTTTTCTCATACACGATGCGCCCAGTCAGATCACGGATTAGAGGGTTCCGTGACCGACCACAATGTCTAATACATGCCTTGAACGCTAGAATGTCCGTAACCACTAGCGTCAATGATTTCTGCAGGCGAGCAATAACGGACAGCGCCATCGCCTGCGAGAAATCGTCAACACGTATTCATACAATTCAGTAACATCCACTCACCAGCTCTAGCTGGACGTCTACATCAGTGCCCACATAATAGTCGAACCAAAGCACCAATTTTTCAAGTCTCATGCATTTCAGTAGTGAAAATTCATTTTGGATCTTATACAGACAGCGACAGAAGCTCAGCGAGGAGGTGCTGAAGCACGTTAGGCTGGAAGAATGCCGGGCCATGATTTCCAATATCGCCTTTCCTACAAACTCTTCGTATGTGCTGTGAATCGACAGACTGACGATCCGCGGATGGCTGCTGAGAAAGTCCAAAAAGTTATCGTCGACGCGCGCCGTCTTAACAACAGGGGGGAAGATCCGCCGAGTTAGCAGCACCAAAAGAAACCTTGAGCTCCAGTACGACGTAAGATCAAGTGACTTGAGGGATTGGATATGAGGGACGACGGCCGCCGGCTGGCTGAAATTATCGGATATTCCGAGGTGGTCCAAGATCAGTGGACGCTCAGCTGGCACATAGCTGAAAATTTTAGACAGGTCTCCGCAGCCGCCATAGCCTTGCAGCAGTTCAAGGTGGGTCAAGTGAGGGTTCGCGCCGATGACTTTTCCAAAATCGTTGATTTGGCTCGATCGAGACCGAATCAATTTTCCGGGCCAATACCGAATATCAACCATGAATTTGCGCAGGTTTCTTAGCTTTGAGAGGTGCTTTGCAATGTAACTCAAGTCTTGCTCTTCATCGATGATAAGAACAAGATCGGTTAGTTGAGAGAATTCGACAAGTAACTTTACAGTCCGCGATGTTATCCAATTAGGATCGTCTCTTTCAGCTGTCCATCTGCAAATGAGTCAAGAGCGTTTTCTACAATCGTGTGTGCCAACTCACTCGACACGACGGATATTTGGCATATTGAGTGATGATGTATGTGACAGGCGATGTCTTGCACGGAGACGGACAGCCGAATTGAAAACAGTTAAAGGAAGAAGGTGCGGCATAAAAAGGAAACCGAGAAAGTAGATGAAAGGAAGGAGTGTTGAATTGACGATTATGCCTGGGACCCATAAACCTGTGTTACGCATTTCTCGAAAAGATACGAAAAGTTTGTCTCCATAGATCCATTTCCAATTGCCTAACAAAAGTGTGTCGGTCATGTAGAGATGATTGTTGGAATTGGATGATGTGAGAGCCTGGAGTTGGCGCATGCTAGGCAGAGCACTGTCCCCGTGACGGAACAAGCGAATGCAAGAGAGAACCTTGGGCGCAACAACATCGTTGAAGCTCCTGGAAACGAGGCGCAATGATTTCAACTGGTCAAACGTCGTAAAGGGGTCTCTTATAAACTAGAACCAAAATTAGGACAAAAACAGGAATAAGGCAGACAAAGACACCTCAATAATGATATGCTCCTGCAATTCGAATGGAATGTTGGCCAGAGGGACTTGGTCTGACCCAAATTGCTGGTCCTGGGATTCATTTGTGAGTGGCGAAGCCAACGCTGAAAGAGGTCTCAGAGTGATCGAATGATCTGGTCATTGATTCTTGGCATTGGTCAATGATTCTTGAGGCTTCCACACGCTTGTCGTATGTCTTGCACACCCAAGTCCTCATGTCCTTCAAGCGCTGCTGTCCCCAAGGTGACGCACTGACAGCACTAACACAAGGCTTGATGTTGATGTGTTTGGCTTTATTTGATCCATTGTTCTTGCAACTCCAAAACGGCACTCATTGTCGTCGACACCTTGACCTCAACCCACCATGAAGGCCATAATCCGTAGAATCATGCGAAATCGAAACAAACGTATGGGCAAGCTTCCATTCGAATTGCTGGAACAGATCATCCTTCAGGTACGTTCCTCGCCACCAATCAACGTTTACTTATCTGACCTCTGATCGTAGTTCATGAGGAACCCACTTACGACCTTTGACCAGCTCAAAGAATTACGTCTAGTTTGCAAAACATTTAACGCGATAATTGCACCCAAGGTCCTTCTTCATATCCGACCATTTGATGGACGGCACGTGTGGCGCAATATTCGTTACCTTCACACTCTACTGTCCGTAAGGCGGAATAGCGACCTCCGTGTCGCGGAGAAGCTTATATTACGAGACTGGATCTGGATATACGGGCCCCCGTATTTTATTTCTTACCGAAGGCTGTCTAAATTTCGCGAATTTGTATCCGCAAATTCCTCGAGTATCCTTTACTATCTCCTTCGGTTTTTATTTCGCCCGCAGGTCTTGCCCAATGGCATCCGCGACGGCACTCTACGGGTCTACGCCAGACTTCGTCTGCCCATTACCCCCAGGTTCAACTTGCCCAATATCCGTTGCGTTATGTACGTCGAATGCCACGATGTGAAATAATCTGACACGTATAATAATAGGTGGCGGGTGAACGCATGTGATCCCAAATGGACGACGACTTGCACAGTGAAAGCACTCCTTCACTTCCCTCGTCTCGATGAGCTCGTTCTCTCGATCGACGTGGGAGTGCTGTCTGTGGATTACCTAGTTGATTCTCTCTGCAAACTGCGCAACTTGCGGAAGCTTGGTGTGCATTTTGAGTACAATCACTTCGGGGGGGAACCGAATGCGATGAGAAAATTCGGAAAGCTCATAGCGGCAAACCCTCACTTGACGCGTCTAGAACTAGCAAGGCGTGATCCATACCCCGATTTCACCCTTTATGATCTGTTAAAGTTCCTGCCAGCCGATCCCCCGCTGAAACTGGAACACTTTGGCTTAGGCACTGGTTTCGAGCCATCAGCTGCGCTTATTCCCCATATACGCTCATTGACGTCCTGCTACTTCACCGAGTCCCGCCTCCTGGAGATTCTATTCGCAGAGGGGGTGTTTCCTCCGACCATGTACACGGAATCGGACGACGAGATTACGATCAATTACCTGAATAACCACCCGGGGATTGTCAGCCTGACGTTTCTGCGCGGATTTAAGAAGATTCGAAGCAGAGCTGTTTTCAATATCCTGGCTCAACATTCTGAAACTTTGATATACTTTCAAACTACTATGCGCGATTTCTTTGAATCTCTCACCGATTCCTGGAACGAATCGTTATTGCTTCAATGCACGAATCTCAAGGAACTTGTACTGGATGAGAGCTACTCCTCTCGGGTCGTAGATGCTGTAAGCATGTTTGGAGAGGTCATGGGATTCTTATACTAATCACATTTCCGACAGAACGCACTGTCCATTCTCTCTCGGCTTCCGCGTTCGGTGGCACTGGTGTTCACCGACGATCTGGTTTTCAAAGTATATTTGGAATACTGCGAAGGACGGTATTGGAAACCTCATCTCCAGGAGTTGGCCGGACGCTTTGTGTATAGGAAGCCTGAGATAGATTTTTATTCTATTTACAAAGTATGACTGAACGTTTCATGTAATATGTGGATGTATACCCTTAGATACCCGATACAAATGCTTTTTTTTTCTATCAGAGAATCCCTTTCTGTTGCAGATAACCGGGATAACCCCTATATCGTTTTCACGTGAAACACCAGTCGCGTATAGAGTACGACACCGGTAACATAGTCAGCCGTCGCTCCTCTCTTCCTTTCCTCCCACCATTTGGACAATGGGTTGTCATTCTTTTCCGTCACCGGCATTATTCGTCGACGTCCAACTGTTGTATCATTGCGCGCCGTGTTTCGTTGTGCACCGCGTTTGCATATGTGGACTAGCCTAGTCGACGTCAGCCTTGGCCAAGTTGGTGGATGTCTCACACTGTCATCCGCTTGCCTGTTTTTTTTATTGGGAGCAGCGCCGCGGCTAGACGCGATGAAAGTCGACGGCGGAACGTACGAGGAAATCAACTCCCAACGTCAGGCAGCTGCGATAGTTGGCTGAGTCTTGACCAAGCCAGTTGCCAATTGATCGCGTCAATCGTTGCTGAACTAGTACAGGACAAGCAGGCCAGAGACGTGGTGCTTCGATAAACCGTGTGCACAAGACCGTTAGTGCCAACCTGCTGAATGAAATGGCACAACAACGAATTTGGCGTTATTTTCCATCTGAGGAACTGGCGAGTCACGAGTCGTCTATGCATGCTGCGGGTCATACGCCTGGTCTGCTGATGCTCTATAGCTCTATCCTTGAGCGCCCACATGTCACGTGTCACGCCTTTGAGATGAAACCGGATGACGTTGGCAACGCATCAAATGGAAACGAACGTTCAGTAACTTGTTTACATGATCAGTGAGGTCAAGAACATTTTGTGAGCTCATTCGCATACGACGAAGGTAGAAAAGAAGCTTATTCAATACGGGCGTACCTGATATATTTCTAGTGGTTGGCACGCCCGTATTGAATAAGCTTCTTATCTAACCGTTCCATTGTATTCGGAATAATAATACTAGCGATAATGATATAAAGAAAGACTGTGATCATGTGAGCATACCGAATCAAATGACAAAAGCAAGACACACCATCTTAGGCGACGATGGACGGACCAAGACCACGAGATTTAAAATCATCCAGGCGTGCAACGATCCGCGCCATAAGGGCATCAGAGTCACTGACCCGTGCCTCGAACTTCTTGAGCAGTTCTTGCGTTTGCGCCTCTGCTTCCCTCGCCTTCTCTTCAGCCTTCTCAACCCTCTCTTCAGCCCTCTCAACCCTCTCTTCAGCCTTCTCAACCCTTTCCTCAGCCCTCTCCGCCCTCTCCTCCGCCCTCTCCGCCCTCTCCTCCGCCCTCTCCGCCCTCTCCTCCGCCCTCTCCGCCCTTTCTTCGACTGCCTTGATCCGCACCTCTGCTTGATCCCCGCCACTTCTCATCTCCAATAATGCCATCGTCTATATGGTTGAAAAAACGTCAATTAATTCATAATAGAACAGTGATGAAAACATACTGAATTGGTCGACGACTGGATATCTTGAAAGAGGAGGCTCCTCTTGTCTTCGACGACCAGCGGATCACGCTGGTAGATAACGAGTCCCTTTATCGTTCCCGGCACCGGTATGTCGAGCGTTTTGGACTTGGTGCCCTGCCAGCCATGATGACGTGTGACCTTGGTGTCCAGACACCACTCCTCCAGCAGCGATGAGACCATATCGGCGTACCAATAACATTGGGCGTCGATGAGGTCATATTCCTCGGATTCTTGATTGAGGAACTGGACCATGTGCATTAGGTCCCAGAGGCTAGGCCAGGTCGACGATGGGCCTGTGTACTCGATGGTTGTGAGTTTGTACGCGTCGTTGGAGCTGGGGAGCTGCGGGATCTCGACAATAGTGTCCAGAGCCCAATGTCGGTTGGGCGATATCGTGCTAAGCCGACAGACGCAGTAATCGATTACGCGGGAGGGGGACATCAGGATTGAGTCCATAGATGATGTGGACTGAGTCAGGGAAGGTACGAGCGAGTACGAACTCTTCTCTGAAGACGTCGTGGTCGCCTTGGGACTCTTTGGTGCCGACCGATGCCCTATAGATCGATCGATACGAAAAAAAGTGATCGTGTTCTTGAAGCGGAGATGCACGACGACGAACTCGTGTTCTACGAGATTTTGGAAAACCAATCGAGGCCGCTTTTTGAAGTGGCTGGCCTTGGAGATGCGATAACCGTTTTGAAGAGCGGAGAGGAGGGCCAGGCCATCATCGCATTTCATGACGTTACTGAAAGCGACGTCGGCCCAGGTAGTGGCATGCTGGTGACCGAGGATTCTCTTCAAGGGGCCGTCCAGGCTTATGCCCGAGTTCTCCATGACAGAACTGCGAACAGACGCGAGGAATCCTTGAAGAGACTTCTTGAAACTGGAAGGCATGTTTGGCTTGCTTATATACCGTTGAGCGAAGGATGCTGTATAATGTGAAGAGCAGTGCGTTCACCGGAAAACCTTCCTGGCATGTTTAATTGTGTTGTGCTAAGACCTGTTGTGGTATCGACACCAATCTCCTTTTAGTATGAGATTCAAACACAGATTGAATTCCTGGTCTATGACATGCATGACCTTTTGCACAAAAACTCGGAACGTGGTGCGGGCCTATTGGGTGATGGTGGTAAGAATATAATTTCCTTTCAACGCAAAGTTACGCAACCCTCACCAGCTGCAGACTAATCTTGTGCGCACGACATGGGATATCGAGCGTACCTTTTTTCAAAGCTTGTCAATTGTGACTCGATGAGGTGAAACAACGAGGCCTGCTTTGTCAACCGCGTTTATCACATGTTTTCTCTCGGATGCAACCGAGACACATATCCTTTCGTGGAAAAAACCATTCCCACGACATATGTTCTCTGTCCGCAAAGAAACAGCAACTGGAGCGCGTACATTGGCCATGATACGTCGGTTTGAAGCCCCGTCTAGACGGCCCCGCAACATAGATTCTTGTTCATCGTTCGTCGTCAGAAAAAACAATGACAAGTCTCCCTCGGGCTTCACGGTCAATGGAATTCAACAGCTAAAATCACAATTTCAAATCACCTATTCCAAAATCTGTCCAAGGCTAGGGCCCTTGTCAATTAGGCACGAGCCTGTCAGTAAAAGCCTTCTTTTAGAGCGATGAGTATCATGGGCAGTTCTATGGAAAGAATGGATTACATTGGGTGAGTGCCGATCGTCATGTATTTGGTATTAAATGCTGGCCACAATGGCAGAACGTTCAACCGTCTGACTCCAGTTCACTGTGACCCGACCCGTTCCTGAAGCGGCCACGGCGTCCATCGCCTTTACAACTCCATCAGAGTGATGCGGAGGGGACGTTTTTTCCCCACTAAGACGTTCTGCCTGGTTCTGCCATAGAACCAAAGATCGATGTTACATGGATCCTAAAAGTGAGTAGTTACGCGTTACAAAAACATTCTCATATGTTGTTGAACGTTGAATGTTGAACGTTGAATCCCCGGAGGAGATGCTGATCTACCATTCATTATACCCGTGTTTGGCGACAGAGTGTATATTGGTGGAGGCAATTTCCAATGTGCTACGGCTTGCTCAAAAGCACCAACAGACGTCTTCAACACTGACGGCGACATCCCATCACACGCGCGCAGGCAGGCACCCACAGAGCAGCTTCATGATCCGAGGAAAGAAACTGCACTGTCACAACTGCCAGTGACCACGCTCGTCCCCTCCAGAATACTGTATGGGCCACTTTTGCTCGCCACGTCAAGGCCACTTGGCATCGTCAACACAAGGCGTTGCGTGATTGAAGTTGCATTCACGACTGCTGTGAGGGCTGCGAAGACGGGCCAGTACTATGGGAGACGGCGAATTTGAAGTGATGCATGATGCAACTGTTTTGGTGCGACTTTCGTTTTGTATAGGTCCCATGGGTTTGACGGCTCACGATTTCGAAAGCAAGACCGCCCAAATGCAGGCTAAAGCCATCACTTCACGCGTGGATGTGAGCGCCTCGCAATTAAAAAGGGTGATTTGCTGTCATCATTGCACATTCTCTATCTACATCAAGCTCAACGTCGAGGCTCTCAAAGGCATTCAAGCAAAGTACGACCACCTCCAGAACCAGTAGAAGCGTGAATGTTATAATTGGACAAACATGTACGATGTATGCACGCTCCTCTACAAGTCTCACACTATCACAGCATCCAGCATCCAAAAGCCGCTGTACGAGCCCAGACTGGTTAGATCGCGGGCCACGCCATCCCCGCATTGGACAAGAGCTGGCGAGCAGTATTCCATCAAGGACGACAAGTAAAGCCTCATCACCGATCGCGATCCCAGGCTCTCAAATCGCGCATTGACATCCGTCTCCGAATTGGATGACTTATGCACGCTCCTCTGCAAATATGACGCCATCGCAGCATCCAGTATTTGGGCCTCCAAAGGCCGCTGAACGATCCCAGATCGCCATCCCCGCATCGGACAAGATCGACGCTGGCGAGCGGTATTCCATCAAGGACGATGACATGTACACCTCCTTGCCCAAGGACACACACCCCGTCGCTGCTGCCATCTCCGAGTTCTGGCTCACCAGTCTCAGGAACAACGTCGTCCTCGGCGACATCATCACCGATCGCGATGCCCAGGCTCTCAAATCGCTCATCGATATCCATCTCTTCTATATCGACGACGACGCGGACCCAGAGATCAAGGGCAAACGAGGTGAATGATGACGAACTCGAAGAGATCGAGAGCAATCAGGTCGATTACCTGATTGGAGAAGATTTTAAAGAAAAGGTCTCCCGTCCCCTCCCAGTCTCATCCTCGGCTCTTTTCTCATTCCTATATAGATCATCCCTCGCGCCATTGGTTACTTTTCGGACAAAACCCTCGAATACGACATGCTGGACGATTACGAGGACGAGTTTGAAGACGAGCTGTGTTTCTTATTGTCCAAGTCGGACTCTTTGATTCCATCGTCTCTTATCTTTGCGCCTGTTGTGATCCATGTTTAACAGGATTCGGACTAAGACGGCGGGCTGCTCAATCTCGGACGTGGTGGTGGTGGTGGCTTGCGTCAACGCGCAGGAGGTCGCGCTGCGGCTGCGAGGAGCGTAAACAACATTGATCAGATGCGCTCTCATCCAAAAGACTCTGGTTCGGTTTTTCTGTTTTGCTTTTATTCTTTCTGCGCCGCGTTGTCTCTCGTGATATTGCATTATGATATCGTTTTGTCACTTTCCATCGTTTCCATGTTTTCAATCCAGACCGAGCTTCAAATTCTTCTCTTTCTCTCTCCTGCATGGACGGGATGCTAATACCCACCATTCACCTAACTAGGCACAATGGCATCTATTCTGATATTCTGCGTGGCCTGCTGCTGTTGAAATCTTGGCGCTTACTACTAAAATGGCGTAGACCACAAATCGGTCCGGTCCGTTCATTCCCTCTCACTCATCACTCCTATCATCGTCCCCCTAGGTCGCGCATGGCCTCCGATGACATTAGACTGAGTTGAAGATCTTGCCTTCTGTGCAGGGTCACGTCGATCGAGACGAGAGGTTCACACAGTGCTGGACTGAAACGATATCCGAATAGAGACCCCGGGAGACGCTCACCTTAACCATTGTCAGCCCAAACCTCGCTGGGAAAAATGAAAGGGAAGGGAAGAAATTCAAGGTCATCATCATTATTGCAGTGCTGTCAAGCAACACCTTCTTGCCGACCCAGTCAGCGCTGTGCGAAAAAGCATCAATGTTCGGTTTTTTTGCGCGCAGAAAGACGCTGTATAGCTATGGAACGCATAAACTGCGAGGCGCTTACAGACATGCATCACTTCCAATTCATTGATGTTTCCTTCTCTCATAGCCCTGGTCTTTGCAGCACGCCTTTATAGTGTGTGAATACAACTTCAATTACGCAACGCCTTGTGTTGACGATGCCAAGTGGCCTTGACGTGACCATCCCCACTTGGACGAATGGATGTTTTCCACCCACCCACAACAGATTAGACGGATTTGGGGATATGAAAGCGTACGACTAGGTGAGCACGGGTCAACCACGACGTGCAGCAATAGCTCAACGAATTTTACAGTTCTTACTACTGCACTTTGTTGTGTAATTGTGTGAATGGATCATAGCTTGGCGTGTAGAATACGATTCAGTGTTATCATGCATGACAGTATCATCGCGAAAATATAAAGAAGGTTATTCCTACTATGAAAGCGCCGACAACCCGAGACCGTCCAACAGTGCAAATTTGAGTCCGTGCCAAAACGCTGAGACGTCATCTGTTTTGTGGATACATCTATGTACTACACCGACTTCCGTATTTTAGACCTTGACATGACGGTTGGTGAAGACGAATATGTCATTGGGGACTCGAAATTCTCATACCGCAACTCCCGGGAAATGTAGGGAATGAGGGGTGATAACAGCAGATTCCAGGACATTCAGTTTTCAAACAACAAGCAAACCAGATACAAGATTACTGATCTATCCCATCTTGCAACATCGTTCTTGAAGATTTGCGTCCTTGACGCATGGTATCGGCGCAATCACGAAACCTGAAAATAAGCAAAGGAATTGGGTAGAGCAAGCCGACAACCAGTAGCGTGGGTTTGTGGTAGTGGCACTTTGAAATGCAATGTCAGACGGCGCGAATGCAACAATGTATTTACCCATTGACTACACACGTGGCGTGCTGGTGCAACGTTTCGGGCGGCGTGCCCAGCAGCTGTAGACCAGCAACCGGTTCGTAAGCTTTAAGCCACGACTGATCTAGAGATCGCGTACTTTGCTATCACTCACACGAGCTTGTCGTGCGTCACGTTTCATCCATCCATCCTGAAATTGTCGTCCCTCCAGAGTCCAGAATAGCGATGATGGCTATTTGCACAAGTCCCTGCCTTCTCGGGTTGTACTACAACGGCAAAGTTTTAATGTGAATTTTGCTACGCAGGATGATTCTGACGAACACATAGTAATGTTCATACACATATATGTATTTCATGGGCACACTGGTGATTCCTTCGAAAGAGGACTCGATGGTCGTGCGCCTTGCAACCTCCATCCAAGTCCCGATGACAAAGTTACTGAAGTATATGCGCGCGAGGTTGTCCCAACTTGGATAGTTTCCATGTGATGTTAGTAGACTTGCAGAAGGAATGCATGGATAGCACAAACCGGATTCGTGGGAGCTTTTGCTTCTGTTGAACTGCACTGCACGCCCCACCTCCGATACAGATGTGGAATTGAGACCGAGATGAATGATTGTCGTTTGGTGATGCCAGGATCGGCGTCTGGTCCGCAAAAGAAGCCAAATCCTCATGAATGAATGTGTTAGTTGAAAGAAATAAGAAACTGGTAGTACGTGCATGGGTGACAATTGACCATCCTCCCATCCTGCCTTTCTTGTAGCGCTGATCAATTCCATGCATGAAGTTTTCGTCGTCAAAGTCATTCCATCGTGTGTTGGCGGGGAGCAAAAGCAGTTCATACACTATTCTAGTGGAGACGAGCGCGGTCAGTTGTGATAGTGCAGTCTCCTTCCTTAGGCCGTGAAGCTGCTCTGTGTTCAGTTGGTGGAGTGCCAGCGCGTGTGATGGGATGTCACCATCAGTGTTGAAGCCGTCCGTTGGTGCTTTTGTCGTAGCGCTTTGGAAATTGCCTCCACCCATATATTCTGTCCTTAAAAACGGGATGTGAAAGAAAGATAATGAATGGTAGATGCAGCTTCTGTATCAATTCTCCATCCACACGCTGTTGGTGTGACAGCTGTTACACCCACGCTTTGATCTTGACCACCACGTACTCACCTTAAGCTTGTTGCTACGATTGGTAACTCTTTCAACCTTATTACAACATTTGTGATGATAATTCTCTCCACCATTAGATTATCACTAGCAAACCACTTACACCACTATGGGTTCCTTTTCCGGGGCACATCATTTTTCAGTGGGACACGCTGAACTCAATGAAGTTCACGGAGATGTTTGTTCATGTCTTTTTCATGGAATTGGTTTATTCTAATATCTACCCAAGGTTAACTACTACAACAATCCCCCACCTACTTCAAGTCTGCCACCTTTACCACCTTTGAAACATTCTAGTACTATGTTCAAGGGTCGTAAAAAATACCTTGATAAGTTGAATGAATATTTTGGACAGAATGCAACAGGGGGAAGGGCTCGGAAATCATTTCTTCTCTATGGAATGGGAGGCATTGGCAAGACTCAGATCTGCCTCAAATTTATTGAACAGAATGATAAATTGTGCAATATATTCAGACATTCCAAATAATTGATTTCACAGGTTTCTTCATACATTCTGGATTGATGCATCCTCTGAGAATACTATTGACCTCACATTGAAGCAGATAGCTCAGGAAGAGAATGACATTTCTGGGAAAGCAGTTTCAGCTGCATTGGGTCTCAAATTGATATCTGAGAGGGATAACTGGCTCATGATATATGATGGTGCAGATGGAGATCATGATATAGTTGAAAAATATCTCCCACCAGGAAACACTGGGAGTATTTTGATAACAAGCAGGAATCCTGATTTGAAAAGAATTGCAAAGAATTCAATGGAAGTCAGTGAAATGGAAGAGGAAGAGGCCATTTTGCTGCTACTAGAGTCAGCATCATTGCATGAATCACTTGATGATCTTGGATTGTTAGCCAAACAACTTGTTTTGAGAATGGGTGGCATTCCTCTTGCCCTTGATCAAGCTGGGTCATACATGCAGGCCTGTGCTTGTAGTCTTGAAGATTATCTGGAGAAATACTCCAAGCATCAGAAAGAGTCAGAGTCATTTTCCAGAGGTGCATTCAAGGGTGCATCCAATTATCAATTTTCTACATATGGAACATGGGAAATATCTATGCATGAGATTGAGGCTAGGGCTGCAAGGGAAAGATGTCCAAGAGCATTTGCAGCACAGAGTGCTATCACATTAGTGAAGATATTTGCCTTTCTGCATCATACCAATATTCCAGAAGAATTGTTCAAGAATGCTGCTGAAAACTATGCAAAGAGGGTCCTCAAAGCTTCCTACTCTATACATTTTCAAAAAATAGCCAAATTCTTCAAAAATGCCACTACAAGACTTCCAATATCAGTGACACTGTTGGATTCTCAAACATTGTTCTTGAATGAGAATGCTGAATGGGACAGAACACAATTCATGAAAGGTATCCATGTACTGGCCTCATTTTCATTGATCAAGAGGAACAATACACAGTATTCAATGCACCCATTAGTTCATTCATGGAGCAGTGACAGGATACCCAAAATGGAGATTGAATCCTATTACTGGAAAGCAAGGGCATTGCTCTCCTGTTCAATAGAGTATGGTCATGACATAGATAACCATGCAATTTGTCAACTGCTTGCTCCACACGTCAAATCAAATTGTCAACATGGACTTGACATGAACATGAAAGCCAAATACTATGATGATGAACATGAGAGGTTTGCACTTATCTTTGATAAAATTGGTGATTGGAAACAGGAAGAGCAGTTGTTAAATGTGGCAGTGAATCAAAGATGTGAAAGGCTTGGATTGGACCACCCAGACACTCTCAGCAGCATGAACAGTTTGGCAATCACATACAGTGATCAGGGAAGGTGGAATGAAGCTGAGAAGCTGCAGTTGGATGTGATGAATGCATGCAAAGTAAAGCTTGGATCAGACCACCCAAACACTCTCAGGAGCATGAACAACTTGGCATCCACATACAGGAACCAGGGAAGGTGGAATGAGGCAGAGAAGCTGCAGTTGGATGTGATGAATGCAAGAAAAGTAAAGCTTGGATCAGACCACCCAGACACTTTCAGGAGCATGGCTGATTTGGCATGCACATACAGTTATCAGGGAAGGTGGAATGAAGCAGAGAAGCTGGAGTTGGATGTTATGAATGCAAGAAAAGCAAAGCTTGGATCAGACCACCCAGACACTCTTATCATCATGAGCAATTTGGCAGCCACATACAGCCAGCAAGGAAGGTGGAATGAAGCAGAGAAGCTGAAGTTGGATGTGATGAATGCATTCAAAGCAAAGCTTGGATCAGACCACCCACACGCTCTCATCAGCATGAACAATTTGGCATCCACATACAGTTATCAGGGAAGGTGGAATGAAGCTGAGCAACTGCAGTTGCATGTGATGAATACATTGAAAGCCAAGCTTGGATCAGACCACCCAGACACTCTCACCAGCATGAACAATTTGGCATACACATACAGTTATCAGGGAAGGTGGAATGAAACTGAGCAACTGCAGTTGCATGTGATGAATACAAGGAAAGCCAAGCTTGGATCAGACCACCCAGACACTCTCACCAGCATGAGCAATTTGGCATCCACATACAGTTATCAGGGAAGGTGGAAAGAAGCTGAGAAACTGGAGTTGGATGTGATGAATACAAGGAAAGCCAAGCTTGGATCAGACCACACACACACTCTCATCAGCATGAGCAATTTGGCATACACATACAGTGATCAGGGAAGGTGGAATGAAGCTGAGAAACTGCAGTTGGATGTGATGAATACAAGAAAAGCCAAGCTTGGATCAGACCACCCAGACACTCTCACCAGCATGAGCAATTTGGCATACACATACAGTTATCAGGGAAGGTGGAATGAAGCTGAGCAACTGCAGTTGGATGTGATGAATACAAGGAAAGCCAAGCTTGGATCAGACCACCCAGACACTCTCACCAGCATGAACAATTTGGCATCCACATACAGTTATCAGGGAAGGTGGAATGAAGTTGAGAAACTGCAGTTGGATGTGATGAATACAAGAAAAGCCAAGCTTGGATCAGACCACCCAGACACTCTCACCATCATGAGCAATTTGGCATACACATACAGTTATCAGGGAAGGTGGAATGAAGCTGAGCAACTGCAGTTGCATGTGATGAATACAAGGAAAGCCAAGCTTGGATCAGACCACCCAGACACTCTCACCAGCATGAACAATTTGGCATCCACATACAGTTATCAGGGAAGGTGGAATGAAGCAGAGAAGCTGGAGTTGCATGTGATGAATACAAGAAAAGCCAAGCTTGGATCAGATCACCCAGACACTCTCACCAGCATGAGCAATTTGGCATCCACATACAGTTATCAGGGAAGGTGGAATGAAGCAGAGAAGCTGGAGTTGGATGTGATGAATACAAGAAAAGCCAAGCTTGGGTCGGGTCACCCAGACACTCTCACCAGCATGAGCAATTTGGCATCCACATACAGTGATCAGGGAAGGTGGAATGAAGCAGAGAAGCTGGAGTTGCATGTGATGAATGCATTCAAAGCCAAGCTTGGATCAGACCACACACACACTCTCATCAGCATGAACAATTTGGCATCCACATACAGTTATCAGGGAAGGTGGAATGAAGCTGAGGAACTGCAGTTGCATGTGATGAATACATTCAAAGCCAAGCTTGGATCAGACCACCCAGACACTCTCACCAGCATGAGCAATTTGGCAATTGCATACAGTCATCAGGGAAGGTGGAGTGAAGCAGAGCTCATGTTATCCAGTGCAATAAAGTCAATGCACCAGGTCATGGGAGCCCATCACCCAACTACCTTGCAAGTCACAACATATTTGGATGAATTGCACCAGCAGATCCAGACCTCCCATCAAAGAGGTAGGTGATATCATACTAAGTTTGTCTTAAACATGATTCAATTGGTTTAATGACATGGTGGGGTGCAACATGGGTGAGCAGGAGCTGATGGTGTGAAAGAATGTTGATTTCAAATGTATAGTACTACCTGTAAACCTTTGACTGGCATGTTGGCATGGTTTCTAATGTAGTCCTCAATGATGACCCTCTGAACATTATTCTTGCCATTGCCTGCAACACTTTATGTGTTTTTGAAACTTCACAGAGGGACAAGGACAGTGAGAGTGATGAGTGAGAGAGGGAATGAACAGACCAAAACAATTCTTTGGTAGTAGACATTCTACATCCTGTCCCTGTCCATCCATGCAGGAGAGAGAGAAAGAGAAGAATTTTGAAACTTGGTCTATTGAAAACATGGAAACTATGGGATGTGACAATATGATATCATAATGCAACAACACAAAATCAGAGGAGACAACATGGCACAAGACAGAAGAAAGAAAAGTCAAAGCAGTCTTTTGGATGAGAGCAAATTCAATCACTGGTGTTTACACTCCTCAGGCCTCAGGGTTCACATTCCCATTATTGTTCCTTGCAGCATGGCCTCCTCCACATTGACACAAACCACCACCACCACATCTAAGATTGAGCAAGTCACTGTCCAAGTCCAAGTCCTGTTAAATCACAATGGTGCAAAGATAAGAGATAGAAGAATAAAAGAGTCTGACTCAGACAATGAGAAATACACACTTTGTCTTCAAGCTAGTCCTTGTCCTCATCCTTGAGGTTCTCGTAATCATCCTCATCTTTGTCCACCATGTTGTACTTGAGCACTTTGCCCATAAAGTAATTAATGGCACAAGGGGTGATCTATATAGTAGTGAGAAAAGAGCTGAAGATGAGATCGAGGGGGACAGGCAACCTTTTCCTTGAAATCTTCTCCAATCTGGTAATCAACCTCAAGCTTGCTCTTGATCTCTTTGAGTTCATCATCATTCACCTCTCCATTCTTGATTGCATCATTGGGTGGCAGCTGGGGCTGGTTGAAAAAGTTGAAAAGGGATTCTGTGGGCCTTGCCTTGCACACAAGCCACATGTGTGTTAGGATGGATCCCACACAACCACAGGTCTCACAAGCAGAGAGAGAGAAGAGGAGAATAGGTTTGGCACAATAGACCAGTAAGCTGGAGCAAACTATCTAGAGTCTTAGGACTCCTACCTATGGATACACCTCCTTATATACCCCAACCCATGGTCTGTGCACACAGACTGCACTGCCTCCAAGGCTATGCATGCGCAGCAACAGCCCAGTGTTATGGATGATGCCCTCATTGTAGTTCGTTCTAAGTCAACAGTGACAAGCAGAGTCTCAGTCCACTCCCAGTCACTGGACAAAGAGTCTGGATGCTAAGTCAAATAATGACAAAGGTCTGGAGAATGATGAGAGAGAAGAGTGTTGAAGTTGAGCAAGGCTGGGAGCAAAACTCGTCTAAGTTGGAACTGAGGTTACTCTACAATACATGGGTTTATACAGTGACTCACAAAAGGTTTCCAATATGTGTTGCATTTGTTAATAAAGCCACATAATGTTATTTCCATTTTTGGAGAAGACAGAAATAGATTAGCACAGACTGTGCATTGGAAACCTTTTGTTGCTGGCAGCTTTCAGTGCTGAAACAAGGCCAGTCACATGACTCTGTTGATCACTTTTACACAATCATGTGACTATGTTGACTTTGAGCTGATTTCAACATTTACAGCAGCTCTCACCACCACCAATCCATCATGCACTCTCTTACAGCAACAGGTCATCTCCCTGCTCCTTGCTGGGCATTCTGCCAAGTCCATTGCTTCATCCACTTCCTATGGACTTGCCACTGTCTCCAGGATTCGCTCCAAGCACTGCCAGCACCTCTCAAAGTCCATTGGAGGTCATCCCAAGAAGCTTTCTGCTACCAACATGTGCCATGCCATGCACCTTATCACCTCCAGGAAGGCTGAGACAGCTGTTGATGTGGCCAAAACCCTCAGAACCATCACAAACCAGCCCCTGTCAGTCCAGACAGTTCGTAGATGCTTGAGAGCTGGTGGTATGAAGGCAGTTGTGAAGAGGAAGAAGCCATTCTTGTCCACAAAGCACTGGGGAGCATGCCTAGCCTGGGCTAAGGCACACCAACACTGATTGGATGAGGGGTTATGTGGTCTGATGAGACAAAAATCAATTGTCTGGGGTCAGATGGAAGGAAGTGGGCTTGGAAAATGGCTGGGGAGGGGCCTAACTGACAGGCTGGTACAAGGAACAGTGAAGTTTGGAGGAGGATCTGTCATGATTTGGGGGTGCATGATGTGGGATGGAGTTGGGCATGCCACCAAAGGGAGGATGGATGGGGAGCTCTACACTCATATTTTGGAGGATGAGCTACAGAACGGCATCAGGTATTATGTGAAGATATCATCTTTCAGCAGGACAATGACCCAAAGCACACCAGCAAGAGGGCCAAGAAATGGTTTGAAGAACATGATATGAATGTCCTGGATTGGCCTGCACAATCTCCTGACCTCAATCCTATTGAACACCTTTGGGAGCACCTGAAGAGGAGGCTGGGACAGTATGAGACACAACCAAAGGGAATGCTTGAGCTGTGGGAAAGGGAGGGTCTACAAAGTACTAAATGTAGTGTGCATTAGGTCCAGATTCATTGGCAACAAAAGGTTTCCAATGCACAGTCTGTGCCAATTTATTTCTATCTTCTCCAAAAATAGAAATAACATCACATGGTGTTATTACCAAATACTTCACATATAGACCTACCAACCCTGATTTCTGAGGATTTTTATGGAATTTATTTCCCACCCTACATCCAAGTCAATCTGAATTTACCAAACATTGGAAACCTTTTGTGAGTCACTGTATATGCTTAGAGAACAATGGAAAACATAAAAGGGAATAAGGCTGTGGCTACCTAAGAAAGGAAATGTGAAGGTAACTATGAAAGGAGATAGTGTCTGGACTGTACAATGTGCAGTTTATGAGTAATAATGATGGGTATGAAACGGTCCACTGAGACAGAAAGATGAAACAAAAAGAGAACTGTAACATTACCCCCCTTCATATGTGAGAAGTCACCAACTTCTACCATGAATTTGTCCAGCCGTGATCCTGTCTCAATTCTAACCATTCAATGATGTTCTTGACATCTTTCTCTGCAGTTTCCATCTGCCACTGGATGGTTTGAATTGCTCACTGTAGTTGTTTTGCTTGGGTGAGCATGTCATCTTGTTCATTATACATGAGTGAGTGGGGATCGGTGGTAAGGGTGAGGGCAGTGATGAAGTCGAGTGGTTTGGAGTACATATTGAAATAGGTGATGAGGGTGGCGAGGTTCTTGCCAACAGTGTCAAGCATGGTGTTGCAAGGTTGGACAATGGGTATGTGAGTGGGGGAGATGGGGGCAGCAACTGTTTTGATGAGTTCAGTGGGGTGCTCATGGAGCACAGGGAGGTCAGCAAAGTTGTAGTCATCTAGAGTGGTGGTGGTGGTGATGAAGACTTCAAGCAGGAGATTGTGGGCAAAGGGGTTGAGGGTGTGGTGTCAACATAGTAGTGGCCACAAGTGGTGACCAACAGGGTGAAGAGGAGGGCAACGAAGTAGATGGCAATGACGAGGAAAGACATTTGTTCAAGTGTATGAAGTGAGGAAACTTCCATGTCATTAGAAGTGCTTTATACTCAATTGAACACTTTGTCATCCCAATTGACTGTCAGGAGCTCCTCATCTGAGAATTGATAGGATGATGTGGGCACTCTGTTGTTGGGAAAATATTTGAGTTCTCCATCAGATTCTTCTGATTCACTTAATTTGTTCCTGGTGGTGGTGGAGACTTTGTTCTCAAGGTCTGTGCCTGTTTCAAGGGTAGGATCTTGTGGCACAATACTTTCAGGCAAATTGGGTATGGTGGGTCCATCATGCTGTCAAATGCATCCAGGAACTCAAGGCTTTCAAGTGCACTATTAAGGTTTGAAATTGCATTTGGGATACATTGGGTAGCAACCCATCTGTAGATTTCTATTTCTTTGCTTGCACATTTTATGTAAAGGTTGTTGGGTATTCTTTACTTAATCCCGTGGTGCGTCTTACACTGGACCAAGTTTATTGGCAATGTAATGCATGTACAGGTTTATGGTAAAGAATTAACTGATTACTTAATTATTTGAAGCACAACATAAGGTTGTGCATACAAACAACAAACAGATATATACATTTTTGCAAAGATGCACATACAATTATGCACATCGAGATAATAGTCAACAAAAAAGATGACGAGGAGAGCAAGGTTCTTGCAAAGACAACAGGGCCCTTACACCCTCCCCAACTAGATTGCCCTGAAGGTGCAATCTATAAATTTGAAAGAAAGGAGAGACAAAACTCTCCTTGGGAAGGTGGCGAGGATGGCCTCAATTGTTCAGCCCAGGCCCATGGGTGAGCCCTCGACATCCATGCCGCTGAGTTGTGTGCTCGGGTTGGGGTGTGGCTCGTTGCTTGCAGGTGTCGAGTAGGGAGGACATCTCCTGCTGGGGTCCTTCATGATAGGAGAGGGCTGGATGGCCAGTCCTCGGTTCAAAATTTCTGCCTCCTTCGAGGCAATCTGTGAGAGGTTTCCCTCTCCTCCCCTTCGGCTTCTTCCTTTGGGACATGGAGGGTCTTGAAACCCTCGGGACTGGGATGGCTTTGCTCCAGTTGGGCTCGAGTGGCCGTTCGACACTGGCAAGAGGTCTTTACACTCCCCCACGTGGACTCCAGGCACAGTGCCTGGACTGTCCTTGCATTTCCACATATCATGGTTTGGCAGGCAACCCCAGCCAAAATGGACCTGGACTGTGCCTGGACTGTGCCTGGACTTCCTTGCATTTTGCAAGGACTAGTCCTGCAATTCCAGGGAGTCCTTGCACCTGGACTGGGCAGGGAGTCCCTGGAGTCCAGGCATTGCTGAAAATGTCACATGTGAGTCACACCTAGTGATGTCAACAGCTAAACTGCTTGTTTTCAGAAAATCGCAATTTAGCTTCAAATAAAATAGATAAAAGTCTGAAAATATTTGAGCTGATAGATCTTTTTAATAGCCAATGGGCTTTCTGCCAACACTAAGCCTTCTGATCAGTTAGTGATGAGATATTTAACCAGCTATGAAATCAGCTAATAAATTAGCCATCCTGTAGCTGATCAAGTATCTCACCACTGGCAGACCAGATTGCTTAGTGTTGGCAGAAGACCCATTGGCCATTTGGGAAATATATCTGCTCAAATATTTTCAGATTTTTATCTATTTTATTTGAAGCTAAATTGCGATTTTTCGAAAACAAGCAGCTTAGCTATTGACAACACTGGTCACAGCCCAGGCCAACTGTCACAGCCATCACTGCGCTGTCGCTACTGTCACTGCGCCGTCACTGCGCTGTCACTCTGCCGTCACTCATTGACAGTTTGTCACACATCACGCATCACTGCCACAAGCCACGTCACCCACGCTCATCACCAGCCTACACCATGCGATCGCCACCCCGCGCAGTTCCGCTGTCACCGAGGAAGACCCGAAAAACCAAAAAAGAGAGGAAAGAAAAGGTGCGTAGCGCACCATGTTGAGGTCTTTACTGTCCCCCACGTATTCCTTGTGGACTCCTGAGGACTCCTGACCACTCCCGGGAATTCCCGGGACTCCAGAGGGAAATTCCTGGACTCCCACCTCCCCAGAAGACCCCTCATCCCCACCCAAAATGTGCCAGGAGTGAGCCAGGACTCCCAGTGGACTCCTGGTGGACTCCTGACAAATCCCGGGACTCCTCTGGACTCCCTCTATCAGGAGTCCACAAGGAGTGCAAGGACTCCCTGTTTATCAGTGTAAACATGCCCAGATTATATATCTGAGCATTGTTGATTGTCACATGACACAGCTGCACCTGTGTGACACGCGTTGTTGATCATCACGTGCTGTCATGTGGGTAGCTTGTCACACTTGTCACTGCCGTGTGAGCTGCGACCACCGCGTCACACGCCACTGTCGCTGCCCCATCGTCACCGTCACCGTCACCCACCCGTTGACCACGCCATGTCCACATCCACCATCGTCGCTCACTGTCACCGCCGTTGCACGTCACACCACTCGCTGGTCACCAACGACTGCCATGTCACACGCATCAGCATCGGCCCGTCACACCACTTTGCCATTCGCCCGCACCCAAAACACCTCCCGGGCCCAGACAAACATTTTGTCTGGGCCCCCAGTATGTATTTATTTTTGTTTATGCATCCAACTAACAAACTTTTCCAGGAAATAACCTCGTTTTAACCCAACGAAACCAGCCAGTCCACTTGCACTGGCCATCAATTCGACCACGGACTGCCCACCGCCCCTCGCACCTCACTAGACGCCCGTGGCAAGCCCCGCCACTCCACTTGCCATGGCCACGTTGCCCAAATCCGCCACTTGCCGCGCCACAGCTTTCACATTGTCACAACTGCGTTACACGGTCACAACTGCTGTGCGCCTCGTCTCCCACATGCCCACGACTTGCTCAGTACATATGGCTGCTGCCCCACACTCCCCGCCTCCCCGTTCGACTCGCAAACGGACAAAATCAACAGCATCCATCAAGAGTCCAAAGAAGGACCGCAAGAAAGCACGTTGAGCCGACGTGCTCGATGAGGAGGCTAGCGCAGCCCCAGCGGCTTGCCTGGAACTGTTCCCGCCCCTCAGGTAAGCAGCAGCCCACCCCCCGAGCCTGTAGCTAACTGCATTTCCACCACACCTGTTTGCACCCACCAACAATTCCCACTGCCACGATTCGCGCCCATCACCAATTCGTTCCCACCTCTCGCCTGCAAATTTTTCCGCCCCTCAGGTAAGCAGCAGCCCACCCCCTTGGTGAGCCCGTAGCTAACCACATTGCCACCGCACCCGTTTGCGCCCACCAAAAATTCCCACTGCCACAATTTGCGCCCACCACTGATTCGTTCCCACCTCTTGCCTGCAAATATTCTCGCCCCTCAGGTAAGCAGCAGCCCACCCCCTCAGCAAGCCCGTAGCTAACTGCATTGCCACCACACCCGTTTGTGCCCACCAACAATTCCCACTGCCACGATTTGTGCCCACCAACAATTTCCACTGCCACGATTTGCGCCCACCACTGATTTGTTCCCACCGCTCGCCTGCAAATATTCCCGCCCCTCAGGTAAGCAGCAGCCCACCCCCTCGGTGAGCCTGTAGCTAACTGCATCGCCACCACACCCGTTTGCACCCACCAACAATTCCCACTGCCACAATTTGCGCCCACCACTGATTCATTCCCACTGCTTGCCCGGAAATATTCCTGCCCCTCAGGTAAGCAGCAACCCACCCCCCAAGCTCATAGCTAACTGGGCTAAACCAGATCCACTAGGAAAACATCAGCTGCTCAAGCTGCTGAAGATGCCATTATGGCACCAACTCAGAACACACCGTAAGTCATACCTATAATGTTATACCTACATTGCACAGTTATGTACAATGTTTCTTGTAGGGCTGAACAAGTACTTGAGGACAGTGGTGTACCTGTTGCACCACCTGCACGTGTTCGCAAGTCTGCTATTTCCTTTGCCCCATCAAAGGCAGCCCAAATTCAATCAACTCGTATTCAACAAGATGACTTGGAGGAAAGTAGTGAGGAGTCAAGTATGTCATGTTGCCTTCTTGTGAGAAACTCATTTGAGAAGGTTCAGTCAATAACACCAGCAATGATGGTGACAAGAGGGATGTTAGTGATGATGATGGAAGTAGCAATGATCAGGAGCATGATGTGAGAGATCTTGACATGGAGAGTTTGGGTGTACAAGATGATATTGGGGATGAGGTCAGTTTGAATAGGCATATTCATAATTATATTTCTGAAGGCTGGAAACAGGATGAAAATTCAGATCCAATAAAGGAGGTTAGTTGATAGCATCAAATTGATGCCCATCTTTTCCCTAACTGACTGAAAGGCACAGATTGGTGGGAATATATTTTTTGATCAGGATGATGGTAAGATGGAGTCTTATTTATGTACTACTACAAGTCTCTGACATGAATAAGAAATAGGACCCATGCCTGCACTGGAAGGCTCCTCTCGCACCACTGGAGGTATTCTAAGGGGCAATGCCTTAGGGAATGTCTTCAACCTTGGAGACACAGAAGATCTTACCCTGCCAACTGTTTCTGGTAAGGGGATCATCAGGGTGCATGATGCCCTGGTTAAGGATCCTGGGGATACTGCTCCCAGGATGGTTTTTAAGATAGCTGTCTGCCCAACATTGGGCCCTGTCTTAACAAGTCTTGGTAAGAGGGCTCTTGAAGGTGAGTGATTTTGCTTGCATTTTCAAAAACCATGATATTGACTTGCTGTAGCACAAAACAGGATTATATATGTGGTAGAAGATGGATTGTGGAGTATCAAAGGCCCTTTCAGCAGTGCCTTTATTGATGATGAAGAACTTGAGTGGATAATTCTTGATGGAAAACCTACTGTGACCATCTGTGCTGTAAGTAAAATTATATCTGACATTTCTGAGAGCTAAAAGCCATACAGGAGTTAGACACTGAGATGGCCTACACCCCTCAAGGCAGGTCTGAGCCTCCTGTGAGTGTACAAGTAGGAAAATCTACAGGTGCAGAGCACTCCAAAAATGAACTTATTACATTGCTCAACATTCCTGAGCAATTGACAAGGGAGGTGAGCTCTAAGGCTCTTGGGATTAGGCAGTACTATGCCAGATACAAAGGGTGCCTGGAAGCTCAGCAAGCATTGGATCAGAAGGTGGGGGGTGGGACCTGGCCTGGAAAGAGGCCTACTGCAATCACTATCATTGAACTTTTTGCATCCAAGTCAACCTGGTTTGCTTATGTGGTTCCTGCATTTTCTGATATCAATAATTTCCCTGTGCTCAAGGAGTGGCTGGAGAATGAAGTTGGTAGCCCCACAGACACAGAGGTTTGGGGCAAGAGGAAGGCTACTTATAACTTTGCTGATCTTAAAGATGAGAAAGAGAGAAGAAGGGGAAAGGGGGAGAAGGGTAAGAACAAGAGGGACAATGTGGACAAGGGTGAAGGGCCGTCTCAATTGGCCACAAAGAAGAGCCACAAGAGGAAGGCTAAGTAAGCATTGAATTGTACCTATGTGTTGTGTTTTTGAAATTAGGTAGTCCTATGCATGTCTTTTTTCAGTTCCCTACTTGGATGATGGTCATCATTGTGATGCTATGCTATGTTCCTGCTGTTGCTGCACAGGGAGAGCAACCTTTCCCTGATATCACATTCAAGGTGTTCAATAAATTTGTTGAGGATCACTTTAGCTCCACTGTAACATTATCAGTGGTGTTAATGACCCTCTTCACTACTATAGAGAATGTTGATCTGCTTAGTCTACACTTTCGTCAAAGGAGTCCAAAGGGGCAAAGGAGGAGGAGCACAGTAGCAACAGGTTGGATTAGATGTCTGGGATATGCACTGAATGACAGGCTCAAAGAGACAAGCAGCCACTTGTTGAAGGCATCAGACTTGCATAGTGGCATTACAGATAAGAAAAAAGTTGCCATTGCTCATGGTCTCAAAATTGATGCACTTGCATGACTTGTACCCATGCAAAACAAATGGAAAATTCAAGGGTAATTTAAAGCCTGTTTCACAAGAGGAAATACAGCCTGTTCACATTGTTTGTCCAGGAAGAGCAGTTTGTCAGACACATGCTTGCAATAAAAATGCTTTATATCAATGGACAAGACAGCGAGATGTTCCACATGTGCGACTCATTAAGAACTTCATTTCTTATGAAAAAGTACCTGTCTTGTCAGGGTATTGCAAAGAGTGCAAAACACTGTGCTATGCTGATCATGAGAGGGCACCTATAGCAAATGGGAATAGACATGAGCGGGTATATCTCAATGCTGCTAAGTATGTCAAGATTGGAAGAAATTTGTGGGTTGATTGCAGATTTACTTCAGCTGTGCTGAGTGGCATATACACTTTCCATGCATCTGCAGCTGCATTTTCAGATTTCTGCAATGATGGACTGAGTCATCTGGGGAAAGTGTCAAGACGTCAGATCTGGCAAGCATTTGTCCAAGAGTCTATACGTTTCATTGCTTCAAACTTAAACATAAACCTCACATTGCAAGATGGTCTGTCAATAGATGAGGTCACAAGAGAGGCATTTAAAACCCTTGGTGAGGATGGAATTATCAGGGCTGCTGAACAACATACTTGTGAAGAATGTACACACAAATATAAGGAATCTGCTGATGTCATCTTATCTAATGACATATCAGGCATGGTGGGAATGGATGAAGTTCTCCAAGGTGAAACCAATGTAGAAAATGAGCCAGGTAGTCCAAGTACAGATACAGAAAATGCACCTGTGACAATGGTTGTTCTGGATGGCATTGTCATGGGCCATTCACACTGTGCCTATAAAGACTGCATCAGTGACCTGCAAAATTCAAGAGGTGGCATGTATTGTGCTTTTCATGAACATTTGTATGGTGGTCTTTGCCATGTTGCAAACTGTTCCAATCCAAAGGTACAAGGAACTGAAGCCTGTGAACAACACCAAGGTACTTGGCAAATGTATTTAAGGAATCACAGACAACAGGCATTGGGAGGTTTTAGGAGAGCACTACGAAGGCCAGATGAGACATGGCCATGGATGCCTCAGTCAGACAATAATGTGCATCCACATGATGAAGAACAAACTACACATACAGCAAGAAATTCCTTTACTCCACCAAGATTCCACTGTGTAGAAACCATATGTGCACCCTGTGGAGTTGTTGTAGCTTGGGCAAAATTTGCAAAGTCAGAGTCACCTGGAAATATCATGGGTTTTTTGGAGAAAGTTTATCCCACTTCCGAGTCCAGGCCTGATTATGTTTGCATTGACAAGGCCTGTTTAGTTCTTCGAAGCTGTCTAACAAATGGAAAATGGGAAGAATGGAAGAATACAACTAGATTTATAGTTGATACATATCACTACTCCAACCACAGAGCAACAGACCAACTGTGTCGGGAGTGGTGCAATCCTGCCCCTATGAATGGTTCTGCTCCAAACCTGGTTATTGCAGGAAGAACAGCTCAGGGAGAGCTTTATTACAAGCATGCCTTCAATACACAGGCATGTGAACAATTGAATGCATGGCTAGGTGGATATGAGCAAATATTGAAAAGGATGACCAGTGGAAATTTTAACTGGTTCCTGCATACTATGCTCTTCTATCACACAAGACATGTCATCAACAAACAATCAGAGAGGGAAAAAAAGGGGCCACAGGTGGATGGTGATGGTGGTGGTGATGGTGTTGGTATTAATGCAGATGATGATGGTTTGGAATAGTGTAGTTGTAGTTGTTGAGATTTGTTATGTGACATTAACAGATTTTTGTTGCCATTTCTGCAGTGATGACAAGTGAGCAGGGAGTGAGCAGGACTCCACAGGGACTCCTGTCCAGTCCTTGCATTTTTACTTACTACTTTTTTGCAGCAGTGAACAAGGAGTGAGCAGGACTCCACAAGGACTCCCAGTTCACTCCTGGCTGGACAACTCCTGGCATTTTTTGCTTTTTTGCAGTCAATGAGGAGTGAACAGGGAGTGAACAGGGAGTCCACAAGGACTCCTTGTCCACTCCTGGTTGAAAGGCTCATTTTATGTCAATTTACCAGGAGTCTACAGGGAGTCCTGAGGAGTCCTGAGGAGTCCGGGAGTCTACAAGGAGTCCACAAGGACACATGGGGGAGTGTAAAGTGTTGGAATAATTCTAGGCATGAGATCAGGACTATCAGCTAGGCTAACGACATTTCCAGTGGCATTGCCCCTGATAATGCCTCCAGTCATCCTAGAGGCACCCTGTAAGGATTGGTCATTGTCAAATGCAGCTGGCTGATATTTCTTTTGGTTAATAGCAAATCAACATAAGGTAAAATTGACTAACTTCATTCCCAATGTCAGATGCACTTCCAGCAGGAGCCCTGCCTTCATTCTCATGGCCTTCTTCCACCTCAGCATTCTCATCCTAACTCATGCTTAGAAATAATAATATGCATGAGCAGTTCACACTTACTGGGACTGCAACTTCACTTTCACTCCTCTCATCCTTATCAGTCTCCTCATCCTGACACACATTTAGATATGTCAACATAGTGCAATAGTAATAACTCACTGATTCATCAACATTGCTTCCTTCCTCATTCCCTCTGTCATCACCATCATGACCACTTCAGTCTGACATAGTTGTTCAGTATAATTATGAATGGCAGATATTATCTATCACACACAGTTTGTTCACTGTCTTCTCTCTGTTCCTCTATGTCATCAGCCTTCATGTCAGAACAATGAAGGCGACCAGGCCCAGGAATGGTAGTTGTAGCAGGTACAACAGAGCTGGGAGGTGTACATTTAGGTGGATGTACAGATACTCCACTTGTAGTCAAGAGTTGTTCAGTTCTATGTTCAAAATATACATCCATGGCTTGACACCATGCGTCTACTTGGGCAGCATCTCCTTCAAAAGGGTCGGGTAATTCCAGTTTTACCAATGATTGGTTATGCGGGGGTGGTCAAGTGTTTTGGTACTCGGTGACTGCTTGTTGCACTAAGCTCCCCATATGAGCCACCATTTGGGTCGCTCCTGCCATCCATTGTTGTATTTCGGCTTCTTGATCAGTTACCTGCTGCGGTGTTGCTCCCACAGCTACTGTTAATGGCTCTGGTCTGGCCTCCACATTTGGACCGAAATAGTAATTATATTGGTTGATGGCCACATGTAGATATGCGGTCATTTGATCCGACATACATGGAATCCAACCCATTTATTGTGTTGGACCACCTTGAACTTTACAGCCTGATTGGATTGGTACTCCAGGTCAACCTGATTTATCCAATGTATAGTAGGAAATGCAGGCCATTTGAACTGATTCCACAATTCTTCCTTGAACAGGACTAAGTAGCAATATCTGGGGATAGCAGGCGTCATACAATTGAAGATTTTGACCACAGTTTGTACCTGTTGTTGGAAGCACCTGTTTGGGTAATTGCCAGGGAGATGAAGCCTGATTCGGCGAATTTCTCGACCCAGAAATCTTGTCAGGTTATCACCCCTAGATGCTCCCACAGTGTATTGTCCAAAACTGTTTCCTTGCAACCGGTACATTTCCTCCCATCTGTGCATTCCTCACACCCAAGAAGACATGTGAACCTGTCTGAGTTCGTGCATCATTGTTGCTTCAATGATGGCTGTACTTTCCTGGTATGCTGGCTGCCACGATAAGATTTTATCAATTGTTGGGAATGCAGGCCAATTGAAAGAATCCCAGTAGCATGGTTTGATTAGGATTAGGTAACAGTACCCAGGAATCCTGTTGTGGAGTAATGCAATTCAGGGTCGCTTAAAGTATTGGTCCGACCCTGCATCCCATTCAATGGCACCCATATGTTTTTGATCATGGCCAGATTGCACCAGTGACACAATCATGTCCCAACCCTTAGGTCCTTTGGGAACATGCTCAATATGGTAACAATCATTGTATCCATATGTGCACCTGATGTTCACACAACCATGAGTGTTGCGGAGATTGTAGTCCCATGAGTTAATTTCCTGAATCTGGGGAAACGCCAGCCATTTGTACATGTCCCAAAATTGGTTTTTTATTAAAATGAGGTAACAGTATCCGGGTACATCTGGATGTAACACATGCTTGGTGTTATGAGCTCACGCCCAACAACACTAACCCACCGTCCTTTAGGACACAGACCCACAGGCCTCATTGAGCAGGGAAGAGAAGGGGGAGGGGAATAGGGTATATTGATCTATAGACAGAGTCTTACATGGGCATAAGAGAAACCATCTTAAGTCTGGGGCAACTCAAGACACTTGTACTACTTATATACTATTCTACCAAGACCCTTGTCACTGCCTAGTACCACCGGCACTCCCACAGCATCCATACTCCTTATTGTCTTTGTATGAGCACTGCCTCCATGCTGTCACTGTTGCTATGCTTCTGGGCGCAGCCGCTGTAACACCATCTTCTGGACCAGTCCGGGTTGCTCTAGACCTTGTAACCATAAGGGGCTATACCCTTAAAGCCTCCTTGTCTCCATAGGCTGTGTTGCAATCCCATATGTCCATATGTGCTGCCACTGCTGCTTCCTGATGCGTGATGGCATGATCCCTGATGCGTTGATGCCGATGTCGATCAATGATGCTATCAAAGGCGCGATCCTCATGCCTAATCTGGCTGTCCTTCCTAGTATAGTGTATGGCTGCCTTGTATGGCCATCGTCTTGTTCCACAGTAAGCGCTCCCATGCGCTAACCCACACAAAGTGTCCCCAAGCTCCTTCCTAAGGCTCCTGGCCTGTATAAAGACTGTGGTAGTGGTCCCAGACCACTGATAGATAGATTGAAAATGTGATGCTGATTTTCATGATTGTAACACTTGGTATTTGTTTTTCCTCATTGAACCCCTGTTTGTGTTCAGTATCTGCAAATAACCAATCTGCTGCACAGGGGACAGTTCTGTTGAACCAGTTGGCATCCACTCCTGCAGTTCTGGTTAGCAACTTGCTAGGTCCAGTATGAGCAGTTACCACTTTGGCATATGACATGGGCGCTGACGTTGAGCACATGGTTGATGGCTGTCCTGCTTCCCAGGACTGAATAGTGGAGGCTTGTGCCTTCCCTTTTTTGGATTCCTTTTGTCCGCCAAATTGGGCAAACTTGTTGTACTTGCTGTGCCGCTCCATGCATTTCAGATCCTTCCATGTATAGGAATTGTCTTCATGTGGGCACAGCATGGCTTTTTCAATGACATGATACATGTCCGCCTTGTGATGATCCTGGAGACCAAACTTGATGGTCTCATTGTGCATCTCTGGCTCCCAGGACAGTATCTGGGTGATGGTTGGCCAAGCTGGCCAGTCAAACTTGTCGTAAAATTCTTTCTTGAATAGGTACATGTCACAGTACCCACTCCTTTGCCATGGCTGATCCTTAGGGATGTCTATGACAGGCGTGCTTGGTAATTTTGGATGGATCAATGCTTTGACCCAGTCATCCATGTATGTGATATCTTCCCCAATGAGTTTGAGGAAGTCTGCTAGTCCTACTAGCGGGGATGTGCCAGGATTGCTCTTCATTACAAGTGGCAAAACCAGGAAAGGCATGTTGCACCTTGTTGGAAAGTCCTTCTTCTTTAGGCAGGCTTTCATGTATGGATCAGGTTGTTTCCCATCCAACTGTTCCTGGTTTGCAATCTCTGCGGTTGCCCTGTTATAGCTACGGGTTTTGATGTTCCCATTTTTGGCATGCATCAGCCAATTTCTTTCTTTGGCTGACAAGACCAGCCCGTTGTGTCATAGTGTAATTCTATTCCAGCCCATCAATAGAAGCTGGATATTTGACAGTGTGTCAAATGGTCATTGCCAGATTTCGGACTCTGGATCCATGTCATGAAGCAGCCTTTCCAGGGTCTGCCTGTCTTTTTCCATTTGAGCAAGCTCTTGCTCTACTCATTTCTGATACTGGTGCTTGTCCTGGCATTGCCTGAGAAGTTCTTCCCAAGCTTCCTCCTGAATGCGGAGGGACTCCTGTTCCAGCTGCCACAGCTGAAATGCATGTTGTCATTGTTGGAGATGATGCTCCCTGTGCTGCACCTTGCACCACGTATAGTATGCCTGTTGATACGCCTGGGATGCGCCAGTATCTGCACTAGCCCAATTCAGCCCTACACAAAGCCATCCAAACCTAGTCAAAGCATCCTGCCTGCGGTCAAAGTCCATAGTGCCAGCAGTACCCCAGCGAATGAAGGTTGAAGCCCTCGAGACCAGAAGGGGTCTTTGATCTGGTCTCCTCAGTCTTAGCAGATACCTGAAACCTCTCCCAACCCCTAGACAGTCTCCATTCCACGCTACCCAGCTACATCACAATACCCTCAGTTCAGTCACTAGGGCCCCACCATATTGCAAATTCAGCGAAAATGGGTGCCTAGTGCCTCACCTGACATAAGGACAAGACATTCACCCTCCCATAGCCCCAGATATGCTCACACCCAACCAGTCGAAGCATACATGACTTGACCAAGGATGAATGGAACCCCCTCAACCATACAGTCATTGACATTAATCAAACAACTCTTGGTGCCAGCTCATTTGTTGCTTGCAGCAAGGATATCCGATCGCGCCGAACCTCCAACAGTAGATCTGCACTCTTCCATGGTCGACACCCCTCCAAGCCCAGTCGAACCACCAACACACAACAACTTCGTCTCGTTTACCCCAGGAGCAGCCTTCTTGCGGCTACCTGCATCCGAGCGCGCCAGTATATCCATCCTGGACTCAATAGGAATGCAATTCAGAGACTCAAGGACGGTGACAGAGGAGAGGCGAACCATGTTGATGTGTCAGATCAGTGCTTGAGGAGGCTTAGAGCCTATGTTTCACAACCTGGACGAGGCATCTGCCTTGTGTGCGCCCAGGGACCCATACAGTCGAAGCCGGTTCCACCTTGAATTAATCAACAGCTCTGTTCAATTAGAAGTGCTTGTCTCTGCAGGGAGCGCCACGTTCATCATCGGTCAGGTTGTGTGGAGGGTTATCACAGTCGCAGTGCAGGAAGGCTACTGAAAGGAGATAGAATCCAGAGGACCACTAATCATTGTCGGACAAACCCTCAGGCGATACGCAGTCATCAATCGAGAAGGTGTGCTGCATTCGAGGCTCATTCCAGCGCACCAGTTGATGCCATATTATTCAACCTGGCATGTAGCATGACTTCCAACGGACTTGACACACCATCCCCAGCTCGAGGACCTGCTCTGTCACAAGTATGAAGCCTAGAAACCACAAAGGCATTGCAACGCAGGCAGTGCGTCGCTATCCAGTCACAAACAACTTCGACCGAGATACCCAAATATCCATGGAGTGCTAGTTGAGTGTTGAGAACCTCGGCGATGTCGGTGGAGAAGTATTCCCGGTTGGTGCCTGGTGCACCTGCTCGTTTCTGTTGTCATGGACCTGTTCCCATTGTTGTGCTTCGATTGTGGTTCGAGAAGATGGTAGTCAAGCAGACCTTACAAATCACAGATATTGGACTGAGTTTCAAGTTTCCCTCATATGACATATTGATAGATATATAAGCCTGTGCATGTCTTAGTCGAGAAGAGAAGAAGTCTTGACCTTGCTTCCCTCCCCTCAGAGTCTTGGTGCGAGTTTTGCCGCCTCTGAGTCTTGTTTGGGTCCCTAGTATTGTCCTTGACCCAGCCTGCACTTGCCTCGCTTTCGCCCTTGCCTCAAGAGTCTGCTTAGTCTTCGCCTTGTCTTCCTCATCAGCCACAACCATTCTCCTTGCCACACTCGACAATATTCGATCACCTTCGACCCCACCTTGTCACCTCAAGATTACCAGCCCTGACCAGCACTCACTCCGTTTACAACATCCCTGATGCCATCAGGCTTCGAAGTCCTATAGTGCATCACCATATGTGGGCATCCCATTGCCTGTTGTCAGTAATTACTGTGACCAACCAAGTGACTTCTTCTGCACACTCCTGTGCCCATTCAATTCCAAATCATTTACCAGCCTGCACAAGAGTGAGGCCAGTGCGGGGGATGATGTAGTGGAACAAAGAAGCCATGTTTGCTTCCCTGAATGTTGCCTTAGACCTTTTAAGTAAAAAGGCTGTTGTCTCTTCTTCTATATTCGCACATTGATGCGCTATACAATGGGCAAAACCCAAAACCAAACCTCTCTGTGTGCGAGCACACCTTCAGTGAAGGACCAAAGTGTCGTTTGAAGCAGGGTTGAGGCAGGGGGAAGGGAGAAACACACATCTCAAACAGCTGGGGGCGAGTCCTAGGAGGTTCTCAGACTTGGCTGATCGTTTCGAAGCTGAATGGTGTCGGGGATGTTGTAGACGACATGAGTGCTGGTCAGGGTTGGTAATCTCAAGGTGACAAGGTAGTGTCGAAGGTGATCCAATGTTTTTGAGTGTGGCAAGGAGAATGGTTGTGGCTGATGAGGAAGACAAGGCGAAGACAAAGCAGACTCTTGAGACAAGGGAGGAAGCAAGGCGAGTGCAGGCTGGGTCAAGGACAATACTAGGGACCTAAACAAGACTCAGAGGTGGCAAAGCTCGCACCAAGACTCTGAGGGGAGGGAAGCAAGGTCAAGACTTCTTCTCTGCTTTCGACTAGGACATGCACAGGCTTATATATCTATCAATATGTCATATGGGGGAAACTCAAATCTCAGTCCAATATCTGTAATTTGTAAGGTCCACTTGACTACCATCTTCTCGAACCACAATCGAAGCACGACAATGGGAACAGGTCCATGACAATGGAAACAAACATGTGCACCAGGCACCAACCGGGAATACTTCTCCACCAACATCGCTGATGTTTGCAACACCCAACAAGCGCTCCATGGATCTCCAGGTATCTCGGTCGAAGTTGCTTGTGACTGGATAGTGACGCACTGCCCGCGTTGTGATGCCTTCGTGGTTTCTAGGCCTCATACTCGTGACAGAGCAGGTCCTTGAGCTGGGGATGGTGTGTCAAGTCCGCTGGAAGTCATGCTACGTGCCAGGTCGAATAATATGGCATCAACTGGTGCGCTGGAATGAGCCTCGAATGCAGCATGCCTTCTTGATTGATGACCGCGTATTGTCTGAGGGTTCATCTGACAATGATTAATGGTCCTCCGGATTCTATCTCCTTTTGGTAGCCTTCCTGCACTGTGACTGTGATAATCCTCCACACAATCTGACCAACGACAAACGTGGTGCTCCCTGCAGATGCGAGCTCTTCTAATTGAATGGAGCTGTTGATTAATTCAAGGTGGAACTGGCTTCGACTGTATGGGTCCCTGGGTGCATGCAAGGCAGATGCCTCATCCAGGTCGTGAAACATAGGCTCTAAGCCTCCTTGAGCACTGATCTGACACGTCAACATGGTTTGCCTCTCCTCTGTCACCGTCCTTGAGTCTCCGAATTGCATTCCTATCGAGTCCAAGATGGATATACCAGCGCGCTCGGATGCTGGTAGCCGCGAGAAGGCTGCTCCTGGGGTAAGTGAGACGAAGTTGTTGTGTGTTGGTGGTTCGACTGGGCTCGGAGGGACGTCTACCATGGAAGTGTCCGGATCTACTGTCAGAGGTTTGGCGCGATCGGATATCCTTGCCGCGAGTGACGAACGAGCTGGCACTGAGAGTCGTTCGATTAGAGTCAATGACTGTATGGTTGAGGGTGTTCCGTTCATCCTTGGTCAAGTCATGTATGCTTCGGCTGGTTGGGCGGGGGCATATCTGGGGCTACAAGAGGGTGAACGTCTTGTCCTTATGTCAGGTGAGGCACTAGGCACCCATTTTCGCTGAATTTGCAATATGGTGGGGCCCTAGTGACTGAACTGAGGGCGTCATGATGTAGCCGGGTTGTGTGGAATGGAGACTGTCTAGGGGTTGGGAGAGGTTTCAGGTATCTGCTAAGACCGAGGAGACCGGATTGAAGACCTCTTCTGATCTTGGGGGCTTTGACCTTCATTCGCTGGGGTACTGCTGGCACTATGGACTTCGAGCATGGGCGGGATGCTTCGACTAGGTTTGGATGGCTTTGTGTGGGGCTGAATTAGGCTAGTGCAGGTACTGGCGCGTCCCAGGCGTATCATCCACCCTTCACTGAAATCTTGACTGTCCCCAGTCAATTGAAGACATCGTACTGCCAAAAGCAGCCACGCATGACTAGTGTGACTCCGTGGCAAATCAATTGCTGTTTTGAAGTCCAAGACACTGTGTCGCAAACATTGCCAAATACTCCCCAAATTGCCAAAGACCCTCGTGAGTCACTGCCCGATCTTCTTTCTCTCTAACCGTCCCTATTGTCATCGCAGAGATGTCGAGTCCCATTCCAACGCCTACTGCTGCCATGAAGGCAACTTCGCCCGGGAAAATCCGTGCTGCAACACCTGCGACAACTGCTGTTCTTCCTTCATTGCTCAAACAACTGTCTGGGGCCGCCGACGAGGCGGTGACGTTTGCAACCTGGCGGGACTGGCTGAAGGAGCTGGTGACGGTCGTGGTGAGGCAGTTCGAGGCTCCCTGCATGGACTAGACTTAACAAAGGCACAGGAGAACTGTGACATCTGCGAGATGGAGGCATCTGCACTCAAGTTGGCTGTGTAGCTCTGCCGGCGCGCAGAAGAACTTCCCAGCGAACGGGGGTTCCAGGGCCTAGGCAAGACACGAGCAATGGCAAGAATCCAGGAGTTTCGAAGCGGTAGGTCCAAACTTCTCTGCTAACTTCTTTGACTGACCAACCAACCACAGGGGCAGGTGACATTACACTGGTCGGAGACATGATAGACCACCCTACCAGCGCTCATGGTGTACCAATGGTCACTACCTCTCTGAACAAACTGCTTCAAGCGGTCACAGGCTCAAGGCCCATCATTCAACTGCCAGCAATCGAAGATTATGAGTTGGATGATGGTGGCAATGAGAGTGAGGTCCTGGCTGAGGGAGAGGAATCGGTGGTGGATGATACGGTGGTCTTGGCACAAGCAACGATCAAAACGGAAGCAGGGGTGGACTGCGGTCCCCAAGGCAAGCTGCCAGTTATGGACCTGATGGAGTTCAAGAAAAAGTATGCAGGGAACGACCCGGCATTAGAGGAGGCTGGCCGCTGCCAACTGCGAGCGAACAAGGTCAGAGGTGAAGCATTATGAGGTTGAACGGTGTGGCTAATCCGAGTGTAGTGCGGCCTGTGCCAAAAGGTGCAAACTAAGACCTTCTGCGTTTTCAACAAACAGTGCCTCGAGGCGAACGCAGATGAACCATGGCGTGACAAGTGCCTTTGCTGCAAGGTGTCGAGGATCATGTGCAACTTCAGCGCGATGGAGGTAGAACATGAGGAGGCTGCGACTATCCTGGCAGCTCCGGCAGAAACGAAACAAGAACGAGCAGCAAGTGGCGATGAGGCAGGAGCGCCGAAGAGAGTGTGCCGGGCCCCAAAGCAAGGGCCCACTACTGTAGCAACGACAAAGACGCCCACAAAAATACAACTGAGGGGCAAACCGGTGGTGCGACTGCCAGAGGGACACATGGAGCAGACCTTGGTGGGACTGTCGCACGATGCGCCAGGGGTCTTGGTCTTCGACCCGAACGTGATTGGTCAGCTCCCAGTCAGCGAACGCCTTGCTACCTATTTAAAATACAATACTATCTTCAACAAGCTCAAACGCAAGCTAGCACGCAAGGAGAAGGCCGAAGAGCAGCAGCGCAAACGAGATATTATTGCAATCAAATTCGGGGAGTCTGGTAAGTTGCAGGATGCTTTGTGGTCAAACATGACTGATAGCAGCAGATCTTGAAGAGCACAAGGCAAATGAGACAGGATGAACGGAAGGCAAGGGAAAGGCGAAGGCCGCCTAGGGGTCTTGCTGGTTGCTGCTTGAATTTTGTCATTGGGGTTCGAAATTTTTGTTTTGTTAAATATCATGTAGTTTGTGCGCAATGAAAGTTAAATGGTCTTGCAGTCTAAAGTGTATGTCCAAGAAGAGAAAGATAAAGAACACAAGGGAGATCTGTGAGGTGAACATTGTTGAAGCTACTAGTCCTAGTTTGAAACGGAAGAGAAGACAACGAAATAAGAGAAAAGGAACACGGGAAAGAAAAGAGAATTAGTCCACCTTGTTGAAAAGTGGCCTTCAGGGCTTCGTGTGAGGTTGCGCTTTGCGATCTTCAATAGTCTTCATCAAACCTCTCTCCTCCATCTTCATCACTCTCACCAGGGTCACCTACTCCTGGATCTTCTTTGTCTGCTGCCTCTGGCGTTCAAGCAACTTCTTCATCATTGTCTCCTAGGCTCGTCAAGGCCTGCATCTGGTGGAGACGTTGCAAATGGATGTCCAGCGCATCATGAGGGACTTCTACCTCCTTTCAAGCAAAGTAGGGAACGACTCTGAATGCAGCCACAGGCCTGTCAAGGATGGAGCCATCTAATTCGCACACAACATAGGCTCCTCCACGGTTTTGGACAAGGACGATGTAGGGACTGTTATAGCGGGCTCGCATCTTTCGATTCAATGACTTCTCAATGGTGGTATTGCGGACAAGGACTAGGTCTCTGAGTTGAAACGAATAGTCTTTGATGCTTCGGTGATAGTCCGACTCGAAACGTCTAGCTGCCTTAATCCAAGCCTTGAAGACCTTGTTGCAAAGGGCCTCTACTTGCTCCCGGCGTTTCTGCAGCTCGGTCGCTCGTCGGGCAATGAGATCTGTGGTAGACAAGAAGGCTTTCAGAGGCGGCAATAGGTAAGTGGCTTCGACGATATCCAAAGGGTGCAAAGGGTGCGTGCTGGTGACAGCAAAGTATGGGGAGATGCCCATTTGTCAACGAACTGTGACTCGCTCAGCCCAAAAGACAGTGTGTAGGGACCTAGCCCACTTTGACTGCTCTCCGCTACAAGCTTTGTACAACGACTGTCTGACGTCGAAGTGTGCGCACTCAACAATCCCATTGGCTTGTGAGTTATAACCTGAGATTTGAATGTGATTGATCTTGTACTGCTTGGACAGGTAGGTGCACACACTGACAATTGAGGAACCATTGTCAGACACAATCTCCACTAGTGCTCCCCATCAACATAAGAGGTCTTCAAAGAGCCAAGAACCAATGGCTTCGGCTGTCTGGGTGCGCAGGGTGCGGTACTCTGGGTAGTGAGAGAGCGAACATTGTGCTTGAATCAAGTAGTGGTATCCCTTTGAGGGAGGTAGGTGCATGATGTCAATATAGACTTTTGAGAAGAGGGGGGCTGGCTGGGCAACAGTGGGCGGGATTCAAACAAGATGAAGCTGACACTCCTGACACAGGTGACAAGTCTGGAGGTACCACTTGATGTCCTCGTGAACATGTGGCCACCAAAAACGCTCTAAGGTTAGGGCTCAAGTAGCATCAAAGCCCTTATGTCCGACATCATCATGGCATTCCTGAAGTACTCGAACACGATGGGGCTGGTCCACAATGACTTTGTGTAAGCCGTTTGCGTCCTTTCTCCACAACTTTCCGTGCTGCAAGAAGAACCGAAGGCAGTACCACATGAACAACTGGTATTCTTTGTTGGTCATCTCTATGGGTCGCTTCAGGTCCTGAAGGAACTGTAAAATGAAGGGTAATCGGGCGTCTTCCTTCTGTGCAGCAACTGTCCTGGGTATTCTGGTGTAGCTGATAGGATTGTTGTTGCTGGCAAGCGCAAATACTCTGAGCACAGTGTCTGTGATTGGGCTATAAGTGTTGACTGTTCTACTGAGCAATGCGCACGCTGTCGACTCCAAGAGGGACGCCATAAAAGGTGAGGGGTTGATAATGTGCATGAAACTGTACAAGTTGTCGATCCAATCATTGAAGACCTCGTCTTCCACTTCTTCATCAATGGCTTCATTGTCTGTCTGCTGGGGTCTTCGAGACAATCCATCTGGGCTGTGATGGGTACCTGGGACATGTACAAGCTCAAAATAAAATGACAAGATGGCCAATATCCAGCAATTGACTGAGGCTGAGGGTGTGATATCTGGGTTCTGCAACATCCCTTTGATATACCGCGCATCCACTTTGAATATGAGATTTCTCACTCCCAGAATGTAGAGCTTGAACTTCCGCAGCACGCAGTAGAGTCCGAATATCTCCAACTTGGCCTGAGAGAACTGACACTCCCTCTTGTTGAGGGTGATCGAACCAAATCGGCTATAGTAACACTTCTTCAGGTCTCCTACGTCACACTGGCAGAGGTAAAACCTGATTGCAATTGGCGAAGTGTCGACGGCTAGGATAACTGGGGCTGAGGAGTGGTAGTCGAGGGGTCAAATGGCAGGCGAATCTAAGACGGCTTTCTTCAAGTCGTTCTGCACTCGAATCTGTTCTTCTCCAAATTCAAACTCAACTCCTTTCTTTGTGAGCATTGTCAAGGGGTGGGCCTTCAAAGAGTAGTGCCAGATGTATATCCTGAAGAGGCCGATGGTGCCGAGGAACGCTCAAACATCTGACAGGGATTGGCAGGGTCCCCAGGCAAGGATTGCTTTGACCTTCTGTGTGTCTGGGACTCGCCCTTTGATGGTGCAAACGTGGCCCACAACCAGCACTTTAAACTCCCCCACATGTCCTTGTGGAGTCCAGGTAAAGTCCCTGCACTCCAGGGACTGTCCAGGTTCAGTCCAGGCACAAGCAAGGTCATTGTAGGGAATCCAGGTTCAGTCCTTGTGGAGTCCAGGTACAGCATATATTTTTCAAAAACAGTGTTTAGACACAGTTTTTACATTCTCCTGATGCTCAATCTAGTTAGTGTACATGAATGTGATGCTTTGCATGTCTTGTACACTGGTCTATGGGTAGTTACCACATATGTATTAGTTAAAACTTAAGTGACCATGTAGCAGGACTTATATATGTACTCCATGTAAACTCCTGACATTTTTGTCATTGTAACAACAAATACAAATACAAATACAAATATAATTACAGGTTCTATGTGCTGCAAAATTGGACAAAACCGTTTTTGGAAGGAAAAATGTAGATGATCATCAATGATCTTCAGTGATTGTCCGTTATCACCTGTGTTCATCATAGATTATGATTAATGAGCATGTACACTAGTGAACAGAAGTGATAGTTCATGGTCCATTCTAATTGCCTACTTTCTTATCCATTGATCCTCAATGATCAATCATGTTCATGAATCCCTCACAAGCATCCACAGTTGTGCTACAGACCACCAGGCTGCTTGCTAACGTTGTTTCACATTTGCTCACCATTGTCAATGACCAATCAGGAAGAAATGGGTTCAGATGGCAAAAGCTGTTAACAGTTGACTCACGTCTGCTCACTATGGTTCATGATAACAAATTGATATTCATCAATGATCACTGGTGATCACAGCTGTTCTGGACAAGGCACAATGAAATGAGATGAGTGCAGATGATCATTTGAGATCATCAATGATCACTATATTTTGTCCAGTTTCACAGAGCAAACAGGTTCTCATCACCTTCACTCTCACTTTCACTTTCACTCAAGATTGACATCAAATAATTTATACACAGGTACACAATATATAGTATATAATATATTTGAGGTGGGTGTGGGCAATTTGATGTGGTGGCAGGTGGTGGTGGCAGGTGGGTGTGGGCAATTTGATGTGGGTGTGTATGATTTGAGGTGGCAGCAGGTGGGCATTGGTGATTTGACGTGGCGGCAGGTGATTTGGGGGGGGTGGTGTATGATTTGACATGGCAGCGGTGAACAGGTGGTTTGAGGTGGGCGGCGGGTGGTTTGAGGTGGGTGGCAGGTGGTTTGAGGTGGGCGGTCCGGTGGCAGCACATGGTGGTGGGTGTGGTGGGCATGGGCATTGGTGATTTGACGTGGCGGCAGGTGGTTTGAGGTGGGCGGCAGGTGGTTCAAGGTTGGCGGGTGGTTCAAGGTGGGTGGCGGGTGGTTCAAGGTGGGTGGCAGGTGGTTTGAGGTGGGCGGTCCGGTGGCAGCACATGGTGGTGGGTGTGGTGGGCATGGGCATGGGTAATTTAGGGTGACACGATGGCAGGTGAAAGAGGGGGCAATTTGAGGTGGGCAGCAGTGATTTCGGGTGGGTGATGGGCAATCCGAGGTGGGTAATGGGGGTGGCGGGTGGCAGTTCAGTGGTGACAGTACGTGGTGGTGGGATCCAAGGTGGGCAGTGGTGATTTGGGGCAGGCAATGGGCAATCCGAGGTGGGCAGCGGCGATTTGGGTGGGCGATGGGCAATCCAATGTATGCGATCCGAAGTAGGGACAAGGGTAGGGTAGAATAGATGAGTGACAATGGAAAAAAAAAAAAGACAAATGACTTACTGGGATGTGGGGGCTTTCGTCGACGTCCCTGCAGCTCCCGAAGCCTGCGCGGCAGATGCTTGGCTATTGTCAGCATTGTCAGTTGCTCGAAAGAACATAAAAAGACGAAAAAACCTGTTATAGACTTTGTTAGTCAATAGAAAAATAAAACATGGTGTGCTACGCACCTTTTCTTTCCTCTCCTTTTTGGTTTTTCGGGTCTTCCTCGGTGACAGCGGAACTGCACGGGGTGGCGATTGCATGGTGTAGGCTGGTGATGAGTGTGGGTGACGTGGCTTGTGGCAGTGATGCGTGATGTGTGACAAACTGTCAATGAGTGATGGCGGAGTGACAGCGCAGTGACGGCGCAGTGACAGTAGCGACAGCGCAGTGATGGCTGTGACAGTTGGCCTGGGCTGTGACCAGTGTTGTCAACAGCTAAGCTGCTTGTTTTCGAAAAATTGCAATTTAGCTTCAAATAAAATAGATAAAAATCTGAAAATATTTGAGCAGATATATTTCCCAAATGGCCAATGGTCTTCTGCCAACACTAAGCAATCTGGTCTGCCAGTGGTGAGATACTTGATCAGCTACAGGATGGCTAATTTATTAGCTGATTTCATAGCTGGTTAAATATCTCATCACTAACTGATCAGAAGGCTTAGTGTTGGCAGAAAGCCCATTGGCTATTAAAAAGATCTATCAGCTCAAATATTTTCAGACTTTTATCTATTTTATTTGAAGCTAAATTGCGATTTTCTGAAAACAAGCAGTTTAGCTGTTGACATCACTAGGTGTGACTCACATGTGACATTTTCAGCAATGCCTGGACTCCAGGGACTCCCTGCCCAGTCCAGGTGCAAGGACTCCCTGGAATTGCAGGACTAGTCCTTGCAAAATGCAAGGAAGTCCAGGCACAGTCCAGGCACAGTCCAGGTCCATTTTGGCTGGGGTTGCCTGCCAAACCATGATGTGTGGAAATGCAAGGACAGTCCAGGCACTGTGCCTGGAGTCCACGTGGACTCCACGAGGAACATGTGGGGGAGTGTAAAGACCTCGTGAATGCACCATTGTTTTGGTAACTTGAGCTTATATGTTACTGGTCCTAGAACTTGTTCCACTATAAAGGGTCCTTCTCGTTTAGGTGCTAGTTTCCTAGATTGATATGGTATATTGAGGTTTCTGTTCTTGAGCCATACTTTGTCTCCTTGTACAAATTTGATTGCTTTGTCCCTGACTTGTCATGCAACCATCTGCCTTGCTAGTTCATGTGCAGCTAGCGCTTCTTCCCTAGCTTTTTGTAATAGCTGTAGGCACTCTTCAGTGGCAGGTGTTGTCATCTTTTGTATGGCAGTTGGTAGTGCAACAGGGTTCGTTCCATACATGAGTTGGAACGGGGAGGTTTTAACTGAGTCATGGTGTCGATTATTGTGAGCAAATTCAGTGATCAGGAGTAATTGTTTCCATCTGTGGGGTTCATTTGCACAGAATATTCAAAGGTATACTTCTAGTTCTTGACTGTTTCTCTGTTGGTTTGTGGATGATAAGCTGTGCTCATTCTGTGATTGATTCCTAGTGTCTTTCTGATTTCCTGGAAGACCTTAGCCAAGAACTGTGGTCCTCAATCCGAGATGAGAATATCAGGTAGTCCAAAGCATTTAAATATTTTGAAAATGTAAAGATTGGCTGTTCCTAGAGCATCGATGGTTTTCTTGCAAGGGGTAAGGATTACCCCCTTCATAAGACCATGGTCCACCATGACCAGAATTGAATCATATCCATCCACAATAGGAAGATCCGTAATGAAATCTAGTGTGACTTGTTGAAAAGGGCGAGTTGCTTTGGATCCAATGGGTAGAAGAGCCAGAGTGTTTGGATGAGTATTCACTTTCATCTGTTGGCAAGTGGCACATCCTGTAATCCATTCCTTGACGTGTTTATACATTCCTGGCCACCAGTAATTGCGTTGTAGCAGTTCAAGGGTTTTCATGTGTCCTGGATGTCCTGAGGTGAGCAATTCATGAACCATCTTGACAATCTGTGTCCTGAGTGTTCCATTATCTGGGATGTATGCTCTATCAATATATCGGATGATCCCATCAACAAATGCCCAGTCCTGAAGTTTGGATTTAATTGGTGGAGCACACTGAGTCTCAATGACTTCAATAATTGTGTGTCCAAAGCTGTCAAGTGATGTAGCATCTCTAATTTCCTGGGCAAGGTCTGTAGCAATGAGACAGATGAATTTATTGTCAGGTAACATGGTGACATCCTCCAGAGCATCATTGTCCTTCATGTGATCAGGTCGGTGGGATAGAGCATCTGTGTAAGGGCTCTGACGTCTTCGCAAGAACCTCGCTCTCCTCGTCATCTTTTCTTGACTACTATCTCGATGCACATAATCGTATGCGCATCTTTACAAAATGTATATATTTGTTTTTGTTGCTTGTGCGCGCAACCTTATGTCGCGCTTCAAAATAATTAGGTAATCAGATCATTCTTTACCACAAACCTGTACGTGCGTTACATTGCCAATAAAATTGGTCCAGTGTAAGACGCATCGCGGGATTAAGTCAAGAAAACCCAATAACCTTTACACTTTTTTACACTACCATAGGTAGCGTAGCGCATAAACAAACGAAGGCATCCTACTTGATGTCTTTTGGAAAAAAACCTTCATATAAACAAAAGGACAAACTTTCAAACTCCCCCGTCAAATACGCGGGATAGTTCCCCAGTCTTAGTACCGCTGATACGCCTGGGACGCGCCAGTACCTGCACTAGCCCAATTCAGCCCTACACGAAGCCATCCCAACCTAGTCGAAGCATCCCGCCTGCAGTTGAAGTCCGTAGGGCCAGCAGTACCCCAGTGAACGAAGGTCGAAGCCCTTGAGACCAGAAGGGGCCTTCGATCCGGTCTCCTCGGTCTTAGCAGATACCTGAAACCTCCCCCGATCCCCTAGACAGTCCCTGTTCCGCGCTACCCGGCTACATCACGATGACCTCAGTTCAGTCACTAGGGCCCCACCATATTGCAAATTCGGCGAAAATGGGTGCCTAGTTCCCCGCCCAACATAAGGACAAGGCGCTCACCCTCTCGTGGCCCCAGAGACGCTCACAACCAACCAGCCGAAGTATACATGACTCGACCAAGGATGAACGGAACCCCCTCGACCATACAGTCATTAACACTGATCGAACGACTCTCAGCGCCAGCTCATTCATCGCTCACGGCAAGGATATCCGATCGTGCCGAACCTCCAACAGTAGATCCGGACTCTTCCATGGTAGATGCCCCTCCGAGCCCAGTCGAACCGCCAATGCATGACAACTTCGTCTCGCTTACCCCGGGAGCAGCCTTCTTGCGGCTACCAGCGTCCGAGCGCGCCAGTATATCCATCCTGGACTCGATAGGAATGCAATTTGGAGACTCGAGGACGGTGACAGAGGAGAGGCGAACCATGTTGACATGTCAGATCAGTGCTCGAGGAGGCTTAGAACCTATGTTTCATGACCTGGACGAGGCATCTGCCTTGCGTGCGCCCAGGGACCCATACAGTCGAAGCCGGTTCCACCTCGAATTAATCAATAGCTCCGTTCGATTAGAAGAGCTCGCCTCTGCAGGGAGCGCCACGTTCGTCGTCGGTCAGGTTGTGTGGAGGATTATCACAGTCGTGGTGCAGGAAGGCTACCGAAAGGAGATAGAATCCGGAGGACCACTAATCATTGTCGGACGAACCCTCGGACGATACGCAGTCATCAATCGAGAAGGCGTGCTGCATTCGAGGCTCATTCCAGTGCACCAGTTAATGCCATATTATTCGACTTGGCACGTAGCACGACTTCCAGCGGACTTGACAAACCATCCCCAGCTCGAGGACCTGCTCTGTCACGAGTACGAGGCCTAGAAACCACAAAGGCGTCGCAACGCGGGCAGTGCGTCACTATCCAGTAACAAGCAACTTCGACCGAGATACCCGAAGATCCATGGAGCACTTGTTGGGCGTTGCGAACGTCGGCGATGTTGGTGGAGAAGTATTCCCGGTTGGTGCCTGGTGCACATGTGCGTTTCCATTGTCATGGACCTGTTCCCATCGTCATGCTTCGATTGTGGTTCGAGAAGATGGTAGTCGAGCGGACCTTACAAATCACAGATATTGGACTGAGTTTCGAGTTTCCCCCATATGACATATTGATAGATATATAACTGAAGGTGTGCTCGCGCACAAGAGAGGTTTGGTTTTGGGTTTTGCCCGTCGTATAGCGCATCACCGCACTCAACTAGTTTGAGCAATTTTGGAAGCTCTAAGCCTCCCGATGACAGACATGTCACCAAGAGAAGTGTGAGCACTTCTCAACCAAAGGCACAACTGTCGCCCTCCTCAAACAGTCGAAGTACAGCAGAGGTGTCCAAAGGAGCCTCACCGAACCGGCTGTCACCTAGAGGGAACATATCTCCCTCGAAACCACCCTACTCAGTGGCAGTAAAATCTACCAGACCAGAGATCAATTTAAATCGATCTCCAACCAACACGAGAACTGCACCTAAGCAGCACCAACATGTTGACCGCGCTAGGCCTTCCGCAGGAAAGCCCAGACTACCGCCGAGTCGTGAACCGACGGGGTCTTTGAAGGGATCTAAAATGATTCCTAAACGTCCAGAGGTATTGGCTACCTCTCTCACTGATAACTTATTCAGTGATACCCTGGCCAAATGCATGGGATTGGCTACAGGACATGACCAGAAAGCAGTCAAATTCTTAAGTGTTGGGGATGAGTTTGACGAAGAACGAGAGGTTGAGGATTCAATCTCTCCACTGGACTTCGAATCTAAATGAGTCAATGAGGACTCAATCAGAGATGAACTGGCTGATTTGACCAGGGTATCTCAACCAACCGTTCTGGTTGGATTAGGTGAACACACGATTACTGTGTCACAACCTAACACCATTGATGTCCTTGGACAATTGATTCAAGGACAAACGAATCTGGAGAGGCTCATGGTAAGACAATACTCAAGCCTCTCTGACAACTTTCAGAAATTGAAAGGAAAAACTGAGGAGACCAATGATCTTCTAGAGCGTATCGCCACGCTCCTGAAAGGCCCCAGTTTTCCCAAAGGCACTCAGACTCCCGTGAACAAGAGAGATCTCGTTACGACAGGAGATTTGAACACCAATCAGATAGTCAAGAATGGCGACTACTTCAGAAGGAAGAACCACTGCAGAGCAGTCCTGAAGAGAACTAAAATAATGGCAAGAATTGGGTTGCCCATAGATGAACCACAACTAGAGGTCCTAATAGACCTCAAGAAACGAGAAATGATGGGACAACCATCGGATATCTCCCTTAGGTGAGGAAACAATGAAACCTTGTCTAACTACAACAGTAGAATAACGCTAGCGCTAGAACGCTGTGGTTGCAGAGATCAGAAACAGAGTTTCCCAAAACTCTGTTTAATAGAATGAATCCTTTTAGGAGGGCACAACAATCTCAAGAGGCTCAGAGGAGACCTCAGTTCTTAACAGGATCTAATATGATCCCTGTTCACTGGACTAGTAATGAGAGATCACCTAGTCCTGAAGTTGCTTTGCCTCCTCTATGAACTAGGTTTAGAGAGGAGGCCGTTGATGTTAGAGAGGAGAGTATAAACTCCCCTCGTAGGCCAAGCAAAACCTGGAGAGGCCCAAGACCGAGTTTCTCCATCAGTAATTTAGGAAGAGGATCACTCATGGCAAATCCTTTAACTCACTCAGATAGAATGTCTGAGAAAACAGACAAAATGGTTTGTAAAGAAATCAGGGACTCAGAATTGGCTTATGATCCCTCTGATGAGCCCATTAACCTCGGGAAACTAGGGGTTAAACTGTCTCCCCCAAGTATGAGGGAGGAGAAACGATAGATGAGTTCCTCAAATTCACGAGGAACTCTTAAACTTTCTCAGCATCTACTTGTTGCTGAAACGGAGGCTGACTCGTTCAGAGTCAAGTTCCTAGGGCAAATCCTGAAAGGAAGGCCCTAAAATGGTATCAGCACACATTAAATCGAATGCTGATAGGAGCTGGAATTTGAGGAAACCATGGTGGCCCTCAAATGTACTTTGTTAGAGACACCTCTTCCAGAGACCACTATGAAGTTCGACGCCTCTCACAGAAAGGGCAGTCTGTCACTGAGTTGAAGAAGGATCTGGAACATCTGAGCCAACAGATGATTCAGATGCCTTCAGACTATGATATGGCAAGGAGATTCCTCAGTGCCCTGAAGCCAGAAATCTCCACAAAAGTGGTCAGACATGGCTACAATCCGGAAAATAGCAACCTCAATGCTATTTTCGAAGCTGCCAAATTTATAGAAGAAGCACACTTCTATGAAACCTGGGAAGAGCGCAACTGACAGAAACACACTACTCCTAAGACATTCAGGAGTAAATCCTCGAAGTCTAAAGACTCATCTAAGAAACAGATGAATCCCAAGGCTCTGGAGAAAGGAGTCTACAATAAATCTAATAATAACAACTTGAAATCTATCGAGTGTACCAGCCCCAACTGTCCAAAAAAGAATAGCAGATATAAAAAGTCTGCTAACATCGAAGCTCTCGAGGGTGAAGAGCACAAGGAAGGCATTGCTAACGCAGCAGATGCCGAAGAAGCTTCTGACGCCAAGGAACTTTATACCTCTGCAGAAGAAGCTTACAAGGCACTACATGAGAGCATCTCTGGGGAAGACGGAGACAATGATGAGCTGTCTCTGGAAGACTGGTGTGCCAGTGCCAGAATAGATGATCCAACGGACTCAGAGAGAAAGCCTGTAGTCTATAGGAAACTGCTTAGTGGCCATGAGACTAACTTGGTAGATTGGTCTTCAACAGAAGGCCACTCTCAGTCAGAAATTTCTCCAGTCTTGGATACCATTTTAGAAGCAGCAGTAATGCGACTTCTAGATGATGGAAATGAGGATTGTGTCGAATCCTCTAAAGTCACTGAGATGGGTGATCAAGTTGCATACCAACTCAGGTCAACTAAGGATGTGGTTCAAAACCACGTCAAAAATGGACCCAAGAGAGATTTCAGATGCTTGGGAGTAATAAAGGGATACAACAGAAGGCACATGTACTCCTCGATGGTGGAAGCACACTGGATATGATCTCAGCAAACTTTGCCATTGTCAACAAGTTGGACATGTTCCAACTTAAAAAACCAGTTAAGTTGCAGATGGCAACTTCAGGCTCGAGATCCACAATAAATTACGGAGCAAGGGCTGAATTAAAGGTGGGCAATTTGAAACAGAATTGCTACTTTGATATCATAAACCTGGACAGGTACCAGGTCATATTAGGAACACCGTTCCTAAAGAGCACAATGTGCTGCTCAACTACATGGGCAGTGGCTCATTCAAACTGGGAGAAAAATGGTTCCCAGTACAAGAAGGGGAATTCTCAAATCCTCTTGACAAGGTGGGGGAAGGATCAGGCAGTTTGCCACTGCCTTCTAAAGGGTCCTCTAGAGAACCCATTGGAAACAAAAGCGAGTTTCCCAAGACGGGAAAGGAGTTTTCTAAGAAAACTCAATCAAATTACAGAGAGAATGTTAAGGGCAAGTCCAAGCCTGACAAACATTCTCATTGACTAGAAAATGTTCACCCTCTATCACTAGCTGGTGCATGCTCAGAGGGTACCACCTCCATTACCATGGAAGAATGTCTGGAACTGCGAAAAAAATGGATTGACAAAATCCAAGACCTATTTATCCCAGAGAAACCGGAATTACCGCCTCTGAGAGAAATAAACCACGAGATTCCTTTGATAAATCCGAATCTCAAAATAAATCACAGGGCACCGAAATGCCCTGAACCTCTTAGAGAACAACTGAAGGTGAAGGTTGATCAATATCTAGAGGCAGGATGGTGGGAAAGGACTAGCCTCCCAATGTCGGCACCCCTATTAATCGTTATCAAACAAGACGGTAAAATAAGAACCATCATGGATGCCAGGTAACAAAATGATAACACTCTAGTGGATGTTACCCCAATGCCTGACCAAGAAACAATCAGAAATGATCTGGCAAGAGCTCAATTCAGAACAAAAATTGATCTCTCTGATGTGTACAAACAAATATGCATCCTACCTGAACACAAAAAGTGTTCAGTATTCGCAACAATATACAGCAACATGATCAGCTGTGTAATGCAACAAGGAGATAAAAATGGGCCCCCAATGTTTCAGAGACTCATGAACATCTCCTTTGTGGACATGATAGCAGTTTTCTTGCACTGCTATCAGGATGATATTTTTGTGTACTCCAACACCCTGGAGGAACATTTAAGTCACCTGAAAGTGACTTTTGATAGATTGCGCAAGCTAAAGCTCTACCTCAGTCACAATCTGAAAAAAATAGACATCCTATCCACCAGAATGGACTGTCTAGGATTCATTATCAATGATGAAGGAATCCACATCGATCCCTCTAAGATCGATAAGATCTTGAGCTGGAGGACACCAAGAGATTACACGGATGTCCTCAGGTTTAATGGAGTAATTCAGTAATTGTCACAATTCCTACCAAACATCACAGAGCTAACTGCTCTGTTAATGGGAATGTGTAGCAATAACAGGGAGTTTGTCTGGACGGACTATCATGAAAACTGTTTCTGTGGACTAAAGAGACTGGTAGTGAAAGCTCCAGTCTGCAAACCTATAAACAAGGACCTGGATGCACCCATTTGGGTCATCACAGATGCCTCCACCAGTGGAGTTGGTGCCTGGTATGGACAAGGCCCTACCTGGGATACCTGTAGACCTGCAGGATTTATATCCTGTAAAGTCACTTCAGTGCAGATGAACTACTGCACTTGGGAACAAGAGCTTCTAGGAATCCTTGAAGCTCTATTGCGCTGGGAAGATAAGCTACTGGGTCTTCAGTTTACAGTAGTAACGGACCATCAAGCACTTATTTTCTTTAAAGAGACCCAAGTAGGATCTCAAAGACACATGAGATGGTGGGAATACCTATCTTGCTTCAACTTTGAGATGAAATATCTCAAAGGAGAGAAGAACAAAGTAGCAGACAGTTTATCACACTACTATTCTAACAATGGACCTGACAAGGTCCACGACATTGCAGCATATGTCAATGCTGACTCAAGATTGGATCCGGAAGGAGACAATCTCTCTATGAACAGGTTAAATGAGTTAACCCAGTCATATGCCCATCTGGCAATTTTGGAATTGGAGAATAATCAGATTCAAGACAGAATTGAGACTCAAGAAATCAAGTCAAAAGTATTGACTTCAAACAAGGAAGTTGATCTTTCTGAGGTTCCCAACCTCAATCTTGAAAACAACTCGCTAAAAGTCATCTTAAAATGTATTCCTAATGAATACATCAATGACAAATTCTATGGGAGAGTTGGAAAAACACCAGCAGATTTATAGTTGACTCTTTCCACTATATAAACCACCATGCTTCAGATTTGTTATGTCACAAATGGTGCAACCCAGCACCATTAGATGGATCAGCTCCTAATTTGGTTTATGTGGAGACAGATGAAAGAGGCAGGCCATATTACAAGTGTGCATTTAATACACAAGCATGTGAGCAACTGAATGCATGGCTAGGTGGCTTTGACCCAATCTTGAGGAGAATGAATTCTTGGAACTTCAACTGGTTTTTACACTGCATGCTTATGTATCACACAAGGCAGGTGGTCAAAAGACAAGGAAGACAGACAAACACAGATGAGCCTGAAGAACTATTTGAGGATTGACCCTTACATAGGAGAGTTCATATGTACATTGATACACATATGTAAACATGGTATAATACACCCAGAACATCCTCAATAAGATGCTGAGACTGCAACCTGCAAGATCAGATCAGGATTTGGGCTCCAAAAGTCCAAAAGTCTTCTTCAATCTGAGTGGAATCCAAGTCCAGTCTGAGTCCAGTCCAAGTTCAGCTCGGATTGAATGGTGAAAGTTCCCAACTTGGACTGAGCTTGGACTGGACTCGGATTCCACTTGGATTCTTATCACTTTTGTGACTTACTCAGACTGAACTTGGACTGAGCTCAGATTCCACTTGGAGTACTCAGACTGAGCTTGGATTCCACTAGGATAGGTGGGGGGAGTGTTAAGTGCTGAAGAATGCCTACAGCTATTACAAAAGGCCAGAGAAGAAGCATTAGCTGTGCATGAGTTGGCAAGGCAGATGGTTGCATGACGAGTCAGGGACAAAGCAATCAAGTTCAAACAAGGAGACAAAGTATGGCTCAAAAACAGGAATCTCCATATCAGTCTAGGAAACTAGCACCTAAATGAGAAGGACCCTTCATAGTCAAACAGGTGCTAGGACCAGTAACATATAAGCTCAAGTTACCAAAACAATGGCACATTCATCCAGTCTTTCACATGTCACTCCTTACACCGTACACACCATACAGGGAAACTGAAATGCATGGACCAAACTACACTACTCCACCCCCCTGATCTCATAAATGGACAAGAGGAGTTTGAAGTGGAAGCGATTCTCACACATTGAAAACACAGAGCAGGATACCAATATTTGGTTAAATGGAAGGGGTACAGTCCAAATGACAATTCCTGGCAACCTGAACACAATTTGAGCAATGCTGCAGACATTCTACAAACATATAAACTCAGAAGATGACTGTAAAACCTCATGTCTCACTACCACAACTGTCAGATCCTCAAACAAAATATCCAATACACAAAGAAATATTGTTCCACTTGAGGACAATACTCTCCAAAATTCTACAAAAGTTTCCAAGGCCAAATCATTACATTTCCCATCTACTGTCCTCCAGTCACCTCTTTAGGATTACCCCAACTAATTAATCTCATCTGCACCCAAGCAACTCAATTAATTGGCTACAGAACTCCCAGACTCATCACCAGACACTTGACACACCCACAGGGACATGTTGAAATCCCATTCAATGCTCACATACACTACCTCCCAAAATATATGGATTTCACATTTGATCCTGAAGAACTACCATACTACTCTGACACAATATCACCTTACCTCCTGTCACCCAACTGACCCTTGAATCACACATACAATGTGTACACTGAGATGGCCCTTCACTGAGAAAATCCTGCAGTCTTTGACTTTGAAACATGCAAACAAAAAAATAGAAATCTATAGATGAGTTGCTACCTGGCATATCCCAAATGCAATCTCAAACCTTAACACCATGCTTGAAAGCCTTGAGTTCCTGGGCACATTTGACAGCACTGTCATGACTCGTATTGAAAGCTTTGTTTCACTAAGACATTTTCATTTCATTTCTTTGTATTTTACATATGTGGTAGCCAAACACTTAGCTAAGTTGGTGTCTATCTTATCTAGTCAGCGCTAAGATTAGATTAGATCAGATAGCGATTAGATTAGATTACGGACTACCGGACCAATGACTCATACCTGATGACTAATCCGCAGTCAATGCACAGTCATAGCTATGCAGTCTTACTCATACAGGACTATTATTAGTGTAGGGTTCTACAGCCTTTAGGGTTGTAGGGGTTAGCACACAGACCAGCCTGTATTGTATATAAACCATGCAAGTAGCACCCAGAGTCCTCAGTCAAGTTCTCTCGGGTTTCATCCCTACCCTCATCTCCTCTACCTCTAAGTCTATTGTTGGGGCCCTAAGCCGTCACGGCGAGGGTAGTCCTGATAGGATGGATAGAAGCCAGGACAGAAGGCAACACAATTTGCCAACTGCTGATGAAATTGCAGCAGTCATTCCAGGAGATGGATCCGAGGAGGTCCTGATCACAGAGACACTGTCTTGCACCTCCAAGGTGGTAGCTTGCATCGCATCAGTCATCTGAATCCTGCATATTCACCATTGCATTATGTTTTGCTATTTCCATATGGTGAAGATGGGTGGCATATAAACATTCCAATGCAGGCTAGACCTGATGCCAGAGGTAGGAGTAAAAATGTGACTCAGAGGTGTTACTATGCATATAGACTCCATGTCAGACCAAATGACCTGGACAACCAGCCTCCTCTTTTCAGAGGTGGTAAATTGTTTCAGCAGTATATTATATTGTTGATGCTTGGGACTCTGCTGAGCAAAGTTCTTTGAACTGGGCAAGAACTCATCAAAAGTAACTCAGAGCTGATGTATACCAGGGGCTCAGAGATGCTGTCATGGGTGATAGGGGTGGAGATGGTAATATGGGAAATATGGGAAATCAGGGTCAAAGAGTTATCCTGCCTGCAACTCACATTGGAAGTGAGAGACATATGCTTCAACTGTTTCAGGATTCCATGGCCATTTGTAGAGCCTTCAAAAAGTGAGACCTCTTTAACACTATGACTGCCAATCCCAATTGGCAAGAAGTGAAGGATGCTTTGTTGAAAGAAGCAGGGCCCCATGGCAAGCCTCAGACTGCTGGAGATCAACTTGACATCATGTCAAGAGTCTTTGAGGGAAAAAGAGCTGCCCTTTACAAGGAAATGAAACAGGGCCTTTTTGGCAGAACAGCTGCAATGGTTTACACCATTGAGTTCAAGAAGAGGGGTCTTCCTCATATGCACCTTTTGGTGTCTCTTCATCCTAATGACAAGATAAGAAATGCTGATGTGGATTCCATTGTCTGTGCTCAGATTCCTGATCAAGTCACTCAGCCTATTCTATATGAAGTCATTACCAAGAACATGGTTCATGGTCCATGTGGTGCTGAACTCCCTCATGCCAAATGCATGGTTAATGGGAGATGTTCAAAGCAATTCCCCAAGGAATATCATCCAACCACTCATTTTGGTGAAGATGGCTATCCCAAGTATGCCAGACCGAAAAGCATGGCCACAGATATGATAACAAGTATGTTGTTCCCTACAACCCTTATTTATCTGCAAAGTACATCAATGTGGAAGTTTGTGCTTCTGTGCAAGCAGTCAAATATATCCACAAATACATCTACAAGGGACATGACAGAACCACTCTGGAGGTTGGCAGAGGTCAGAACAGGAATGAGATCAAGGAATATCTTGACTCTAGATATATCTCTGCTGCAGAGTCCTGTTGGCACATCTTTGAGTTCAACATGCACAAGGAGTTTCCATCTGTGACAAGATTGCCAGTCCATGAGAAGGATCAACAATTGGTGTACTTTAATGAGGATGACATGCTGGATGAGGTTGTTGAGAGGGGTCATGTAAAGCACACAGCTCTGACTGCTTGGTTTGAGATTAATGAAGTGGATCCTGCAGCAAGAACCATACTCTACCAGGACTTTCCAAAGAAATATTGGTATGACAAGACAGCTCATGCATGGAAAGCCAGGGTTGGCAAACATCCTCCAGCTATTGGCAAAATGTACTTTGCCTCTCCATCTCAGGGAGCGATAACATTCTTTATCACACTTACAAGGCTGCCTGTGAGGCCAGAGGGTTGCTTGAGGATGACAGAGAATGGGATCAGTGTCTCAGAGAGGCAGCACACATGCAGACTGGGTCTGCTTTGAGATCATTGTTTGCAGTAATTCTTCTCAGTTGTTTTCCAGTATCTCCTGAAATTCTGTGGGACAGATACAAGGAGCACATCTGTGATAACTTGAGACAAATGCTTCAGAGACTACCTCAATTCCATGATCATCAGTTTGTGGATGAGAAGATCTATGACTATGGCCTACACCTTCTGAATAAGATTGTCATGAGGTCTGGAAAAACACTGGCAGACTTTCCAAATATGCTATTGCCTCAAGGTCCTGTTGATGGTCAAGCCTGGGAGGACATTATGGATAACTTTCTGCTGGCTCAGCAGATGGATTATGATCCAGTGCAACAAGCTGAATCAGTGACTCTGAATGTAGGCAGGTTCAATGAAGAGCAGACCAATGTCTTCAATGCAGTCATGGACTCTGTCAATAACAACAGAGGAAAGATTATATTTGTTCACAGTGCAGGAGGGTGTGGCAAAACTTTTGTGTGCAACACCATAGCTGCAGCTGTCAGATCTCAGAATCAAGTAGCCCTGTGTGTGGCATCTTCTGGAATTGCTTCTCTCTTGCTTCAAGGTGGAAGAACAGCTCATTCCACTTTCAAAATTCCCATTCCAACCACAGAAACATCCATAGCAGGAGTGAAAAGGAACTCTAAAATGCATAAGGTATGAAAAACATGTACAGTTTCAATTGTAATTGTAATGTCAACTCAACAATGGTTCAGGTGTTGGAACACACCAAAATAATTATATGGGATGAAGTGCCTATGCAACACAAACATGCTGTTGCCTCTGTGGATCATCTTCTCAAGGATCTTCTCAACAGGAGAGATATACAGTCATCGTTGGTGGTGATTTTTGTCAAACTTTGCCTGTTGTGCCTAGAGCTTTGAGACAGGAGATTGTGGGTGCTTCTATTGCCAGAAGTAACATTTGGAGAGAAGTGGAAATACTTTATTTGACTCAGAATATGCACTTGGAGAGAACTCCCCAAAGTGATGCTCATGCAGCTTGGCTATTGGACATTGGTGCAGGCACTAACTTGGATGAGGCTGGAAAAGTTCAGATTCCAGAAAACATGTGCTGCCACCCAAGTACCATGGAAACTCTGATGCCTATCCTGACATTCATCTGGGCAACAGATCTAATCAGTATTTCTTGGACAGAACAATATATTTTGTGCTGCAAGAATGATGATGTAGATGACATCAATAAAAAAGTTTTGGAGATGATGCCAGGCAGAGAAAAAGTTCTGAACAGTGCAGATTCTGTTGATTTGGAGAATGAGGTTCAGGATGGATATCACCCTTATCCTATGGAATATTTGAATTCCCTGAATGCAAGTGGATTGCCATTGTCAAAATTGACATTGAAGATAGGGTGTCCAGTCATGCTTCTCAGGAATCTTGACCCATCTAGAGGACTGTGCAATGGGACCAGAATGATTGTCAGAGACATCAAGAACAGAGTTGTCAAATGTGAAATCATATCTGGAGATGATAGATTTGCTGGGAAGATGACTTTGATTCCAAGGATAACACTTCAGCCATCAGCTGAAAATTTGCCCATTCCACTGAAGAGAAGACAATTTCCTATCAGGCTTGCCTTTGCTATGACCATTAACAAGTCTCAAGGGCAATCTGTGAAGTTTGTAGGGTTAAACTTGCAGAGTGATGTATTTTCACATGGGCAGATGTATGTTGCTTTGTCAAGGTGCACTTCTGGAGGGAGGATAAAAGTATTATTGCCCAAGGGGAATGAAAGCAAAAAGGTACCCAACATAGTATATAATGAAATATTACAGGGATTGCATTTGTAATTACAGATAGACAGTAGTATATAATCAATATAATCAAGCAGGCATAATGAGATCACACCTGCAATAATAAGAAATGGGGATAAAGCATAAAATTCTGAGGTGGGATAGAGCATAAAACTCTGAAGTGGGAAGCATAAAACTCTCAGGTCATGTCAACACCACCCACTCCCCATGGCACTTTCATCAATGATCAGTGTTTCAACTGTCTCCCACTGAATTTTGACAGGTTCATATTTCATCTGATTAATGAGTTGCCAGCAAGGGCACTTGCAGATTGTTCCCCCAGCCAAATCCCAGCCCAAGAATGAAGGGTACAACCACCAATGTTCACTGCTGCTATACCTGTGGAGGCTGTGATGGCAAGTGTTCTCAAGGATTTCCCACCAAAGTGGTTGATGATTGCTCTTAATAAAACAGACTTCGCAGTTCCTTGAGCATTAATGTGTCATCTATTGAACAGAAAGTGAACCTGGAAAAACAAATCACCTGCAGAGCCAGTAAAGAATATGGAGGAATCCAGGGCAAATTGGTCAATGGCTCACTCAGGAAAGTCACTGATTTCAGGCCATTGGAACACTCTGATGAAATTCATGAACATTCTGTGTATATCCCAGGCAAATCTTGGCCAGTTGTAAAGTTCACAAATGGAATGAAAAAGGCCATCATTCCTGAGGACTTCACCATAAACAATGCCAATGAATAAGTGGAGGCACAATGTTACGACTCTGGACATTTTCTCTTATTTTTCTATATTTTATCTGGAGGCCTACAGATGCTGGAAGGTATACCAATACGCATAGGGGCTTGAGGGGATCCGTTATGGAAGGACCGGTTAGGTAAGCCATAGGTGGCTGTACAAAGGTCTAGGCATAGGGGTCCGGACGAGTCTGGCTATGGAGGGGTCTAGACTGTTGCTGCACGTACACAGCCTTGGAGGCAGTGTAGTCTGTGTGCACAGACCATGGCCAAAGGTATATAAGGAGGGCGTATCCATAGGTAGGAGTCCTAAGACTCTAGATAGTTTGCTCTTACCCAGCTTACTGGTCTACTGTGTCGAATACACTCTTTCTCCCTCTCTCTCAGTGAGACCTGTGGTTGTGTGGGATTAGTCCTAACACACAACACTCACAGGTCATGGTCAACACCACCCAGTCACAACTCTGAAGTTGGATAAAACATACAACTCTGAGATGGGATAAAACATAACACTCTGAGATGGGATAAAACATAACACTCTGACTGGGATACCCTGCCCTATTGAGTGAGTGGTGTTGTACCACCCTCTCCCCTGGCTGCAGGCCAGCCCCAATGAGGAGCTCCACAGGAGCAACTCCCCTGCCTGCAGGGCAGTGGGTCTAGATAATTGTTACAGTCTGTGACTCTCTGCATTTTCCCACACCCTTTTGCGATGGTTCTCGTCCTGACCATTGGCGACCTCCACATCCCACACAGGATTCACGACCTTCCATCCAAGTTCAAAAAGCTCCTCGTGCCAGGCAAAATCCAGCAAATCCTGTGTACAGGCAATGTATGCGACAAGGAGACATTCGACTACCTTCGGACCGTCTCGCCCGACGTGCATGTTGTGAGGGGCGACTACGACGAGGTGAGCGTCTCTTCATTCTCCCTCGGAATGACGGAATGACAGGACTCTTGTGTCCCGCACCTGACGCAGACGCTAACATTTCCGCTGTCCATCACCATCTCGCACGGGCCAATCCGAATAGGTGTTATCCACGGCCACCAAGCGGTCCCCAACGGGGACCTCGACTCTCTCTCCAGCATCGCCCGCCAGATGGACGTTGACGTGCTCGTCTCGGGGCACACACACGCGTACGCGTTCCTTCCAATCTCCTCAGAACCCAGAAAAAGTCATAAAGCAACACAGATTCCAAGCGGCAGAATACGATCATCGGTTCTTCGTCAACCCAGGATCGGCGACGGGCGCATGGACGGGCGCATATCCGACGTACGTCCTCCCCTTCTAAACGTTCTTAGCATACACACTCTAACTTACTCTCTGCTATAAGCGACCCGACACCCTCCTTTGCTTTGCTCGACATCCAAGGACCCATCGTCGTCACCTACGTCTACCAGCTCATTGATGGCGAAGTACGCGTAGAGAAAATCGAGTGGAGGAAGGAGATTGAGAGCGCATCCTTGCGTCCTCCAGCTGCGGGAGCCGCCGCCGCCGCACCCTCCAGCGGGCCGGCAAGCCCTAAACCGGGGCAAACAGGCATGGGAGGCAGCGTGACGGGTATGATGAGTCCGCCGCCGACTACGGCTGCTGCTAGTGTGTGGGGATGAGAGGTGCCCAATTTTTTTTTTCGTTCGCATATCATCGATCCCAGATATAGAGAAATAATCCCAATATATCACAGTGCTGCTCAGCAATTGCGGAGCTGCATGCGGGACCTTAGAGTCACTGCGATAGCTCTTTCTTGCTTTTCTCAGACCAGTCTCTACAAAGTTTCAACCTCACACAGTCACTAACCTCGGTGGCAGGCTAATTGAACTGACCACTAGAACAGATTTAGTACTAAAACCATTTCGACAAATACTCCTGCATTATTTTTCGAAACTGAACCCCGCCCGGCGGGCTTCACCTCCTTGGATCAATTTCTACAAAATGCTTCAAAAACTTGCCCCAGACTGGGACATTTTCCGTCTCTCCCTTGGCCACTGCCCACAACACCCTACCCACCCCGTCCTCCCAGCTCAGCGGCGGCTGTTCGTTCTCGCGCCCAACCCTCTTCATCCATGCCGGATCTGCACTCATGTAACCTGGATCGACGGCATTCATGGCGACCCGGCCTCCTTTCCACGCCTTTCTCGCCTCCGTCTCCGTGAGCATGTTCAGAGCCGCCTTGGACATGTTGGTGTGCACGTGTTGGCCGTCCTTGGGCTGGTTCCCGATATGTCGCTCGGGCAGCCCTTCGCGCGAAGATACGTTGATGATGTAAGCCGTGGGTTTCCTTGGGCCCGGCTTGCTTTCTTCAGAATCGACACTGATATCGTCTTGTTGAGGCTGCCGGTGCCGGTGGTGGTCACGCCGCATCAAAGGCATGAGTTCTCGGATGAGAATAAAGGGAACAAATGTGTTGATGCTATGTGCGGATATCACGTCTTCGTAGGGTATCTCAGCCATGCGTTGGACCCAGGACGACTGACGTGCTTGACCCCGGAAGGGGTTGTTCTCGATGAGAGTGCGGGCGGATTCAAATTGGCCACCGCGCAAACGCGGGACATAACCCGTCGTTGTAGCGACCATGCCGTCGCCAGCGACGCCTAAAGAATTGCCTGTATTGCTAGGCCCTCCCACCACCATCCCAACATCCTCTTCCTCCTCCCGCACATCCGAGTCTGGAGGCGCCAACAGCCACTCACGCCTAATCTGTTCCTCCTCCCGCTCCATCGAATCCGTCAACGTCTGCGCCGCATTGTTGATCAGGATATCCAGCTTAATAGCTGTGCCCCCAGTGCCCCCAGTGCCCCACTCCTCGAGACACTCCACGATAGCCTTGACGAGCGCAAACACGTCCTTGGCAACCCTAAAGTCAGCGCCCATGATGCGCAGGCGGGCCGCCCATTCTGAAGCGTCCGGTTCCCTGCGGTACCGCTGCTCGGCATCGTGCGGGTACCGCGTCGACACCACGACGTGGGCGCCGCACCGGAGGAGACGCAGAGCGGTGTGGTAGCCAAGGTTGACTCTCGCGCCTGTCACGACGGCCGTTTTGCCGCGCAGGTCGAGGTTGGCGGGGAGGGAGAGCGCAGAGGAAGAGATGTTGAACTCGCCGCACGGGTGGCATAAGGAGAGGTATAGACGATGGGGTTGGGTGTACTTGAACCGGCAGATGTAGCAGATTTTACGTGCTTTATCTTTATTAGTGGTAGTGAGGAGCGGCGGCGTGTTGCGGAGCTGAGGACCGAGTTCGAGCTGTGACTGAACGATGGCAGCGATTTGGTCTGTGCCACTGCCATCTACTTTGAGTCGGATCTGTGGCAATTGGAGGTACCGTAGCACTTTCAACGTGGAATGGTAATCGTCATCGGAGGGTACCATGTGTGTCGGTATAGAGCCATCGCCATCCAGAGATGTGTGTTGGAGGGTGGCGAGGTAGCTCTTGATGTTGGCGACGATGCTCGAGTAGCGCATGCGGGCCACTGAGAGGGGGACGTCCGGGGCATCTTTGCTAATCTCGAGAGCGATGGGATCTGCGCGTGCAGGCAGGCAATAGACGAGGAGACTGGGTATTCCGCTGCCTGTCCGGCAGAGCGACAGGTCGTGGAGGACGCGGGCGGCAATGAGCGGGGGCGGCTGAGACTCGAGGAAAAGTGTGCATTCGTGCAACGAAGTGAGAGGGATGTCCATCGAGACGTGGAGAAAAGACTTACTGAGGTGGTTTTTTTACAACTCCCAGAGCTGGGAGGATAAGGAATGGCAACATGTCATTGCTTCTAATATACAAATGCACGTCTTCTACGTATTCAACCCATCGCCATATCTGCAACATCGGATATCTGTGAGGTGACCGGTGCGACAGCGCTGCCAGGCCTGATGGAGAAAATCACATCTTTAATGATTTGGGAGATAAGTCCGTGTTGTGCTTCGATGGCGATCTTGGTGCTTTACATCACGTCAGTGCATGCTCGCAGAGTAGTCGACCGCCTACAAACCTGTCTTTCACGCTCTTCTCGAGTTGGTTCTCTTCCTTCTTTTTATCTTCCTTGTCCTAAAAGAGTTCGTCAAAACTGAAAGAAGGCAGAGCACAACGAACCTTGGAAGTGGAAGGCTCCTTGTCTTTCAAAGATGGGAGCTGGACCTGGGTGTTGACGACGTTTCCTTGCGCACGGCTTAGTTTCTGATGGAGATCAGTGAGTTGTGAAACTGCATAGGCCCTATTCTGTTGAAAGTGTCTCTTTTTCTTCCGTTTCCAGGATAAGGAAGGGCTACGCACAGATATCAGAGGACTTTGACTAAGGGTGTTGACCCAGTACTTGTTCCAAAGCATAGCGAGAATCTCGTTATCAAGGCTGGATTTGAAAACCTCAATATTCAGCTGGTAATACTGATTCGCATGTACTCCGAAATCCTCGATTTTGCTGAGTGGTATGGATTGGTATTCGGAGCTTGATGCGTTGGCGGGTGTGTAGTTTTCAGGATAGGTGCGGAAAGCACCGATGTCAACTTTGCCGGCCGAGATGGTGCGGTTGGGATCAATCTAGTGCAATTCAGATAAAAAAGAGGGGACTGGATGTTTGGCATACGACGACAGCGACAAAGGGGTCTTGGTAGGTTTGATTGTTCATCTGAGTGTTGACATCGATCCCGGAGAGCCAGCATCCGTAGCCTGGATGAGAATGGTACCACCCAATCGCGTTCTCGAGTCTCCCGGCCTGCAGAAACGGGTGTCACACCATCTGCACGGATAACGGCAAGCATCGCGCATACCTTTTTGCTGTTTTCCAGATACTCAACCATGTATTCGTACGCCTCGTTCGCCGCATTCACGCGTGTTTCAGTGCCTTGGACCGGGAGAGCGAACGAGTCCATGACGACAATCGAATCCTTCACGACTTTGCCCTGCATCAGGCCCATGATCTCTTGGGGTACGCCCGACCGCGCATGGATCACCTGCACAATATGCACATCAAAAGCATCTTGTTGAGACAAAAACACACCATTTTGATTAATGCCACAGCCGATATCTTGCATGACTTGAAATAATGAGGACTAACCATGATTGATGAAACCAGACACGATGGCCAAGGCACCAGGTTACGCACTCGTTCTTCCACGGCGTTTCCTGATTAATTCGCCTGTCCTGCTCAGGATCGAACCTGTATATCTCGTCTTGAGGCGATACCTCGAGAATATCGTTCTCCAGCGAGAAGGTCTTGAGCGCGGTCTGCGACATCATGGGCTGTGACCAAATACTTACATAAGTTCGCTTCGGATGCCATCAGAACTTACGTAGCGAAATATGTAAGTATGTAATTTGGGAGTGTATTTACAAGCAATGGATATCACGATGGACGCTGTCCCACCTCGCGCCGAAAATCGGTGGTAACGACCAGGTGAGCTCCCGCCGCTACAGTTAACCGCTGTACGTTAAGGGGGGCTTTGCTTTGTCTCATTGGTTATTCCATCGATCCTGATAGGGAACTCTGATCAAAGCTGTGTCCTAACCCTATTTGTATTTGATCCTGCCCTATATAAACCGGACATTACGGATTTCACAATTCCAACCCCCCTCCTTCCCAAGTTGCATCCATGTACGAAGAGAAGCCTCAGGTTCAGCAGCCCTTGCCCGTTCCGGCTATGACGGTCGCGTCTGGCGGTAACCGGAACGCGAAAATGTTCCGTACAATGCAGAAGGAAAACGGGCTTGGAGCCACGGTCTTTGCGACTGCTTTGGCGATTGTGGAACTGTAAGTCTGCCTAAACCCCGTTCTTCCCACGTCTTCTCTCATCCGCTTGTTTCTTAGGTTTACTCTCGTGCTTCTGCCCATGCATGCTCTACTCCCAGGTCAAGCACCGTGTTGAGTTTCTCAACCAGCACGGCAGACCCGACCCGAGCCATGGCGGCAGCGGTTGTGATGGGGACTGTATGCTCCATTGCTGTCTCACCGGTCTTTTCGGCGCGGGATGGATCCTCCAGGTAAGTATCTCAACTCGTGAGATACTCTTCTTTGACACCGTTTTGTGTTGTAGATATCTACCAGAGGCAACGTCCGTGACCGCTACAGCGTTGAAGGTGGCTCCTGTGGGGATTGCCTCACGGCTTGCTTCTGTACGCCATGCGAGCTCACACAGGAGAGCCGCGAAATCGATTTGGAGGAACGTAGCCTTGCCTGAGTCGCGGACTGCCAACGGCGTTTTACGAATATCTTATCTTTCATGCATGTCTTCATGAATGAGGTTGACGACAATTTTGTAAAACTAATACCTGTCTAGTTGTTTGAATACAATTGTTGATGGTCAGGATACATATACTTAGAGCGTTTCCTCACTTGTCATTAACTACTAATAATGGTTTAGATTATGAAACCAGAAAGTCCTGTAACGTGATAAAATCTTCATTAACACCGCGCGCAACCTGCTTTCATATTTCTGTCCCCACATCTGCAATCGGCGACAGATGTTGGTCCCATGGTGGCAGTGGCACTGGCAATACAGATGAACTGACGCATCTGGTTTGAACATCACGAGATGATACACGCACGTGTTGGTTCAATATGCACGTTACCACGGATACAATCACTCCGTCAAATATGAAGCACCGGTTTTTCTGACAGTGATAGGAGCATGCACTGATTGCCGTAGACCCTTTTTTGGCACGCGCGCCCGCGCCAGCTCCAAAGCTATAATTTTAAAGCCCCCAAGACAGGAATTAATGTTTCCCAACCTTTTCACCCTTGCGCGCCCACTACCCCCCATCCTTTCCGGCGCACCATGCAAACGCAACAGCCCCAACCCATGGTGCCCATGATGGTCGCGTCCGGCGGTAACAGGAACGTTCAAAACATTTCCTTCAACGCAAACGGAAAGCGGCATGGAGTTATGGTCTTTGCAGCTGCTTTGGCGATTGCGGAACCTGTACGTTACACAGTTTTTTTTTTTTTTTTTTCCTGCCCTTGTTTTTTTCTTTCCTCATCATCGGCGTGTGTATTTTACTCATTCATTATACTAAGGTTGCTTGACGTGCTGTTGCCCATGTATGGTCTACGCCCAGGTCAAGCACCGTCTCGAGTACCTCAACCAGTTTGGAAGACCCGACCCACAGCGCGGTGGCAGCGGTTGCGATGGTGACTGTATGCTTCACTTGTGTCTCACGGCGCTTTTGGGCGCGGGATGGGTTCTTCAGGTGAAAAAGATTTTATTTACTTTTGTCAAACCCCTCGTTCCCCCCAAAATTGATCCTGGAAACCCGTTTTTTTTTTTTGCGATAGATATCTAACAGAAGCAACGTCCGTGTCCGCTACGACGTTGACGGTAGCTGTTGTGGTGATTGCTGCACAGCTTGCTTTTGCACGCCGTGCGAGCTCACACAGGAGAGCCGCGAAATCGAATTGGAAGAGCGCAGCCTTTCTTGAACGGTGGCGACGGTTGCTGTAACATCAATAAAATGTCTTGTTTCTATGCAGATGAATACAATTGTTCCAAGTCGGTTGATAGGCAATCAGACCCTGTTGTGGTGGAAGCGGTGTGTGAACGTGATCACTTTCATTTATCATATCCAACTTTTGCGGCATTTAAATGCATGCAAGTGCACTTGAAACGGGGTCACATTACACGACGAATTTGAAATTTGTTTTTTTTTATACGTGTAACCTTTATTTAGCCCGGAAATAAGATCATCAAACACACAACGAGTCAAACTCTTTCTTGTGCAGATCAAACAGACAGATCAAACTTTAGACGTTCTTCAAAAAGCTGTTCGATATTGATTAGCCAAATCTACGCTCCACGTAACTATTTATCATCATACAACAGCCATCGCATCGTGACCCCAATAACAATGTCACCCCCCCGAAGAGATCCGTAAGTACTTCGAACTTCTATTGCCTTTCCTGACCGCATTGAAACTAGGGCGCCATTCAAAGCGCATTTTTATGTCAGACGAAAAAGATGTCGCGTACTTTGCATCACGGAATGCCAGGCATCTCGTTGCATGAGATATGGTATCCATACTTCCGGATATTTTACTGAATGGGGCAAAGAGTTCAAAGTCGCTCAGAATGCGAATATGACACCTTGTGACATGAACGGAGTTATGTGCATCGTTGATCGTACACCCCGGCGGGGGCCGAATTCAGATGATTTGGAAATCCATTTGATAGATGGTTTTTCAACCTTCAGGTTGATGCCCGTACGGGACTGTCATCGTGTCTTTACCGTTGAATACTCCCCGACAACGTGCCCAGGACTCCAGGCGGTACTCCGTCAGTGAGCGTGGAAACTGGTTGTGACTGTGACATTGACTCGCACAGCTTGTGCAACTTCACTTTGCATCCGTCCTATTCCAGCGCCCTACCTGCGTAATTGCGACGCACTGATACTTGAATATCGGAGGCACAACTTCTGACATCCTTGTCGCACTGCTCTAGCGCCAGACGCTTGTTTTTCTGCACATCATTCCGATACTGGCAGTGGACTGTCTCTACCTCGCCATCGTGCTGTCGCCGACAGTTCAACCTTTTGCGATTAGTACGATTCAGACGCCCGCGGTGTCCTTATACATCTCTTAACTTGCTTCTAGGATAACATCCTATCATTGTCCAGCAATACAACCTGATCATGCACGAGATTGATCCACAAGATTCACACGTGTTGGGTGAGTTGGAACATCTAGTAGGATTAGCAATTGTAGAACTCTCACCATGATTGCCATAGTTGAAAACTCAGAAATGATGGATATACTCAAGGATCGATATGCATGCCCTCAATTCCGTATCCTGGTTATAGGAAGGGCTAATGCAGGCAAGACGACTATTCTCGAGAAGGTTTGTGGTGTGGCACAGGGGACAAAACCCATTATATACAATCAACATGGTGATCTGCTCAAACCCAACATGCTGTCACGTTTGAAGCATCTTGTTCGGAAAAAGGAGTCTGCTAGCCATTTAAAATCATCAATAGAGGTGGGCTGGCTTGTGCATCTTGGTGATGATTGACTTAAGACCAACTTCCAGCGTGGCATACATGATATTGAGCACCAGATTACATATCCTGGCAGCAACTTCATCTTCCATGACTCACAGGGCTTTGAGGCTGGTGCTAAGGAAGAGATGGAGGATGTTTGGAAATTTATTGAGAAGAAATCTACAGCAACTGATCTCAAAGATCAATTACATGCAATTTGGTATAATTGCACTTGCACTAATTTCTATGTTCCATCTGATGCATCTTGTAGGTACTGCATTCCCATGGATAGTCCTCGTCCCCTGCCACCTGCAGAACTTCAGTTCTTCAACAAAGGGACTGGTGGAGGTAAGTGAATAGGGACTCCAACCATAGTTTATTGATGGAATACAGTTCCTTTGGTATTGGTTTTCACCAAGTTTGATGGCCAAATCATACAAGAGTGGGGTAAACTCACTGACATGAAACTTGGAAAAACTAGGTTTGAAAGGGCACGAGAAAATGCTGAAAAATCTCTCCAGGAAGTTTACTTGCCCAAGGTGATGAATACAGATCATCCTCCAAAAGCATTTGTGAAGTTGGAAGGTGAGCAATGAAGGGATCACTGTTATAAATGACCCTATGTTGCCAGAGATGCACAAGCCTGAAAAGGATTGTCCTGAACTGACAGAGAAAACAGCTGAAACAATTGACAATGATAGCTTGCATCATCTCTTTGTCTCAACTCAGGCAACCAACTTGGATCTCTGTGTTAAGAGTGCTATTCAGTGAGATCAACTGCAATTGACACTCACATGAGATGCAACATGTTATAGATTTGTCATGAGAAGGAAATTCAGATGGGAAATAGTTCCTGGAGCTGTGTTTACTCATTTCCCATACTTCTGGGTAAGCATTAAGCATTTGGTGTTGCATCAGGAAGATGATATTATAGGATTATCAGTCTAATGATCAATTTCACACCAAGGCATGTCATTTTCAAACCAAGTAAATAATGATGGTAACATGTCTAAAAGGGGAAATATAATGTGACTATACGTGAATATTTTCATGCCACAGTTATCTCATACATTGGGTATAGGATGTGAGTATCCTCACATGTCAGATAGTGAAGTTTATGAGGCTGTGATGTTGTATTTGAATAGCATTTAAAAAATGTGAGTGATGCTATATTTCCCATTCAGGTTTAACAATATGACAATAGTGGGTAAATGAGGCTGAAGTACATATTGATGTACAATCTGATGAATAAAATAGAAAGTGAGTGACAGTGCACTTGACCTTCCTATGACTGATCCCAGAATAGGAAGTAAGTTGTGCTAACTTTGTCTGCCAAGGAGCCTTGATAAACATGCTTGAATAAAAGTCTGTTAGTGTTATGGGCAACATGTACTGCTGAAGAGTCTCATCACATGATGCCCAACAGAGAGTGAGTAGCAGTATTGCTTTGTTGCCAGGGACTCTCCAGATATCTGATTCTGTGACCAACAGGTGGTGAATGACACTGCTCATTATATGCCAAGGACTCTCCTGACATTGATCCCATGACCAACAGTCTGTGAGTAACAGTGCCACCAGGAACTCTCCTGACATCTGATCCCATGACCAACAGTATGTGAGTGACAGTGCCCATTGTATGCCAGAGACTCTCCTGACATCTGATCCCATGACCAACAGGAAGTGAGTGGAAGCAGCCATTTATGCTAGGGACTCTCCTGATATTTGATCCCATGGCCAACAGTTTGTGAGTGAAAGTCCCCATTTTATGCCAGGGACTCTCCTGACATCTGATCCCAATGGCCAACAGTTAGTGAGTGACAGTGCTCATTTTGTGTCAGGGACTCTCCTGAATGACCAACAGTTGGTGAATGACAATGTACATTTTATGCCAAGCACTCTGATCCCATGACCAATAGAAAGTGTGTGGTAGTGCCTGTTTGATGCCAGGGACTCTCCTGACATCTAATCCAATGACCAACAGTTGGTGAGTGACATTGCCCATTTGTTGCCATGAGCTCTCCTGACATCTGATCCCATGACCAACAGTCTGTGAGTGACAGTGTCCATTTGATGCCAGGCACTTGCCTGACTTCTCATCCTATGACCAACAGTTGGTGAGTGAGAGTGCCCATTTGATGCAGGCACTCTTCTGACATCTGATCCCATGACCAACAGTATGTGAGTGAGGGTGCCCATTTGATGCCAGGACTCTCCTGACATCTGATCCAATGACCAACAGTTGGTGAATGACAGTGACAATTTTATGGCAGGGACTCACCTGACATCTGATCCCATGATCAACAGTCTGTGAGTGATAGTGTCCATTTTATGCCTGGGGCTCTCCTGACATCCAATCCCATGGCCAACAGGAAGTGAGTAAAAGTGCCCCATTTTATGCCAGGGACTCTCCTAACATATCATCCCAATCAACAGTTTGTAAGTAACAGTGCCCATTTTATGCCAGGGACTCTCCTGACATCTGATCCCATGACCAACAGTCTGTGAGTGAGAGTGCCCATTTTATTCCAGGGACTCTCCTGACATCTGATGCCATGAACAACAGGTGGTGAGTGACAGGCCCATTTTATGCCAGTGACACATGATCCCATGACCAATAGGAAGTGAGTGATAGTGCCCATTTGATCCCAGGGATCCTCCTGACATCTGATCCCATTACCAACAGTCTGTGAGTGACAGTGCCCCATTTTTTGCCAGGGACCTTCTGACATCTGACCCCATGACCAATAGCTTGTGAGTGACAGTGCCCATTTTATGCCAGGAACTCTCCTGTCTGATCCATAACCAACAGAAAGTGAGTGATATTACACATTTCCTGTTTAACTACATTAATCCACTTTTAGTTGGTATGCTTGTCACTTACATCAGATTCAGATTATCATGCTACCTATCATTAGTCCTCATTGCTCAAAGCATGTGGGGTAGAAATCCATGATCAATTTGCACACCAGAAGGTTAGAATTCAGTTTTCTCTCCCAGAAGCACTCAATATCATCAGCCATCACACTGTCAAGCCTTAGTTGGTAAAATGCTCTTTTAGTTACAAAATTGGTTCATGTTGACAGTTTTAAAGCAATTGTTATCATTGCTAAGCAAGCATTTTGGGCAAGAGAAGAGATGCAGACAGCTTTGGCCAATGCTCTTGACCAGTTCATGACACAGGATTATGTCAAGAAACTGAAGAGTGAAATTACTGTTGGGTCTATGCCATCTGGTCATGCAGACTTGGTTACATTTATATATAATTGGACTAAGATCTGACAGTATGTACTCAATTGTAATTCCCATTACCTTGCTGACTTTTGTCATATGAAGATGCCTCACCTTTCTGGACCACCATTGTCATCTTATGTATGTCTTTCCCTTGGCATCATTATTCACCCTCTTATCTCACTAATGATTTGTATCTCAAACATACCTTTGCTTATCTCACTATCTTCATTTGCAATTACTATGCAATTTAGTAAATCAGATTCCTTGCCTTTTTCTCCATGTTCTTTCCCTTGCTATGAATCCATGATGTACACACTCACCTATGAATGCTATCCACTTTTGGGTACAGACTTTGTTACCTGGTGAAACTGACAGTGTTTGTGGTGTCTCCATATGAGCATTGTCAATGGAAATAATTCCATTGACATTGCCAAGACCAGTTTCCCTTCCATCCAGAAGTGGAGTCAGGACCAGATGCCACTGAGGATGGATGAGCCCAACCTAGCAACACTATCCCATTTGTGTTTCATTCTAATATTCTCCACACAGCCTATCATAATTGATTGTTACATCCTGGTCACATTATGGATATCCAAACTCTGTAGCAGGTAAAAAATGACTGCCAAGTACCAAAATTCTGACCACAGCTCCAGTACTGAACCTCTGACTAAATTCCATAACCCCAACACAACTCTGTTACCCTATACAATGGGAGAGAGAGTTTGAGCAGTAATATTTATGCATGTGACATTGACTGCCTCCACCTCATTTGTCCTTGTATCCACTCCATGGTCCACCTTGCACACGAGACAATTCAATGTGCCCCACTCCATTTGTGTTACAACTCTATCTATTTTCTACTATTTTTCTATATTTTATCTGGAGGCCTACAGACACCAGACAATATACCAAGAGACATAGAGGCTTAGGGGATTCATTATGGAAGGGCTCATTAGGTAAGCCATGGGTGGCTGTATGGGAGTCTGGGCATGAGGATCCAGAGTAGTCTGGTTATGGAGGGGTCTAGGCTGTTGCTGCATGTGCATAGCCTTTGAGGCAGTGCAGCCTGTGCACATACAGTGACTCACAAAAAGTTTCCAATGTTTTGTGAATTTATGTTGAGTGACTTGTAGTATGGGAAATAAATTACATAGAAATGTGGGAAAATCTGAATACATATTTTACAGCACTTTACACTCCCCCCCCAGACCTGGTAAACTCTGAGCTAACTACTAGGAGCCTGAGCAGACTCCAAGCCCAATCCAAGTAGAACACCAATACACTCAGAGTCTGAGTAGATTTTGAGTGGACTCCTACCTGACTCCAAGCTGACTCCTAGTTCAGGAACAAAAGTGGTTAATTCCAAGTTCACCTTGGAGTTTTCTCATACTTTGAGTGGACTTCTACCTAACTCTGAGCTGACTCCTAGTTCAGGAACAAAAGTGGTTAATTTATTCTGCTCAGAGTCTGAGCTCAGTATAAATTATGTATGACAAATTTAGCACTTCATATACTATGTACATGTATTCAACAACCAGATGAAATAAACCCAGGACCAGTATTGTGTGTACAGCATCAACTACAGCTCTTCATCTGAATCTGACTCAGTGCTCTCTTGCATGCTTGTCTTTTGATGACATGTTTTGTGTGATAGAACAGCATGGTATGTAAAAACCAGTTGAAATTCCAGGATGTCATCCTTCTTAAGATATAATCAAAACCACCCAACCAGGCATTCAATTGCTCACAAGCCTGTGTATTGAATGCATGCTTGCAATAAGGTCTGCCTCTGTCATCTGTCTCCACAATCACCAAGTCAGGAGCTGATCCATCTAAGGGTACTGGATTGCACCATTTACAGCAAAATGTGTCTGTTGCATGGTGGTTCACATAGTGGTAGGAGTCAACAATGAACCTGCTTGTGTTCTTCCACCTTTCCCATGTACCATTGGAAATACTGGTACAAAGGACTAAACAAGCCTTCTCAATGCATATGTATGCAGGTCTGCTTTCATCAGTTGGGTAAACACAGTTCAGCAAATTCAGTATTTCTGTTGGTGATTCTGCCTTTGCAAACTTGTCCCATGCTATGACAACACCACAAGGTGCACAGATTGTTTCTACACAATACATTCTTGGAGGAGTGAACATTTCTCTATGTCTTCTTTCAGTAACAACCTCAGTATCATGTGGTTGCTGTGGATGACTAGCACTCTGCATCCAAGGCCATGTCTCATCTGCTCTTCTCATGGCTCTTTGATATCCTCCTAGCACATTTGTCCTGTGGTTGATCATATGTCTTTGCCATCTTCCTTGGTACTGTAAGCAAGCCATGGTGCCCTATTTTAATGGTAGTTGTTAGGACTAGTCCCACACAACCACAAGTCTCAACAAGAAGAGAAGGATAGAGATGAAGCTTTATTGCAGTACTTTACACTCCCCCACATATCCTATTGGACTCCGATCAGACTCCGACAAGTCCGATCAGACTCCGATCAGACTCCGATCAGACTCTGATCAGACTGTCTAAGACTAAGATAGTCTTATCAGACTCCGGTCAGACTCCGATCAGACTCCGGTCAGACTCTGATCAGACTCCAATCAGACTCCGGTCAGACTCTGATTGGACTGTGACTGACAAACTGAATAATTAACTGCAGAGAAGAAATTTGCCCTGTCTGGTCAGACTCTGGTCAGACTCCAATCAGACTCCAATCAGACTCTGATTGACAAACTAAATAATTAACTTGTAGAGAAGAAATTTACCCAGTCTGATCAGAACAACTGACAACCTAATTAATGTTACAAAGTATGTATGTTACAACTCAATCACTCATTTTCACTATCACTATCCTCTCTCTCCACACTTTTCTCACCCTGCTTCTGCTTCTCAATCACATTCCTTGTGTGATAAAATAGCATGGTATGCATTAACCAGTTAAAGTTAGCTGGCACCATTCTCTTCAAAATCCCCCTATCCAAGCATTCAATTGCTCACATGCCTGTGTATTGAAGGCACGCTTATAATAAAGCTGGCCATGCTTGTCCCTTCCAGAAACAACAAGATTTGGTGCTGAACCATCAAGTGGTGCAGGATTGCACCATGTTTGGCATAGCATATCATTCTTGCTGTGATTCTTGTAATGGTACAAGTCAACAATGAAATGCGTGGTATTCTTCTATATGTCCCATTGACCCCTACTAATGCATGATCTCAACAGAATACATGCCTTGTCTATGCACACATATGATGGTCTGGACTCTTCTGTTGGGTAAATCTCTTCCAGGTAATCCAGTATTCATGTTGGTGACTCTGATTTGGCAAACTTGGTCCATGCAATGACCACTCCACATGGTGCACATACAGTCTCAACACAATAAAACCTTGGAGAATTAAAGTAATTCTTCTGCTGTTGTCTCACAGGAGTAGCCTGATCATGAGGCTGTTGATTCTGTTGGACCTGTGGAAGCCAAGGCAGGTTCTCTCCAGGATGCCTCAATGCTCTCTTTGCACCTCTCAGTGCCTGCTGTGAATGACTCTCAGCATGTCTTCTCCATTGCTCTTGATGTTGCAAGCATGCCAGTGTTCCTGTCAGCTTTTGTCTTGCACAGTCCATATCTTCACACTTATCATATGCACAATGCTGAAAAACAATCAGTGATGCTCACATGTTGTGCAAGTGCTATACATACATTTGGTCCCATCACTATACCATCCACAACTAGTCCAAAACAGGCAGGTGGCAATGTAATGCCTATAGTGCTGTTAGGTAGCCACATTCCAACTGGCTGCATAGCACAGCAGTTTATTTGGCTCATGTCACACTTATGCATGACTGAGAGTTTGATTCATGGTATGTACAGCACTTTTCATTGGTTGATTTTGCTTATGATTGAAAAAATATCAGATAAATGTGGAACAATACCCAAAAAATACCCAAAAAATCAGAAGTCCGAGGACTCCGAGCTCAGACTCCTATTGGACTCCTAGAATCCAACCAGAGTCCGACCAGAGTCTGATCAGACTCCGATCAGACATGAGATGGAAATGTGTCACACTGACCTCAAGTCCTAGACAGTCCGACCAGACTCCGACCAGACTCCGACCAGACTCTGATCAGACTCCGATCGGAGTCCGCCAGGATATGTGGCTAAGTGTAAAGACCTCCTTTATTGACACAATAGACCAGTAAGCTGGGTAAGAGCAAACTATCTAGAGTTGTAGGACTCCTACCTACAGACACACCTGCTTACAGTGACTCACAAAAGGTTTCCAATGTTTTGTGAATTTATGTTGAGTGACTTGTAGTATGGGAAATAAATTACATAAAAATGTAAGAAAATCACAGTACTTTACACTGCCCCACATAGTCCCGTGGGACTCCCGGGACTTCCCGGGACTTACCAGGACTCCTGGCTCAGTCCTGGCATTTCCTGCATTTTGAATGGGACACTACCAGGACTCCTGGCTCAGTCCTGGCATGGTCCTGGTGCAGTCCTGGTCATGTCAACCAGGGAAGATATTCAATAATTTACATCCCTACCATACAAATAACAGTAAACAGCTATATTACACTGCCCCACAATGCAAATAACAGTAAATATTGCCATTGTCCTGGCCCAGTCCTGGTCAACTACACTGCCTACCATGGTCAACTAACCTGTATATCAGTACTTTACACTATACTACCATACAAATAACAATAAATACACAATATATAAGCACATTACACTGTCCCATCAGACAAATAGTAGTCAACTAACCACTACTACATTTTCCCACAGTCAGAATAGCTTCCTGTGCATATTCTCACTCTTCCTTCATTTCCCACAGAATGACCACTTTCTTTATGAGTTCCCACTCTATACTAAACTTTCCCACAGCCAATTTAACCCACAAACCAACTTTGTGTATGAATTCCCACACTGGACTCAATTTTCCCACAGTCAAATTAACTTCCTACACCAAACCAACTTCTCACCCCATTTTCAATAACAGACATGCAACTTCCAACACAGGAAAAATGAAAGGTCCTCACAATTGCCATACCAGCCATCTGGTGATCATGATTTGAGTTCTGGGTTCCTGTATCATTCATCAATTGTTACTTATGTCCATTTGAATTTCCAACACAAAAAATAAAGGTCTTCACAATTGCCATACCAGCCATCTGGTGATTATGGTTTGAGTTCTGGGTTCCCATCTCATTTGTTAATTGTTACTTATGGCCATTTGACAGTTGACATCCAATTTCCAACACAGAAAAAAATAAAGGTTTTCACAATTGCCATACCAGCCACCTGGTGATCATGGTTTGAGTTCTGGGTTCCCATCTCATTTGTTAATTGTTACTTATGGCCATTTGACAGTTGACATCCAATTTCCAACACAGAAAAAAATAAAGGTTTTCACAATTGCCATACCAGCCACCTGGTGATCATGGTTTGAGTTCTGGTGATCATCATGGTTTGAGTTCTGGGTTCCTGTCTCATTCATCAATTGACATCCAATTTCCAACACAGAAAAAATAAAAGGGGTGTTCTATTTTGTTAACTAAGTGACAGTGTAAATATATCAACCTGAATATGCCTCCTATCTCCACCATGACTGAGCCATGGTGGTCTAATGGTAGTGATGGTGTGGTGAGTGGACAGCATAGGCAATGTGGCAGGTGGTAGGATGGGCGTTGGGTGTCCTGGGGCAAGGCTGGTAGTGGAAAAGTGCATGATGGTGGTGAGGTGTTGTGTGTTGTGAGTGGCTAGGTAATATCATTGCTGACTAATTGATCAGGTGATTAGTCTCAGCCAGTCTCAGCCAAGGTAGTGTAAAAGTGGATTTTTATTTTTATTTTATTTAAATAATGTACAATCAGTTGTATTTATACAGTTATTGATACATTTATTCACTGTGGGACAATGAGGTAGGTTAGCAGAAACAAGGGCAAGAGGTGAGAGGGTGAGAGGGCAACAGGGCAACAGGGCAACAGGGCAACAGGGTGAGAGGCAACAGGGCAACAGAGTGAGAGGGTGATAGGCAAGAGGGTGACAGGCAAGAGGGTGGTAAATGGGCAAGAGGCAAGAGGGGGAGAGGGCAACAGGCGAGAGGGCGAATGGGCAAGAGGGCAACAGGCAACAGGTGAGAGGGGGACAGGCAAACGGGCAAATGGGCGAGAGGCAAGAGGGCAGGGCGAGAGGGAAAACAGGCAATAGGTGAGAGGGTGACAGGTGAGAGGGGGATGGGCAAACAGGCAAACGGGCGAGAGGGCAGGGCAAGAGGGCAAATGAGCGAGAGGGGGAGAGGGCAGGGCGAGAGAGCAAACAGGCAAGAGGGGGAGAGGGCGAACGGCAAGAGGGCAAGAGGGGGAGAGGGTGAAAAGCAAGAGGGCAAGAGGGGGAGAGGGTGAACAGCAAGAGGGAGAGGGGGAGAGGGCAAACAGTGAGAGGGCAAACAGCTTTTGTTATTAGTTGTGTTGTCAACTCATTACATATATGTTTTTCTTTTTTCGTTTGGTTTCCTTTAGGTTACTTTATATAACCTACGTACAGCTTTACACGGTGGCGCCATTTAGTCACATTGTGTAGTCTGATGCTACACAGATCAATATCTTTTTCTCCATGACTGACTAAATTCATTTTTCAGATCTGTTCATCACTACTGGCCACTTGCACTGCCTATTGTGCATGGCAAATCATCCTGACCCATGGCAACCCTCTGGCACCCCCCAGCAACCCACCTCCCTACTTGCAAGTGCTTTACACCCCCCCCTAAATGTCAGACTCCAAGCTCAATCCAAGCATTCCAAGTAGCCTACTCAGACTCTGAGCATTTTTTTAATTTCAAAAAAATGGTTGACAGCTCACCAAAGTTGCAACTCCTACTTTGAGTCCAGTCTCAGTCCAGTCCAAGCCAAATCCAAGCTGGGCTCAGATTGAGCTGGTAAGTCCTAGGACTGCTGACACTCAGACTGAGCTAGGACTCTGACTGGAGTACAAGTTGGGTGAGCTGAGTGAGGGAGGTCAAATGGCACAGATTTCCACATGTCACAACAGTTGTCACAATTTCACACGGTTTCAGAAAGTGAGAATTGTCACATGACCTATTAACCAAAAAAGTAAAGGGAGTGGATTTCATCCAGAATATAAAATCAAATATGCATAAGCATAGTATTCATTGAGATAATCACAAAATACTATCATAATTTTGTATTTGTTAGGACAGCCACTGCACCCCAACACACCAAAGTATGATTTATGACATGTTCTATTAATAAAAGTTGTAGAGGGGTTAATCTGATGATAGTGGTGGTATACAAACATCTGTAAACAAATACGCATGCGAGATATGTGGGCAAAGCTCTGTTGGGGGGGGGAATGGGGTAAGGGGGGGGTGAGGGGGTGGGGGGGAGTGGGAGAGAAAGAAGGGGAAAAAGAGGGGGGGGGGGGGGGGGGGGGGTGGGGGAAGAAAAAAAGGGTGGGAAAAAAATTAAAGTAGTTGGTTGGGGAGGGGGGTAGGAAAAAAGGAGAAGGGGGGGGAAGAGGAGGAGGGGGAAAAAGGGGGGGGAAAAAAAAAGGGAAAGGGGAAGGGGGGAGAGGGGGAGGGAGAAAGGAAGGGGAAGGGGGGAAAAAGAGGAGGGGGGGGGGGAAGAGGAGAAGGGGAAAGGGGGGGGGGAAGAGGGGGGGAAAAAAGAGAGGAGAGAAGAGGGAAAGAGGGGGAGTGGGAAATCGGAGGACTCAGAGGAGGGATTCAGAGGGGGGATAAACAAGGGGAAAGAAAGAGAAGTGGGAGAAGAAAGGAAAAAGGGGAAAGGAAGATAGAGGGTTGGAGAGGGACAAGAGGAGCTGAGGGACAAGGAAGGTGAGGGAGAGGGGCAAACAGGAGAAGAAGAAGGGGAGGCAGGTCAAACCAGTGGAACAGTTACATGAACTTTGAGAAGACCTGGATGGATGTTGGGATTCAGACCTCCTCGGTATGCACAACAGGTCATAAGGACATACAGGGATGATTGTAGCTTCTGTATACGTCACATCCACGGACTGGCTACTTGTTCGTTCCCTTTTCGTTGGTGGATTCCTCGTCCTTGCAGTTTGTCCAGAGTAGACCAAGTTCACTCCCAGTCAAAT
>JAEBUT010000042.1:109406-137163 GCA_020011035.1 Amanita subjunquillea | reverse complement strand
GTCAAATTCCTGAGTGTCAGGGATGAGGTTTGACAAAGAACAAACGCTTTGAGGATTCAATCCTCCCACTTAGATGTTGAATCTAGAACAGTTGATGAGGACGCACTCAGTAATATGAAACTTGGCTGATTTGACGCAGGCAATCTCAGCCAAACCCATTCCCGGGTTGGATTAGTTGAAAACATGATATACCATGTCAAATACCTAGAGACCATTGATGTCCTTTGGACAATTGTTCAAACGACAAACCAAATCTGGAGAGCTCATGTTAAGACACTATCAACTCCCTCTCTACAAACTTCCAGAGATTGGGAAGGTAAAACTGAGGAGACCATGATCTTCTAGAGCAACACCATGCTCCTTGAAAGCCCGGTTTCCCCAAGGTGGCTCAGACTCCCAACAATGAGGAGAGATCCTCGCTTATGACTGGAGATTTGAACTCCATCAGATAGTCAAGACTTTTCAGCGCTTGACTACCTTCAGTGAGGAAGAACCCACTGCACGAGGCAGTCCCTGAAGAGAGACTAACCTCAAGATATGGGCAGAATTGGGTGCTTTATAGATGCAACCACAACTAGTAGGTACCTAATAGACTCAAGAAACGAGAACGGATGGGACCAAACCATCGGATCTAGCTCCCTAGGCGAGGAAGCAACAAACCTCAATCGAACTACAACAGTAGAAGTAACCGCTAGCACTAGAAATGCTGTGGTTGCCAGAATCAGAAATTCGTGTTTAATAAGAATGACATCCGATTAGGAAGCCACCAACGATCTCAAGAGGCTCAGAGGAAGACCTCCAGTCCTCCTTAAACAAGATCTATATATCTGCATCCCTGTTAACCACGACTAGTAAAAAGAGATCACCTAGTCCTGAGTTGCTTGGCTCCTCCATGAATAGGTTTAGAGAGGAACGGGGGGGCCCATTGATTGTTGTTAGAGAGGAGAGTGGAAACTCCCCCTCATATCCAAGCGAAACCTGGCGAGGCCCTTTGAGACCAAAGTTTTCTCCATCAGTAATTTAGAAAGGGATTGCTGCACAGCCACAAATCCTCTAACCACTAGATAGAAAGTCTAGAAAATCGATGAGATGGGCACTAAAAGAAGTCAGGGACTCAGAATCGGCTTATGATTCCCCTCTGATAGCCCATTAACTCGGGAAACTAGTGGTTTAACTGTCTCCCCCAGGTAATGAGGGCGGAGAGATGATCCAATGAGTTCCTCACAATTCACGAGCCGAACTCCTAAACGTTCTCAACATCTACTTGTGTGCTGAAACTGAGATTGACTCAGTCAGAGTCCCAAGTTTCTGAGGGCAAAATTCTGAAAGGAAGGCCCTAAATGGTTATCAGCACCAACTTAAGATTGAATGCTGATAGGAGCGGAAAATTGTGAGGGAACCATGTGGCCCTCACTCATAATTTGTTAGAGACCCCCACCCTTTTTTCTTCAGAGATGCCACTATGAAGTTCACCACCGTCTCCAGAACGGTGTGGTCCATCACGAGTTTGAAAAAGGATGCTGGAATGCCTGAAGCCAACAGATGAATTCAACGGCCTTGCGGACTACGAATAGCGAGGAGGTTCCTCTTGCTGTGAAGCTGGAATTCTCCACAAAGTGGTCAGGCAGGGCTAACAATCTGGAAAATAGCAACCTCACTGCTATGTTTGAATGCTGCCCAAATTTATAGAAGAAGCACACTTCTATGGAAACTGGGAAGAGTGCAACCAACCGAAATGGCATCTACCCCTAAGAGTAAATCCTCAAAGTCTAAAGATTTTGTTCTAAAAACAGATGAATCCCCAAGGCTCCGGAGAGAAAGGAGTCTATGATACATCCAATAAAACAATTTGAAATCTAGTAGAGTGTTATCTACTGTTACACAAAAGGGCAATACCAGCCCCAACTGTCCCAAAAAGAATAGCAGATATGAAAGTCTGCTAACATTGAGCGCTCGAGGGTGAAGCTGAGAGCACAACGGAAGGTCCATGCTAATGCAGCAGATGCTTAAACGCTATGAGGCCAAGGAACTTTACACTTCTGCAGAGGAAGCTTACAGGCCACTACATGAGGCCATCCTGCGGGATGACGGATCTGACAGCAACGCTGTCTCTGGAAGGACTGGTGTGCCAGTGGCGGGATAGATGTCATCCCATGTACTCAAGAGAATGAGGCCCTTCAACTATAGGAAACTGCTTAGTTGCCCTGAGACTAATTTGGTAGATTGCGTCTTCCACAGAAGGCCCTCTTCAGTCAGAACCTTCTCCAGTCTTCAGGATACCCATTTAGAAGCAGCAAGTAATGAGACTTTCAGAGTAAAGTGTACTGAGATGCGGCAATCAAGTGCACTACTGACTAGGCAACCAAGGATTGGTCCAAAATTGCTTGAGAAATGGACCCAAGAGAGAGTGTCAATGCTTGGGAGAAATAGAGGGAGACTGTGCTCAATGGACAGAAGGCACTGTACTCCTCAAACGTGGAAGCATGCTGGATATGATCATCGAGCAAACTTTGGCACTGTCAACACGTTGGACCAGGTTCCCAACTTACAAAACCGTTTAAATTGCCATCGGATGAAACTTTGGGCTCGAGAGCCACAATCAAGTTACAGTGCAAGGGCTGAATTAAAGTGGGCAAACTTTCAAACAGAATCACGACTTTGATATCGTAACCCTGGACGGTACCACCCAGGTCCACTTAGGAACACTGTTTCCTAAAAGAGCACAATGTGCTGCCAACTATGGGCAGAGACAGCTCACTTAAACGGGGAGGAAAATGGTTCCCAGTACAAGAAGGGGCCTTCTCAAATCCTCTTGATAAGCGTCGGCGGGGAAGGATCGAGCTTTGTACGGTGCCCCACATGTCCCACGGACTACCGGGTTTTTGGTTTGTACCTGTGGTTGCTCGGTGGCGGTACAAATACCCATTTTCGCTGCCAAACCAAACCGGGACTTGACCAGGACCCCTTACAGAGTTAGGTCGGGACAGGCTCACGGGCAATTCCCGGATTCCTGCGGAGGCCCACCATGGTATAACGGGACGTCCGGGCGAGTACCTATGATGAACGAGCCCAGCTATATTGATGGGCTATCTAAGTCACACGTTGAAAGCGTGATAATACGCGTTGTGCAAGACGCCGACGTTGATTTCAAAGGGGAGTGTACACACGTGATAGGTAAATGCCCAACAAAAACTGAAACAGTCGCTCTAGAAAATCTAACAAAAGATTACAATAAACGCCTCACAAAACAACCACGACAAACGATTTTTGAAACACACACGACACCCGCAAAAAAACAGTACCCTCTACTCTTCTCACTTGTTAGCTTAATAATCTATTCTAGAAAGTTATAGAAGTGAACTATCTCGACATGTGGTCTTTGGACTTTCCTCACGCTCTCACCCCTTCTCCCCCTCTCGCCATCCCGCTTTAGCTCTTTACCCCTCTCGCTAGTTCGCCTTCGCCCTCCTCTACTCTCCGCTCCGTTTCTCCCTCTGACATGTTAGCCTTTCGCCGCATTCCCCTCCTTTTGATCCCGTTCCGCCACTGTAGCCCCGTTAAGACCTTTCTTGACATCGTTTGCCTACTCCCAATCTCGACTTCCTCCCCCGTTTGCATCGGTCGCACTGTTTCGATCCCGAGTTCCGCAACTCCTTATCTTTCTCTCTATAGACCGTTTGGCCCCTTTCGCACCTCCCCATCCTTCCTCAATCTCGCCTCGAGCCAGTTAGTCACGTTCTCGCCTTGACCTCTATCGAAGCTTAGCCCGTTTCGGCCAGTTCGCCTCCTCCCTACTCTTTTCTTCTCGCTCATTTGCCTTGCCCTCTCCCGACTCTCGCCTCTCGCCCTCTCGCCGTTTGCGCCTTCTCCCCATTCACTTCCTCCCTCTCTCCCTCTCTCCCCCTCTCCCCTTCTTCCCCTCTCGCCCCGTTCGCCTCTCCCACTCTCCCCTTCTTCGCCCGTTCGCCTTTTCCCCCTCTCGCCTCGTTCGCCCTCTCCCCCTCCTTGCTCGTTCGCCTTGCCCTCTCTCTCTTCTCGCCCGTTCGCCATTCGCCCTCTCCCCGCTCGCCCTCTGCCGTTTGCCTTCTCTTTTTTTTTCTTTTTTTTTTTTGCATAGAAACTCTTTAAAAAGATACTAGGGCCAAGATGATGATGGTTTTGTCATCTGGGCCCTGGACATTGTGGTGGGCAAGGGCAAGGGCAAGGGCAAGGGGTGGTTGTTGTCATTATCAGGAGGAGTGGTGGTGATGTGTGATGGTGGTAAATAGGTTCAGATGGGTGGTGTAATGGTGGAGGCTGTGTGATTTGCACAGCTTCCAGTGGTGTCATGTGTTGATCACAGCACATTGTGACACATGCTGTTGATCAACATGTGACACACTGCCAGCAGTGTTATACAGCTGGCCCCCATCCACCAGGAGTCCCCACTACCCTTGGCCCTCCCAGTTCTGGGGAATTCCTGAGAATGCCCAGGAATTGGCAGGGACTCCTTGTCAAGTCCCAGTCAATTCACAGTGGTTTTACTGTTGATTTTCAACATACCAAATCTCCCACCAGTCCTGGGAGTCCCAGGAATTCCTGCCAGAATGCATGGGGGAGTGTAAAGAGCTTGAATTATCACATGTCATAAATATTTCATTTTGCAATATGTACATCCTTTCTTTGTCAGAATTCAATGGAAATTTTACATTTGGATGTCAGCAAATGTTAAGTTCAGATATTGATTCTGAAATCAGGTGGACTTCAAACTCTGGATGAGACTGACAGTAAAAAGGGCTTTAACAAGGGTGATACCAAGAGACACCAATTGGTAGTGGCCAACACAGTGGTGATAGAGTGGATGGACAACGCCTCAGACAGCAGGGGTGGTGAGACAGGACATGGAGCTGACAATGGAAAAGTACACAGAGATGATGACAGCAATGGAGGCAGTTAATGCAGCAACAGTACTACAATTTGATCTTATCTTATCTTATCTCTCATCGAGGTGGAGATCTTATCGGGTTATTGGAAATCTTATCTATAGATCACATAAGCAGACCACAGGATGGCATGAGGGGAACATGAGCCTGGAGGGCATATATAGTGACTTAGCATGACTAGAGCTCTAAGCTCTTGATTGTCATGGTTGCAGACTATCCAACAGAGTTTTCTTTTGCTTTCTCTGGTTGTGTGGCTTAGTCTAGCAACTTTGTGACAGTCACAAGATTGGCCTCAAACTCCAACAGTGGTTACCACCTGCCTATCAAAACCTTTATTGTTACCCAAGAGTAAGTGATCAATCCATGACTAGTAATTGAGTTGTATTTGAGCATGATGGCACATGGCTCCACCTGCCACAAGTGCTATTTAGGGTAATTGAATCTAATTACAGAGTCTACAATATGCAAGTTCAATTCCTGTCCCTCATTACAATGGATGAGGTTACACTGCAACATTATCAAGGTAAGTGTTGATGCCAGTAGTGCATCTATTATCAGCTTGTGTCACCTGACTTTACACCCCATGCCAATGCATTAACCCACTGGTGCCTACCCCACCTTCATTCCACTACTGGCACCTTTACAATGTCAATCTCAGTTCTGTGCAGAAAAGCAAACATTGGGAAGATATTAATGCCAACCATAACTGTCACAAATGGATATAATCATGTACATATAGTCAATAATTACTTATCAGTGATCACCATTATTAGTGTGTGCTTAAACACTAAATTTAACTTTAAGAGTGAAGTCTGTGGAGTGTGATTGTATTGTTGTTCATGCTCAATGTTTCTCTGATCAACACTGCATTAGCTAGGCATCTCTTTGTGCTGATGAAAGACAGGAATTTAAACAGGAATATGTCATAGTGCAGATTTTACCAAAATGACCAACTATCCATCATAGCATCTGTCCCATGTGCAGCCATGGACCATCATGCCCAGGTTTAACTCAACTGCTGGTTTTGGAATAATTACTTGTATTTTGGGTAACAAGAATGGCTTTTGATAGGCAGGTGGCAACCACATCAATAAACGACCCTGAGGACCAGTAATCCAGCCATGAGAATTGAGGGAAACATGGCACCTCCAGTCCTGATGGAACTCTGGTGTGTTTTCAAACAGCTGAAAAGCATCACATAATGCATGCTCTGTTGCAGAAGAAAGCTTGATAACATGAGTAAGAATTGGCATAGCCCCTTTGCTTTCCAAAGGAGCAAAACCTGATGTCATTCTTTCTGATGAAGTGAGTTGTCCTTTGACTAGAGGACTGGCTGCTTGCATCTCAGTCTCAGGCTCCCAGACACAGATTGTTTGATCATGAGAACCTGATGCAACCCTCCTTCCATCTGGTGAAAAGGCAATTGAAGTGATATAATCAGTGTGTCCCTTGAGAGGACAGCCCACTTGTGCTCCCAATTCAGCATCCCAGATGCAGATAGTGTGATCACTAGAACCTGATGCAATCCTCTTTCCATCTGGTGAAAATGCAATTGAATTGGCAATATCAGTGTGACTTTTGAGAAGTTTGCCCACTTGCACTCCAGTCTCAGTATCCCAGATACAGACAGTGTGATCTCCAGAACCTGACACAACTCTCTTTCCATCTGGTAAAAAGGCAACTGAAGCAACATAACTATTGTGTCCCTTGAGAGGACAACCCAATTGTGTTCCTGAATCAGCATCCCAGATGCAGATAGTTTGATCATGGGAACCTGATACAATCCTCTTTCCATCTGGTGAAAAGGCAACTGAAGCAAGACTGTCTGTGTGTCCTTTGAGAGGGATGCCCACTTGTACTCCAGTCTCAACATCCCAGACACGAACAGTGTGATCATGAGAACCTGACACAACCCTTGTTCCATCTGGTGAAAAGGCAACTGAACTAACAATATCAGTGTGTCCTTTAAGAGGGCTTCCTAGTTGCAGCTGAGTTTCAGCATCACAAATGCAGACAGTTTGATCAACAGAGCCTGACACAACCCTCCTTCCATCTGTTGAAAAGGCAATTGAACTGATGAAACCATCATGAGCCTTGAGAGAACTGCCAATGTGTGTCCCTGTCTCAGTATTCCATATATTAACAATCCCATGACCAGAACCTGCCACAATCCTCTTCCCATCTGGTGAAAAGGCCACTGATCTGACAGAGCCAAGTGGTCTTTTGAGATCACTCACAACTTGCATCCCAGTCTCAGCATCAGTGTGGTCCTTTAGAGGACTGTCAACATGTGGCCCAACATCAGTGTCCCAGATGCAGAGAGTTCCATTGATAGAACCTGATACAATCCTCTTCCCATCTGGTGAGAAGGCAATCGAAGTGATATTGCTAGTATTTCCCTCAAGAGGACCACCCACTTGTACCCCAGTCTCAGCATCCCAAATGTAAACAATTTTATCATCAGGACTTGATGCAATCCTAGTTCCATCCGGTGAAAGGACAGGTGTGGAAGTGAAACCAACTTCTCCTTCCAGAAGATTGCCCATTTGAACTCCAGTTTTAGCATCCCAGATGTACACACATTGGTCAAAAGAAGAAGAAGATGCAATCCTTTTTCCATCTGGCAAAAAGGCAACTGAATTGGTGGGACTGTGTATGATTTGGGTCCTGCTCTCACTCTTGGCATCCCAGATGCACATTCCATCAATCAAACCTATTGCAATCTTATTTCCATCTGGTGAAAAGGCAACTGAATTCACTTGGTGATTGTGTAGTTTGAGTGGATGGCCTATTTGTATCCCAGTCTCAGCATCCCAGAGACAAACAGTTTGGTCATGAGAACCTGATACAACTGTCTTTCCATCTGGTGAAAAGACAACTGAAGTGACAATGCTAGTGTGTCCTTTGAGAGGATTGCCAATTTGTGCACCAGTCTCAGCATCCCAGATGTAGACAGTTTTATCATGAGAACCTGATGCAATCTTCTTTCCATCTGGTGAAAAGGCGACTGAATAGATAATGTGAGTGTGTCCCTTGAGACTATTGCCCACTTGTGTCCCTGTCTCTGCATCCCAGATGCAGATAGTTTGATTATGAGATGATACAATCCTCTTCCCATCTGGTGAAAAGGCAACTGACTTGACAAGGCCAGCATGTCTGATTAGTAACTGCAGTTGTGGCCATCCTGGTGTTCCACCAGAAGCAATTTTTGGCAACCTTGGAAATTTGGGGGTCATATGCTTGCTCAAGATGCTATTTGAGGGCAAAAAAGGCAACCCAGATAGGTATAAATGTGGTGTGCTCTCTGAAATTATTCCCCCCATCATTCTGGAAAATTTTATGCAATCTCTTGCAGCTTCTACAGCATCATCATGATTGTACCCCTACAAGGCTTGTCATGCTTCAGCTATCATCCTTATTCAAATTGCTTACCTCAAGCCAACTCACAGCATTACTTAACATGGTTGGAACTAAATTTATCAAATTTAATAAGCCAAGGACTTCAAGCCAAAATAGTATTCTCTCATTTAAGAGAAATAGTGATATTTGTCCTGCCAAGCTTTCTTGATATTGTGCCAATTTGATATGATCAGCCCAAAATTGGCATGCATATGACAAGTGTGGTTTTATATATTGTTGAATACAGTGTTCCAAGCCAGCAACCTCTGAGTTGCAGACATATGAGCTCTTTAGTTTGCAGATGTTGAAGCACAAATGCTGTTGCATTACTTGAAGGCAGGCACTTCCTAGGTCCTGGTTGGTGTCTACAAGGTCAATAAAAAATACCCCACTCCTATCATGTGTAGTAAGGAATTCAATAAATGTTGAGTGAAGAGCGCGGACAGGCATAGATTGAATGGAGATGCCACTGAGAAGTGATCCTAAACGTTGCAGGACTGTTACCACCCCATAATGATTGTCCTTGCATATGCTGCTATGCAAAACATCCAAAGAATCCATCGGAAGTGGCTCCCGTGTTGACAATACCAATCGTAAGACAGAGCGGAAGCGGCCAAGGGAGTGGTTATTTGGTTTATCTCCCATGATACTTTGCAGAATTATCATGTATGTGTTATCAAGAAGTGCTTCACCCTCTTGCACAATGAGTTCCTGGAACCTTTCTCTCTTTGTCAAGAAGTCATCTGCATACTTGATGTATTCACAAGCAAGCCGAGCCCATTCAAACAGCCCATCTGCCTTTTGTGTAAGTTGAACGAGCATTGCATCATCAAAGTCATCGTCAATCTCTTCCAGATGACAAGAAATATAAAAACAGATGTCATGTTCTGTGGATGACCTAGAAATTTGATCCATAGACTCATGTCCCACGCCGCTCGCACCGCGGAATGCCTTGCTGATATCAGGAAGGGGCCTCGAAGTGACAAAGATGCGGAAATTGGATAAGTTCATGACATCCTGTTTAAGGATGGAAAGTATGTGACGACGTGAGAGTGCGTCACCGCTCTCATCTAGAGCATCAATGATGATCACGACAGGTCCAGTCATGCTTTCCGCAATGGAGGAAATGGGCGTCTCGATGAGCTTCTGCCACTGTTGATATACGTCAGGAGTAGTAGCGAGTGCTGGCTCGCTTGTGACAAGTGTAATCAAGTGATCCTTCAAGCTTTGTATACGACCGGCTAAGTCGCGCGCGATAGTGCTGAATAGCTTTTCGTGACGCTTGGCAGCCTGCCGATTGAAGCAGAAGCATGATCCGATGCCCTTCTGCTCGCCTATCCACCAGCGAGCAATGGTATGGGCGATGGCAGATTTGCCGGTACCAGCGGGACCTGAAAGCCAGAGAACGCGCGGAGCAGCTGCGTCAGTGTTGGTGATCCAACCCTTGATTTTGGTCAGGATATCAGCCCTCGTGCCTTCCAAGCAAGCTTTTGTCGTATCGATGCCAGCTCCTTCGGCGTATGGGATCATACCAAGTGAGCGATCTAATGAGTATATGATGTCAGAGCGTATTGGAATGACAGCAGATGTGCCCACCTTCGAAATAAGTGTTGACATTGACATCTCTCCCTGCGGAATAGAATTGGGTGTCCTTGATCAAGAAACCCCTTGCGTCCTTGAAGAAGTGAACCTTGGAAGATGAACCTTGCTGCTCAGGCGGGGTCAATTCCATACAATAGATTTTATGTACCTTGACGGGAGCATTGCCTTCCGACCCAGCTGATGCTAGTACAGGCATTGCAGCCTCGCCATTAACAATGCTCGGATCAGGACCGCTTCCCTCCTCGTTGCTATTGCTACTATCTTCCTGTCGTGGTCGATGAGAATACGCATGTGAATGTGAAAGCAACTTGGTTCGTTCTTTGATGGACGACACCACACGATGACCCCCACTTGTCGCAGGCAAATGGCCAGCTGAACCCTGTTATGCACATGAAATACACTTTGAAAAACTTCACTGAATGCCAACGCGCTCACCTTTGGAGTCGCGGCGCTCTGAACAATTTCAGGACCATCCCGCCTGATCTGATGGCTTTTGGTAGATTCCTCTGCCTCCTTTCGACAAGTGAGCAAAAATCGACAACCGAAAAACTTTTACATGCCAAAGTCGATATCGGAGCACTTGTGTTCTCGTATGAGGCTGCTTTTCGCTTTCTTTTCGATTGATTCTTGCCCATTGTGACTCGTGACAGTGACGGTCGAACACTCGTGCGCGCAAGGCTTTTCTTCCCTCTCACGGGCCAAGTGCACACCAGTCCAAGTATCACCCCCGCCGCCGCTCCATCATGTGCACGGACAAAATCGTTATGCCATCTATGTTTTTGCCAAGTCTTGGAAAGAAACGTATTTAAATTTTACGGTCACAAAAACGACATCTGTCACTTTCGTTAGGCTGGGCCACTATCTGAACTGGAGAGATCCGCGCGGGCATAAGACGAGGTTGCTGAAAAGGTGCGTGTGTATTTTCGTCGTTGAACATCGGTCTTTCTCACTGCGTTCATTTTTAGAGCCGGGCTCTTGAACCGCCGTCATACACAGAGATAACTCCATATCCACAGATATGCCGACCGAACAACAGCGGCATCTACACATCAAAACTCACCCGCCTGCCACACCCTCCGATGCCATTCCGACATTCGAGGTACTCCACCATTACGAACTACGATCCAAACCCGAGTCCCCATACATCCACCATCACTTCCCTCTGTTCCCGGCCCTTGCCTCTAGGTCGCGCGCAAGCATGGGATCTGTTCTCCCACATGTGCTACGTCGCGCACCCGCAGCTTGGCGTTGTCCTGTACACGCTCATGATCCGTGCTGGAGGCGTACGGCGCTGCGATTCTGGCATGTGCCAAGTCTGGGGTGTGACGTTTGTGAGCGAGGTGTTTCGGCTTGGGAAGGAGATGAATGAGTACGATGGCGAGGGCGAGGTGGATTTTGGCGGAGATGGTGAGAGGGAGCAGGTGATGGAACGTATACGTCCATTCAAGCGGCAGAGTTTGAAAACATATGACGCATCCTCTCTTTATGAGTAGTAAGATGCCCCGTAAGGAGGCACGGCGTACCACCAGCCTTCCTTCATACACCTCGACAGCATTGCGAAATCAACGGACGGCTGCAACAACCTGAGGAACTGCATTGTTCGCCATTTTACTTCACTTTATTGCTTATTCAATCGCTCTTCTATTTCATTTCAACAGTAGAATTATGGTAACTACCACCAACTTCGCAAACACACTAGGCTCTTCTGCTCCCCTCCGACGGATGAAATCATAACAAAGGCTGCGAAGGCGATGCCAGTGTCGTTCGGCATCATGGGTCCGTTGTAATTGTTTTCGCAGTTTTCTGACGCTTTCGAGTTGAAAGTAAACGTTTAGTGCTTGACATGCTTGACACTTACGCGTTACGCGTCCGCGTGATGACAGAACGTGAGATTCTCGGGATAAGCCAGCACCATTTTTGTGGACGGAATACGCCAGCACATCATTAGGTTGAACCTCGACAGGAAAGAGGGTGTACAACTCTGCTTCCTGGCAAGTATAACCATGACGCTGAGCTTCAAGCTAGTTATCCAACGATATGCTGTCGAAACGGTAATTGATGAGTCTTTCCCGACATGCCAGCCTGGATATTCGTTAGAGTATGACTTCAGAGGGTTGAACGTCGAGATAACCCACCTAGGGCTAGTCTGCGGGATGCAGCGCACCAAATGAAGACATTACGATGTTGTCGGGCGGATTTGTGGGACAAGAGGTGAGGGGGTCCGTACATCGTGCGACGTGCGGTGACACTCAGGCTTGTGAGAGGCAGGTGTGGGAGATGAATCGATCAATGTCGATAAACTTCGCACTTGTCGAACAGATGGACTGTCAGCGTCCCCCCAATGACTACCGACTCGGAAGGTCGTTATTTCGTGGTGCTTATGACTTGAATGAAGACGTCCTTGTCGAATTCTGCGATCGATATCGTGGAGATGGCCATCGTAATGTTGCCTCAGTCAACTATGCACCCAACGTTCTTTTGCGAGCTGATCCGGGGCATGGTCACTACCAATGGTCATGATGAAGTTTATCGACAGTCGGGGTCACATCATCATTACTTCAAGAACATTGACTTGCCTCACTTGATGTACAATCAGCGATAGAGACACTGCACAGGGTTGGCCTTGTATTTGGAGACCTACGCCAGCCTAACATTATGCTTGAAGAGTCGGATGACCACGAGCGGGCTCTGCTGGTCGATTTTGCATGGCCATGGGTTGGCCGAGATGACCAAGAGCACTATCCCGCGAATCTCAATGACTCGGGTGAGATAACATGGGCCGGTGGGGTGAAACCACATGTGATTATGAAGAAAGAGCATGATGGCCCTTTTCTTCAATGATATCTCCCTGTGCCAAGGTGAGAATGTTCAGGTCTAGACTCTCCACTGCGCATATCCATCTAAGCATCCACATCTTCAACACCAATCACCTCAGCAGATAGTTGAGTTAGCATATTATCAAGAGAGAAAGAATACCTTAGTGTTTCATCCTGTCCATACCGTTAACGACAAACTGCTCGTGGAACAGGAGGATAAGACAGAATGTATGTGGCGGTTGATGTGTTGACATTGGCACAACGTTTGCTTCTGCTGTCCGCCGCCGTTGCCGGGTCATTTGATGTTGCATAGCGTATAGTTGGCCTGCCTTGCTGGAAGGCAAATAAGGTAGCGTAGAGTAATCATTTTCAAAAGCTCTGGGCCGAGGCGTCTCTGAGCGCTTTGCCGGCAAGGGGACGTACAGCTCAGCACATTCAGGATACGCGGGTAACACTTCCCGACGGAACATGATATATATTCAGGACCAAAAGTAAAAGGCTCATCGTCCTTTGAATTCGAAGTCGTTCGCATCATTTTCTGGGGAGGACAAATTATCTGGAGAGCCAGATCGACACCAGCGCCGTGAGGTCGATTCGATTGCGTTCCTCTGATTCGGGCGAGTATGCGATCTAAACTAGAAAGAGGAACACTTCGGCCACCTGGAGTTAGGGTCATCGGAGAGGACAAGGATGTTATTGTCAAGAGGTTGCGCAGGTTTGCGGAGAGGTTGAGGAAGGTCGTTCTGGTGAAGAAGACTTTGGTAGTGCTAAATTTGTTGAGATTGGGGAGGCGATGAATACTAAGGAGGTCTCCTCACGATCAAGGCAATGTCAGACGCGTCGACATGCGCCCGCGCATTAGTGCGATCATCCCCAACCTGTACAAGGAGAAGGTGGAGATGGCCGAGGACGCAGCAAAATGCCGGTGACTCGTGACAGTCACATCTCAACTGAGTGGTAGTGGATCGTGGATTGATCCTTTCTGCGCATGACAAAGAGATGATGGAGATTCTTTTGCAAGAAATGTACCCACCACAGCATTTATGATATCACCTGTATTTGTTGAACCTCGGAAATAAATAGTTCGTGACGCTCGTTACTAGATCTAAGAATACGGTTGGACCGGGAATAAGTTAGAAGTCCCGGATCAGTTATTGAGGCAACTTGTTCTCTACTGCTAAGAGTTCATCGAATGTGACATCGAAAGGGAATGAAAAGAACAAGAGAGCCAGCATCAGCCTCGAGCGGATGCATCTTGCCTGCTTGATGGCTTGCTTAAGATTGTGAACGTCGGCATTTCCATTTGACGGACACTGGCAACCAGTGCATGACTAAGAGCGACAACAGAAAGTGGACCCCGAAGCCTTCGAAGCGGCCCAAAAAGCGCGGAAGGAGTCAGCCAAACAAGATCTTGGTACCAAGACTCGCCTGGCTTGGATAACGGACAAATACCATGTTCGTAAAGCGGCGCTGTCGGCGAAGAAAAGCGAAGAGTAAGTAAGCGGCCCGCAGAAAGATCGAGGAGAATGAAGGTCATTCTTAAATCAAGGGAAGAGGATAAACGTTGCCTTTGAAGAGGAAGATCGGTGCAAGAGAGGAGAGGAGGAAGAAGAGCGCCTCGAAAAGATATTGTGCCCAGCATCTAGTATCAACTACCCAAACTAATTCACCGCAGAACAGGAGCAGAGGATGAACATAAAAGAAGAGAGGAAGAGGCTGAAAAAGCCGCAGAAGAAGCCAAACGCAAAAAGGAGGAGCAGTTGGCAGAAGCGAGAAGTGGAACGTCAAGCGGAACGGCTTGAAGCTATCGAGAAGGCACGTTTGCAGCAAAAGAGGAAGAAGAGGCCGAGGTGAACCGACAACAGCGAAGAGCTGTAGCTCAATGAGATGAGGTTAAGTGACAACAAGCAGAAGCTGCAGCCGCTCCTTCTCAGCCGACACCTCCCACTGCACCCCTTAAGAAAGAAGAGCCTGCAAGAAAACACGAGGAGGGTTTCCAAGTTGTGACGGAGAAAGAAAAAAGTTTGGCGGGCTCGGCATGGACCATGACGACCCTAATTGTCGTTGTATCTTCCATCAGTTTAACGCTTTCTGTCTCGAAGTTGAGTACTTACCACTGTCCGTTCCTTCTTAGTACGTCTACACATGATACGAGTTGCCATGCTTATGTAGATTTCCGTGCTTTTGGTTCGATCCCACGAAGGGATCTTAAGCCCAGGGCCCACGACAAGGGAAGCACGAGGAAAAGAGGCTGGACCTCTCCACCATCCCTGGGAAGGAAACACTGACCTTCTTCGAGGCGGGCGAACGGGCGGGCGACGGCGGGCGAGGGTCGGGGGGTCGACCTGTAAAGTGACACTCAAACGGACAAACCACGTCAGCCAACGTACAAGAACGAAGAAGCAAAGAAACCCAAACCGTACGACCGCCCCCCCTCCTGCACCGCCAGCCCCTTGGGCATGGCGGCCTACCGCCTGGCAAGCACCGCCGACCTCTCATCATACTCCTCCTCCCATGTCACGCGAAGGTACCTCAGCGACGGGGGAAACAGTTCGTCAAATTCCTCTGATGTGTAGATGGCCGCAACCTCGGACGCTTTGAGCTCAAGACGTGCTTTTTCATTTTCATGGTGGTATGCGATGAGGCGAACTGCGTCGCGTAACTGCCTTTTCATGTACTCGTTCTCTGTGCTGGCAGACTGGACTTTCTTTTTGGACGATATGGACGATATCTTTTTGGCGATTCGAGCAATACGTGCCGTCCACTGACCGGGCTTCTGAACGAGAGACTGGGAGGCAACCGGTATGCCCGTGTCCTGGGCAATCTGAGCAATGTGTTTTTGACGACGACCAGCGCCGATAGCAATGCAGGATGTGATAGAAGTGATAGTATGCATGGTGAATGTGGGTTGTTTAGTGAAAAGGAGTTAATTGGCGCTGGGGTGGGTTTATGTAGGATATTTCATTGTCAACCGCACGATCGGTCCTGGTCAGCCACAGAACACTCCTATCCGTCTACAAGAAACAGAATCGGTAATTGACGTAATGCATGCGCAAGGTTATACTCTACACATCTCGCTCACTCGTTGATAGTACGCCGTTGTTATGAAGTGGTACCCAAGTCACCTAAGGATGGGCGAAGGGGTTTGGATGAGGAGCAGAGAGTGAATCGTACATAGCCATGTTTGCAACACAGATATACCACACCGAGAGCTGTCATATTGTCTCCATATATGTAAATGCGGATGTATATGTAGCTGCAAGGTGATAGACAGAGGTTGATGATGACAGCGATGATGACCTCATCGTCGCCCATTACCGCAGCGCCAGCTTCATGGGTAGGAGTAGAGGCGTACATGGATGTAGATGAAAGAGGGTCTGCGTAGGAATGCAGAAGCAAGAGGCCAAAACAGGTCGTGGTCCGGTTTTTTCAAGAAAGTTGCGGTCAGCCGCTCGTCCATCTCTGGACCCAAAACCAGAGCTATAAACCAAGCATGAGCAAGCAGAGGCGGAACGCAACAGACAGATGCGATTTTGTCTAAGATGAGCGACGGGTTGTTGAAATAGTGTATAGGGATGGTGATCGTGCACACATTTCGGCACTCAAGTTTCCACCCATGCGTTACTGGCATTGTTTTTCAAGGTTCGCAAGTGAATCCTGAACATTTTTCAGGGCGAAGGGTGGAGTGGTGCAGGCAGACGAGAAGCGTCTTAAAGATATAATAGAAAGCAGCTCGCCAGGCGGTCGAGACTCTTGCTGAACAGGTACGCAATGTGAATGGTCAGATCGTTTGCGACCTAATTGATCATGGATTACAGCCTGAGGGAGAAGTTCAGACCTGTGGGACTACTGGAAGAAACTCGTATCATACTTTACTGACTGTAATGTTTATTCGTCGTCCCCGTACTAGCTTTTATTCATCGGACCTTGCAATCCGTTTGTTTTCCCATTCCTGGTCAGCCTGTGCGCTCAGCCGCTGTTCCCGATATTCAGTCCACATATGCAGCGTAGAGATTGAAACATAGATATACGCACAAAATATTCTTCCTTACTTAATGTCAAACTTTTTTCTGTTCTTTTTCAGTCCAAGTTCTTGCTCCCTGGTCATCTGTCCGCATATATATATTATGAACTACGAACACATCGGGATGAAAAGGCTGGGCACCCGCACCTGCAGCACCTTTTGGTCGTGCAAATCGTAGCGTGTCTGGGTGACCGTTGCCATCCCATACGACGCCGCGACCATCAACAGCACAAAGGGAATGCCAAAGAGGGCCGGGCGGCGCTGGATGGCATTAGAAAAAGCTCCGCGCGAGAGTGGACGAGAAGGAAGATGGTCATGCCGGATGTTGAGAAGGGGGATGCGAATAAATCGAATGAGGTGATGGAGCGCATACGTCCATCATGTGGCAAAGTTTGGAAACATCTGACGTACCTGCAATGACCGGGCGCATTGTCCGGATCATTTCTGTAAATGTCTTTATGGTGGTAAGAGACCATGTAATATAAGCGGAGGCACGAGATTCCGCCAGTCTTTCATACACCTCGACGGTCTTGTGCGACGCGGTAGCAACTGGATATTCGGGGAATCGCTAGGCGGTACTATATAGGGATAGGTAATTCGTACACTAAACGTGTTACGCTGTGACTCAATCATACAGGAGCGTGACCACAACGCTAATCGGGCGTTCACAATGTCTAAGGCTGAAGATACGAACACAAGCATTCCTGGGTCGACCTTGGCATGTACACATCCTCTGCCTGATTTTTGGCTAAACGTCTACTTATTCACTAGGTCGACAAATCTCAATCGCTCACTCGTCATGCGCCTTCTTCAACGACGCAGGTGAGATGCAAACACATAGCACCATCGTCTCATGCAATGTGACCCCTTTGCCCAGTGCCCAGGCAATGACTCCGCATACTTCTGTATGTTTTGATGTACTTTCGTGGTAGTCATGCTTTCATCAGCATCAGGACGATGGTCAATCCGATCCGAGTGAGCTGATCTTAGAAGATACAGAAAGCGCATCTTGTATTTGGTTAGAAGAAGAGCAAGGGAAGACCTCTGGTTCTGGTCAGGGCGGAGAGGAGTTGATAATTACAGCCGAAGTATGTTCCACATCAAATATTGCGACAGGCTGATCACGATGTCTATCGTAGGATGGATGCCGCACGTCCACGTCGGGCGATGACCCCAGCTTGACTTCGTCATCCATGAAAGTACGTTAGCTATTAGCTATACTGAATCCCATTCAAGCTCTTGCCGTCAATAAGGTTTTGGAGAGGAATAGTACTAACTTCACCGTGGGTGAGGCTGTAGCAGAGCGAACTGGACCGAGGGGTAAAGTTCTTGTCGCGGTATGTCAGGTCCTAAATGCTATTTCGTGATAATAACGGGGCCTGTGCAGCAAGACGTATCCGAAGTTCACTTCTTCAAAGATTCGAGGTCAAATACGACAAAGGCCTGTTTGGACGGCACGAGAACTGATCTTCTGGCTAAAGTTCAGGGCTGGATCACTGCCACTGACTTAACTACCCCACCAGTACTCTGGATTTCGGGCCCTGCTGGTACCGGCAAGTCTGCAATTGCCCACACTGTTGCCGATAAGAAGGCCTTTGGATCATGCTTCTGTTTCAATCGACAAGTTGTCGATCGTCATCAAAACTTGTTTAGCACCATCGCTCGTGACTTAGCAGGTCGCATACCCCGGTTGAAAGACTATTTGATCAACCTTATTGCGACTGAGCCGGCCCTCGCTTCTACTCCTGACATCACGCAACAGTGGCGTAGGCTAATTGAAGAACCTGTTACATCCTTTGTGAAGAGCATAACCGGACCCATTCTATTTGTCATTGATGCTCTGGATGAAACTGGAGATGCACCCTCACGTCGTCATATCCTTTCCATCCTTAAGAAAGATGTGATGAATTTGCCATCCAACTTCTGCATCCTTGTCACGTCTAGGCCCCTTCATGACATCACTGCAGTAGTCTGTGGTGTGAGTGGCATTCAACATGAGTCCATGGACCAAATCTCTAGGTCATCCACGGAATCTGATATTCAGGCCTACATCTCTTACCATTTGCAAGATATTGTTCATGACTTTGATGACCAAATGTTTACCCAACTTACTCAAAAGGCAGATGGGTTGTTTGAATGGGCTCGGCTTGCTTGTGAGTACATTAGATATACAGGTGGTTTCTTGACAAGGAGAGAACAATTTGATCAACTTGTGCACCCTGGTGAGGGGAGCATACTTCTTGACCACTTGTACAGGGTCATTCTGCAGAACATCATGGGAAAATATCCAGAGAGGCATGTCCTCAACCAGTTCCACTCTGTCCTGCAGTTGGTATTATCAACACGAGAGCCACTTCCAATGGGATCCTTAGATGTCTTGCATAAGCATATGCAGGAAGGACCCAATTACTATGGGGTGGCAACAGTTCTACAACATTTTGGAGCACTTCTTAGTGGAATATCTAATCAATCCATGCCACAATTGTGTCAGTTCAATTGCCTTTTCACCTGATGGGAAGAGGGTGACATCAGGTTCTTATCATAAAACTGTCTGCATCTGGGATGCTGAGACTGGGATCCAAGTGGGTAGTCTGGCCAATGGACACACTGACTGGGTCAATTCAGTTGTTTTTTCACAAGATGGAAAGAGGATTGCATCAGGTTCTTCTGATAAGACCATCTGCATCTGGGATGGTGAGACTGGGGTGCAAGTGGGCAGTTCTTGGGATAGGACTATCTGCATCTGGAATGTTGAGACTGGAGTGCAAGTGGGCAGTCCTCTCAAAGGACACATTGAGAAGGTTGAATTGGTTGCTTTTTCACCAGATGGAAACAGGATTGCATCATATCATAATGATAACACTCTGTATCTGGGACACTCAGGCTGATGTTGGAGGACAGGTAAAAGGGTGTTTAATTCAACTCATATTATCAAGTTTGCTTATGCAATGAAGTATGAATTACATAATCCTTCTCAGCTTTTTGAATCACTCCAGAGTATCAACAGGATTGGAGAGGCCATGTTTCCCTCCATTCAGATGGTTGGATCACTGGAGCCCAAGGTCGCTTGTTGATGTGGATACCACCACCATATAGAAAGTCATTACTTTTACCCAAGATGCAGGTGGTCATTCCACAATCAGTGATTGAGTTGGATTTGAGAATGATGGTGCATGGCCCCACCTGGTACAAGTGTTATGTAGGGTAATTACCATGAATCTAGTTACAGAGAAAATATGTTCAATTCCTGTCCCTAATTACCAGCAAAGAAATTGTCAAGGTAAGTATTTATGCCAGTGATGCACCTATTGTCAGGTCCTGTGACATGACTTCACACTCCATGCCAATGCCTTGACCCACCCATCCCTGAGTACTTTACACTCCCCCCCCAATACCACACGGAATCCATGTGGAATCTGCACCATTCTGTGCATTTGACTTTTGTGCTGCATTTGGCAGCATGGCTCCATGTCTGTTCTGCATCCATTCCACATGGAATGTGCATGGAACACGGAATTTCTGTGGAATGGCTGTGCAGATGCTGCACAGCCTCCTCACATAACGTTCACTGTGACAGGTCACACCCTTGCTCAATCCCACTGTTGCCATGACTCGCACCCAGTTGCAGCCCAGCATCACCACCATATTGCCACCCAAGTTGAGGAGTGGTAGGAAATGGGCCATATCAGCAGCGTCTGACTGATTGGCCAAGAAGAGAGCTGCGAAGAAGTGGTGGAAGGATGCAGATGAAGAGGAGATGCCTTTTGCATCAAAGGGCAAGGGTATACAGTGTTCCTACATCAACCATTGCCCCACCCTCGCCACCACTGCACACCACTGCCACCTGATGCTGTCACCCTCCTACATCAACTGTTGCCCTGCCCTTGCAACCTTGCAAATGCCACCTCACCCTCCTATGTCAATTGTCACCCCACCCTCACAACCTCACAAACACCATGTTGCCCTCACAAATGCCACGTCACCCTCCTACATCAACTGTCACCCCCACCCTTGCAACCTTGCAAATGCCTCCTATGTCAAACATTGCCCTGCCCTCCTATGCCAACTGTCACCCTGCCCTCGCAACCTTGCAAACACTGCCTCACCCTCCCAAACACCACATTGCACTGCCTCACCCTCCTACATCAACTGTCACCCCACCCTCACAACCTTGCAAACACCACATCCCCCTTGCAAACACTGCCTTGCCCTTGCAAATGCCTCCTCACCCTCCTACATCAACCATTGCCCTGCCCTTGCAACCTCACAAACACCAAATGCCATCTTGCCCTTGCAAATGCCTCCTTGCCCTCCTACATCAACCATCACCCCACCCCTCACAATCTCACAAACACCATATTGCCCTTGCAAATGCTGCCTTGCCCTCACAAATGCCATGTCACCCTCACGTCAACTGTCACCCTGCCCTTGCAACCCTGCAAATGCCACCTTGCCCTCACAAATGCCTCCTTGCCCTCCTATGTCAACTGTTGACCCACCATGCAACCACTCTACTGCCCTTGCTGCCTACATACCCTCTACTTGTCATATATCTATTTATTTATTATAAAATATTTAAATGTAACTAATGTCTCCAGTGCCTTGCAAGTCCTTGAAAGCAGTGGTATTACTGTTGCTCCACCTGAATGACCACATTCAGCAACAGTTGTTTTTTTGAAGACCAAACCAAGTCAGTCAACAGGATGTGTGTGACATACTCAAGAAATGCAAGGTAATATTATTAGTGCAAGTCAGTAGTACCTTCCACTAACAAATTGAAGCCCTACCTTCTGAAGATGAGGGAAGCAGTGGGAGTGAGTATGAGCAATCCAGCAGCAGCAGTGCAAGTGAAGAAGAGGAGAGTGAGGTGAGCAAGAGTCCTGAGAAGAGTAAAAGTGAGGCAGAAAGTGGAAAGTCCAAGGTGACAGCCATATCCAGTTACATAAGGACTTTATTCATAGTTGGGCAGATTGATACTCCTGAGGAGAAGGAAGAAGCAGCCAACATAGTTGGATTGTCTCAGGTATGTTTTATGTATAAATTAGCAACATCCAGCCATAATTTGGTTCAGGTTACTATCTCAGAGAAGGATAATGAGGATAATGGTGGAAATGGGGGATTTGAGGTATTTCTTATGATGTTGGCTTTTTTAATAATCTTCTTGACATTGACAAGGTTGATGCCAATTTATTTGGTCAATGTTAGGACTAGTCCTACACAACCACAGGTCTCAATGAGAAGAGGAAAGAGACGAGAGTTTCTTGACACAATAGAAAAGTAAGCTGGGTGAGAGCAAACTATCTAGAGTCTTAAGACTCCTACCTACAGACACACCTCCTTATATACCCCAGCCCATGGTCTGTGCACACAGACTGCACTGCCTCCAAGGCTATGCATGTGCAGCAACAGCCCAGGCCCTTCCATAACCAGACTACTCCAGACCCCTATGCCTAGACCTTCATACAGCCACCCATGGCTTGCCTAACTAGTCCTTCCATAATGGATCCTCTAAGCCCCTATGTGTATTGGTATGTTGTCCTGTGTCTGTAGGCCTCCAGGTAAAATATAGAAAAATAGAGAAAAATCAGTACTTCACAGTCCCCCCCCTTCTGTGTGGATTCCATGTGGATTCCATGGATTCCACATGGATTCCACATGGATTCACATGGAATCATACTATATTACAATAAGTAAGTAACAGCATCTGGAATCCAGATGGAATTACAATAAGTAAGTAACAAATCAATGTTGCTCATGCATTTCACCAGATATGAATGAGTTATGCAGTTATTGAGCATAATGTTATGACACCTGGTTGCACTTGGTTGTCCTCTCATATATTGTGACTATTTGTACATTCAAATGTTGTTACAGGGTGATACTACTCACTACTACTATCACTACTATCACTACTATCACTTTCAATGTCATCCTGTTTATTATCATTCTGCCTTTTCACCACCTGCACTGTATGATATGACAACATCGTGTGGAGGAACCAATCAAAATTCCCTGGTGTCATCCTCTTTAAAATTAATTCAAAGCCACCCAACCATGCATTCAACTCCTCACATGCCTGAGTATTAAATGCATTCTTCTGGTAAGGGTCTCCATCATTGTTTGTCCCTGTGATGACCAAGTTGGGTGCTGAACCATTTAATGGTGCAGGATTGCACCATTTATGGCAAAGGGCATCTGTTGCATGATGATTTGTGTAGTGATAAGAGTCAACAATGAATCTGCTTGTCTGACTCCACCTCTGCCAACTACCATCAGCAATGCTATGCTTCAACACAAGGCATGCCTTATCAATACAGATATAATCAGGCCTTGACTCTTCAACTGGATAAACATGATCTAAGAACTGCAAGATATTAGTTGGTGACTCAGCCTTTGGAACTTGATGGCACAAATGCATCTTTGTCTCTGCTTGTGCCAGCTTCTTGATCATGTGGCTGTTGCACCTGTTGGTTGGCTTGCATCCATGGCCAGCTATCATCAGGCTGCCTAAGGGCTTTCTTATATCCATTCAAGGTCCTCTGTCTATGATTTCTCCTATATCTGTTCCACCTCTCCTGGTGAATCTGACAAGCCAATGTACCCTGTACAATGAAGTTCGAGCAATTGGCAACATGGCATGTTGTCCCATACATTTCCTCATGGAATGCACAGTATACCCCTCCATGGGCATTCACCAGCTCTGATATACAGTCAGGGAATGCACATATTGAATGTCCAACTACAATTCCATCCACTACAACCATTTTCACTGGTGATGTAGTTTCCTCAACTGTTGGCCCCTCTGCAGCTGTAGCATTGACTTCATCAAATCCCACAACAGCTGAGTTATCATTCTCTACTAGATTTGCAGTTCTCCTGTACTTCTGAGTACATTCATCACATGTATGTCCATTAGCAGATCTGATCAGACCACCTTCTCCCAATACATGATAAGCTTCCTTTGTGACTTCATCAATGGAGAGATTATCTTTCAAAGTCAAGTTTAAGTCAGCCATGGATCCCATGAATCTTATTGAATCCTGTACAAAAGCTTGCCATATTTGTCTGTGGCTCACTTTTCCAGATGATGAGACTTTGTCACTAAAAGCATTGTTCCAGAATGCTGTATATGCTGAAATGGATGCATGAAAATGATATATGCCATTCATAACTGCAGAGGTAAATTCCCTATCAACCCACAATTGATGACCAAGTTTTATATATTTTGCTGAGTTCAAGTACACTTTTTCATACTGGCCTTCTTGATCAGAAGGTGTGCGCTCATGATCAGCATAGTATGTTGTCTTGCAACTCTGACAATGTCCTGATAAGACTTGAACATCTTCATGAATGCAAAAGTCTTTAATCAAAGTGACCAATGGTATGTCTCTTATCTTTGTTGACATAGGTAGGGAACGTGGCTTGCATGTCATTGTCTCACAGACCACAGCATCTGGACATATGATATGGATAGGTTGTATCTCCTTGTGTGAGATGGGCTTAAGTTTGCCAGTAAATTGTCCTGATTTATTGTATGGATTGAGGTTCAGCAATTTGGCTAACTGATCAAGCTTCATTGCAACTGCAGTTGTGAGTTGGTCATCATCATCTTGTCTAAAATGCAGGTCTTTCTGATTCAATATGCAACCATCATTATTTTCAACCCTTTTTCTGAGTGGACGTGCAAGGGCTTTTATCCATGAAGTGGCAGATGTAGATCTCTCTTCTTGGAACCTTGCTTTATGCTGGCACCCATGCAAACTCAATAGCTGTACATTTCTCTGTTATACTGAACAAAATGACAAGAACACTTGTCAATGAGATTTGTTATGGTCGAAGGCCATAGCCCTAGGTTCTAACCCTAGACTAGGAGAGAAGTAGAGGAGGGTGGTCTAGAGCTAAGACTGTTACTCGACTAAGGTCAAGATGGGGAGCTACAGGCTCTACCTATCTACTTATATACCTGGAGACCTAGGGGTACACTACATGTATCAGAGTATAGGGGATGAGACAAGGAGCTGATACAGGAGCTGAGACAGGGGTTGAAACCCAGGGGGCTGATACAGGGGTTGAAACCCAGGGGCTGAGACAGGGGTTGAAACCAGGGGTTGATACAGGGGTTGAAACCAGGGGGTGAAACCAGATCAATCCCTGCAGGGTCAGGGAACCCCTAGGTTAGGGTCGCAGTTAGGGAATCGGAATTGACTGTAACAAGATTGAAGAGCTGAAGTTCTGCTCTATGAAAATACTTGTTACAGTTTCCTCTTCTTTTCATTTTCCTGTTTCTATGTACTGTTTCATATTCATCATTTCTCCTTAACTGCACATCATACAGCCTGGACACTATCTCCTTTCATAACTACCTTCACATTTCCTTTCTTAGGTAGTCATTGCCTCGTTCCCTTTACAGTTTCCTTTGTTCCCTAATCGTATATAAACCCCATGTACCATAGAGTAACTCTAGTTCCAACTTAGATGAGTTTTGCTCTCAACCTTGCTTGATCTTGATGCTCTCTTTCTTCATTGCTCTTCAGACCTTTGTCATCATTTGACTTAGCACCTAGACTCTTTGTCCAGTGGCTGGGAGCAGACCAAGACTCTGCTTGTCACTGTTGACTTAGAATGAACCATGATGAGGGCATCATCCGTAACACAAGTTGGAACTCAGGAACTGCTCAGTGCATTGTCACTAGCCAGACACCATTGATACCAGAACCTCCCAGATCAGACCACCAAATGACTCTGTTCATTACAAACAGAAGTACTACCTTAATTGGAGCGCTTTACACTCCCCCCCCCCCCCATTCCCGGTGGAGTCCCGGTGGAGTCCCGGACCTTCCCGGGAATTCCCGGGACTGAAACCGAGGCTCAGATATCTGCTTTCAACTGTGGAATGGCCAGCAATGAACCAGGACAGTCCTGGTCCATTCCTGGACATTCCTGGTGATTCCCCAGGACTCCTGAGGACTACCATTGCCAGGAAGTCCCGGGAGTCCAGAGGAATCCTGGTCGGGGGGTGTGGTTGGGGCATCGTTGCTTATATAGGTTTGAGTCACGTGTCACGCCATGGTGTGGAATGCGCCTTTGTTGATTGTCACGTGAAGCAACACTGTTGCGCCCAATGCATGCTGAGGTGGCACGTCACACATCACACATCACGCACCGCATGCCTTCCCACTCATCGACATCCCGCGCTACGCCCCGCTCCCCACCTTCGCGATCGACCCGATCAAGTCGTAAGCGCACGAAGTCAACGAGCTCAAACAAGAGCATTGAGGAGTCGTGCAAGAAACCGAAGGGCGATGATGATGGATCGAGCAAGCTGACACGGTGTGTCAGCTCGCCATTTCAAAATTTCCTTGCTTACCTGCGCACTACGATGCACCCTTGCTGGCTCCTCCCTTGTACAACCCAAGGTACGTCCCTTCTCACATGAAATAACCGTTTTCTCACCACATGCCCCATCACCCAACTTTTTGCTGACACCGGCTGCCTCCCGCCCATACGCCCACCTCGACTCGCCAACGCCCATCCCCCGACGCACTGCTAACACCCATCCTCCGTGCCCACCTAACGCCGCCAACGCCTCTGCCTCCCGCACCGCCCATACGCCCACCTCGACTCACCAACGCACATAAGGTACGTCCCTATCTCACATGAAATAACTGTTTTCTCACCACATGCCCCATCACCCACCTTTTTGCCGACACCGGCTGCCTCCTGCCCGTATGCCCACCTCGACTCGCCAACGCACATCCCCCGATGCACCACCAACACCCATCCTCCGCGCCCACCTCTGGTCCATCGCTATGCCCACCTAACGCCGCCAATGCCTCTGCCTCCTGCACCGCCCATATGCCCACCTCGACTTGCCAACGCCCATCCCCCAACGCACCGCCAACGCCCATCCTCTGCGCCCACCCCTGGTCCATCGCTATGCCCACCTAACGCCGCCAACGCCTCTGCCTCCCGCGCTGCCCGTACACCCACCTCGACTCGCCAACGCACATAAGGTACATCCCTTCTCACATGAAATAACTGTTTTCTCACCACATGCCCCATCACCCACCTTTTTGCCGACACCGGCTGCCTCCCGCCCGTATGCCCACCTCGACTCGCCAACGCCCATCCCCCAACGCACCGCCAACACCCATCCTCTGCGCCCACCCCTGGTCCATCGCTATGCCCACCTAATGCCGCCAACGCCTCTGCCTCCCGCACTGCCCATACGCCCACCTCAACTCACCAACGCACATCCCCTGATGCCCGTGCCCACCCCTGGTCTGCTGGTCCACCACTATGCCCACCTAACGCCGCCAATGCCTCTGCCTCCCGCACCGCCCATACACCCACCTCGACTTGCCAACGCCCATCCCCTGACGCACCACCAATGCCCATCCTCCACGCCCACCCCTGGTCCATCGCTATACCCACCTAATGCCGCCAACGCCTCTGCCTCCTGCACTGCCCATACGCCCACCTCGACTCGCCAACCACCTGCCCTGTCTTCACGCCCACCCCGACACTGATGTCTTCATGCCCACCCCGACACTGACTGCCTCTTGCATTGCCTGTTACACCCTTCACACCACCACCCCATGAACATCCTATTACATGTATTTATGTATTAACTATGTACTCACTACTTACTATGTAATTACTATAATGAATAATGTGTTGCGGCCATACAACGCACGCTCACGTCACCAGAAATCTCCTCCTCACTCCCTAAGTCAAATATTAGTCAGAACAACACTTCTGCTCCTTACAAAAATTAATTTGACATACCTGACTCTGACTCATACTTTTTGCCCTGTTCCTGAAAAGACGTGCAGACTGCCTCACTGGGGGGGGTGGAAGCATGGACCCAGCAGATGATTTGCTACGCCGGGGTGGTTGCAACAGATGCACCACTCTCATTCAGTACTTGTTCAGCTCTATGAGGGGAACAGTCATAGCAATGTGGGCAAGTGATGGTATGGGCATCAGCAATG
>JAEBUT010000042.1:55773-109396 GCA_020011035.1 Amanita subjunquillea | reverse complement strand
GACGACGGTGGCGACGGGCTGGATTCGACTTGAACGAGCGGGGGCTGGAGAGCTGGTGCGACGCAAATATGAAACGAAACGATGACTTAACAAAAGATAGACCCGTCGTGTCTCTGACGACGGCGACTATAAACAATGACGGTAACTTCAAAATAACTTTAATGCACAGGCTAAACGGCGGGCACTGGTCTGGAGACGAGTGGCAGGCGTCGATAACGGGTGTTCTGTTAACTACGAGGGGAAGACGGGCGGTGGGCGACGAAACGGATGGCGTGCAGGCATCAACGTGGTGAGGTGGGCGCAAATGTCGGCTGGCGGGCGCATTATGTCGGCAAGTGGCGCGCGTTAAACGTGAAAGGTGGGCGCTCGTTGGGGAAACGGTCGGAGTGGTGTCGGGCGAGGGCATCGTGGGCTGGTGTGGGTCGGCCAGAAAACGAGCGTCGGGCGACGAGCATGGTGGTGGGTGCGAGGCGAGCTCGTCACGCAATGTGACGGGTACTCATAGCTAAACTAGTCCGAGGGGGTCATAAACGAATGTCGGCGGTCGTCAGAGGGCTGTGGGCATCATTGCTGAACAAACACGCGGCGGAGGTGAGGCTGAATCTTCGTGTAGGGGGCGGGTGGAAAAAAACCCAAAAAAACCACACAAAAAGGGGGGGCGATGTTTTTTCCCTTTTTTTCGAGTCGGAGGTGCCGGTGGTCATCTTCTACAAGGCATCACGGGGCCAGCCATTTTGTTACCCTTTTTAACTGCTAGGCAGCTGTGTTCGGAGGGGGGTTTGAGGTCGTTGGACAGGTTCCCGCCCCCCCGCGGGTGCCTTAGTGCGTATTCAGTGCTTTTGATGAGAATCGGTTAATAGGACCCCCCTCCGGTGTATGTGAAAGAGTTGAAATGGAAGTGAGACAACCAGCCCCCGCTCGTTCAAGTCGAATCCAGCCCGTCGCCACCGTCGTCAACCGCTCCTGCAAGCTCCGACTCGCATAATCGACCATTCGTTTCAACTGCAACGCCTCGCCATCAGTTAGGTACCCCTCGCAAGACCGTTCAGCTTGCGCAGCGCCTGACGCGCCCTCGTTACACATACTGCCCTCGTTTACGCCCCCACAGCTTGTCAGCACCCCAACACATTCGTTACGAACACCCAATCCGCCGTTCACGCATATTCTAGCCGACTACAGTGTACTAAGACCCCTCAACCGACGACAAAACTCCTCTACCGCCACGTCACCGCCAGTACCCTTCGCGACGCAGCCGCTCCCTTCGTTTCCACGACGCCCATTGATAGCCAAACGCCGCCGGTCATTCCCAAATGACGCCCACGTCCACTTTGCCACGGCCGCCGTACCTCAACCGCCACGTCACCGCCTACATGCTGTCAGCTAAAGCCTCGACCATCGCCCGTCCATGGCCAGCCAACCGACATCCGTCTCGCAACGACAGCCGCGCCGTCCGTCAGTCCAATGCAGTGCCGCCCTTCGTCCCCAATCAATGACCAACAACGCCATCCCACCTCATTTATATCGTCGCCATGGCCGCCGTACCTCGACCAGACCGTCAATCAGTGTGCCCACGCCGTCCATCAGTCCACGCCACGCCGCAGTCCCTCGACCGCCACGTCGTCACCGCCGTCGGACTGCCCCCCACCCTTGCCATCGTCCGTTGTACGCCCAACGCACCCCGTTCGTCACCACCTTGTTCGCCGCCGGCCCAGTTCAGCCACTTTCGACGACCTGTTCACGGTTTGGCGGATTCGTCTTCAAGTCTTCCCCACGTTGGCCACCAGCAGCTGACCGAGGACGGTCAGAGTTTCAAAGTTGGATGAGGATGATGAGCTAGAGCTCTGTACAGCAGTGGACAGGGGCTCTGCCTAATTTGGAGTTGCTTAGTCACAGTAGATAGTAGGTACCTTGGTCACGTAGTCACAACAGAATAATACACCTTCCTTCCCCCGTAATTGTTCGTTTTCCTCTCGGTTTTGGGCTGGTCCCCCCCTCATTCCCTCTCGTTCGGGGGCTCCCTCCATCGTCAACGCTGTCACAGACACCGTCATTACACAGCGCGTGCACTGAATCATCACTAGGCACCCTCAGGGTGTCGGGGAACCTTCCAACGACCTCACAACCCCCCCTCTACACAGCTGCCTAGCAGTGTAAAAGGTTAACAACGTCTAGAAAACAGAAAACAGTGGCACTATTGTCAACAGAGGCAGAATATATGGCCTTATCTGACTGTGCTAGAGAAAACAAATGGATTAGATCTATTCTTACAGAAATCCATTTTCCCATAACAATTGCACCAATATACAGTGATAATATGGGATCTCTATTTATTGCAAATAATCCTGTTACTGAAAAACATTCCAAACATATTGATATCAAATATCATCATATATGAAAACTCATAGATAACAAAGAGATTGAATTACGATTCATCAAAGGATCTGAAAATCCTGCAGATATTCTGACTAAAAATCTTGGTCAAATATTATTTCAAAAATTTATACCAATGTTAGGTTTATCAGAATCATTAAATTGATTACTGATGGCCCTGGAGTAGGGCCTTAAACTGCTTCATTTTACTGCGATAAAGAGAACAGTCTCTCACTGTTGAGATTACTCCAGTTAAACTCAAAGACTGTTGACCAGCTTTATCATTATGGGTAAAAATAAAAAACCCTGCAGTAAAAAACAACAACCAATTCTAACTATTGGAGGACACTCCAATGTTGGACATGAATGCGAGCGCTCGTCTCGCTGTCAATTTGAGCAACCCCCCACCTCCACCTCCTAAAAAACAACAACCTTGGATTACAATGACTCCGGCTGTTGCCATGTGGATGGACCAAGCTCTCCAAGGACAAGATCCTTGGACATTCCCTCCTAAAGCTTTTTGGGCTTGGCAACTAAAGGAGAGATGGAGATGTGAAGGTGTCTCAGGACACATTTCTTCTGAAGATTTTGAAAGAATATATGTATCTCTTCTTGCAGACTTGTAAGAAGATTGTTACTAATCAGTACATGACTGTACAGATTATGGGGGGGTGTTAAACGATCTTCACCCCAAATACCCCCTAAGCATAGCCCTCAATGCAGCTATCACCGGTTTGACCCTTAGAGGGTATTTCTTTTATTATTTCTTTTATTTACATATATTTAATTACAGTTCTATACACAAATATGTACATACACTAAAAGTGTATATAAGACCTGTAGATAGAAAATATACATTCAGTTGCTCTTTCCTGCTTTCCAGCATGTGAGTATCTCCACTCTATGAGTGCAAGACCTGGAGAGGTCTCTGGTCACTGTCTCAGACAGTGATACAATACTCAAAACACCTGGAGAGGTGTCTGGTCACTGTCTATGACAGTGATACAATACTCTTGTCATCACAAATGTATGACTCTGTGTCTAACGGACATATGAGCTCATCGTTCATGACAGTGACGACCACTGAGACAAACTATGTCTGATGGACATATGATTGCTGCTCAACATGGTGGACATTCAAATGTAGGACACTGTTGTGAGCAATCCTCATGATGCATCTTCCTGGAAAAACCCAAACCAACACCATGCCGCCCTCCCCATCCCATCATCACCATGGAACGATCCGTTGAAGTATGGATCGAACAATACAAAATGGGCAGAGACCCATGGAAATTCCCGCCAAAAGCCTTTTGGGCTTGGCAAGTCTATATGTGTTGGAAGCGCAAAAATAAAGGAGGACATTTATCCTTTGAAGATTTTTAGTTTGTCTAGGAAGCTGAAACCTAAAAAGGGGGTACTGTCATGACTCATATTGAATGCTCCAAATTCTAAGTCATTTTATATTCATTTTCTTTGTATTTTACACATGTAGTAGCCAAGCACTTAGCTAAGTTGGCATCTATCTTATCTAGTCAGCGCTAAGATTAGATTAGATAACGATTAGATTACGGACTACCGGACCGAAGGCACAGCCACGCTTACTAATCCGCAGTCAATGCGCAGTCGTGGCTGTCCATTATGACTCACATGGAACTATTCATAGCATAGGGTTCTACAGCCTTTAGGGTTGTAGGGGTTAGCACACAGACCATGTAGTTTTGTATATAAGACCTGCAACTAGCACCCAGAGTCCTCAGTTGAGTTCTCTCGGGTTTTTACTCCTACCCTTCTCCTCTCCACTCTAAGTCTATTGTTGGGGCCCTAAGCCGTCACGGCAAGGGTAGTCCTGATACAAATGAGCTGGCACCAAGAGTCATTCGATTAATGTCAATGACTGTATGGTTGAGTCATGTATGCTTCGGCTGGTTGGGCGTGAGCATATCTGGGGCTATGAGAGGGTGAATGTCTTGTCCTTATGTCAGGTGAGGCACCAGGCACCCATTTTTGCCGAATTTGCAATATGGTGGGGCCCTAGTGACTGAACTGAGGGCGTCGTGATGTAGCCGGGTAGCGTGGAACGAAGACTGTCTAGGGGTTGGGAGAGGTTTCAGGTATCTGCTAAGACTGAGGAGACCGGATTGAAGACCCCTTCTGATCTCAAGGGCTTTGACCTTCATTTGCTGGGCTACTGCTGGCACTACGGACTTTGAGCGCGGGTGGGATGCTTTGCCTAGGTTTGGATGGCTTTGTCTGGAGCTGAATTGGGCTAGTGCAGGTACTGGCGCATCCCAGGCATATCAGCGTGCCTACTGGCTGTCGCCAAAACCCTTCTCCTTTCCCCATTCCTTCCATTGCTCCTCTGTGAGCTCTTCAATCTTTATTTCCCTGACACAGCCTTTTCCTTTTTCATTCCATGTAGGTTTCCTCAGTTCCTTGCATTCTTTTGCAAAGTGACCTTTCTTTCCGCAATTGTAACATGCACCCGGTGCTCGTTTGACTTTATCCACATCCATTGTGTTAGAATCGTGGGTTGATGATGATGCCTGAGCTGGCCTATATGTTCGCGGCGTTGGTTGCGGTTTTTGATAATCCTCCTTGAATGGTGTCTTTTTTTGCCGATCACCATATGTGTCCCTGGCTCTTCGGTAGGCTCTTGCCAATTCAGTAACCCTTTCCATGATCCGTTCCAAGGTGTCTCCCTCATTGAGATCTCCGACTCGGATCAATTCAAACCCTAGGTTTGGATTTATCCCTTTCTGGAAGTGGTCCTTTGCTGCACTGGCATTCCACCCGGTCAAAGGCAGCAATGTTTTGAACTCGATGATATAGTCCTCCACTGCCCAACTTCCTTGTTGGAGCTTTTGGATTTGTTCCACTGCATGTTCTTGAGTTTCTTTAGACATGAAGAAATCATGCATCTGCTGTTTAAGATCTGCCCATCCTAAAAAAGGAGGTTTCAGGGTCTGAGGGTTGCATTGATAATGCGTGGCCACTCCTATGGAAGCAGGGACAAAGTGTCCTTTGTTGTTGATAGGATAGGTTAGATGGCCAACCTTCTTCAGCTACTTTCTGGTTGAAATTGGTATTGCTGTCGATTTGTTCCTTTAATTTAACCACAGCCCATGTTCCTGCCCTATCACCTTTGCCTTTTCTGATCCACCCAAGTGTGATGTAGATACGCCGGCCATAATTGTTTTCATGAGCCAGCTTGAAATACACATCCATGGCCCTACACCATGCGTCTACTTGAGCTGCGTCACCTTTGAAGTGATCTGGTAACTCAAGTTTCACCAGTGACCCTCAGTAAAGTTAGATAGTCAATCAAAAGTCAGGCTAGTCAATAAAAAGTCTTACTTTTGTTTTTTGAGAGCAAATCCTGACTACCAAAGTCAGAAATTAGTCATGGGGCCTAGTATAACTAAACAACATCAAATGGTCAAACTTTAGTCATGGCCAGTCATTGCATGACTAGAGAAGGACTACAAAGGATCAGAGCAAGACTATTACATAAGCAGATTGAATGGTCAAAGGTTAGTCAGAGCCAGTCACAAGCTCAAGTCAATTTAGTCATTATATGGTCGCAAAAAGTCAAAACATAGTCCATCGTAATACAAAGTCCATCGTAATACAAAGTACCTCCTTGAGCACGACGAGCAGCCAAAAACGATGACAGGCTCGACTTCCATCTCTCCCCTGCTTCTCTGTCTCTGTCACTGCACGGGTGAAGCGCGCTCTCGCTGATGGGGCGGAGTCGGCCGGTGGGTGCGGCTATGTAGCTGATAGCAGCGGGCGCGACGGGAACGGAAGGGAGACAAGGAGGAACATGGGAGGCTAGACCCATCACTCATCTCTGCGTCTTCGCGTTGTAGTTGTTGAAGAGGCGTACGAGCGGCGTTGGCATCAGATTCCTTGTGCTGGGCGCCGGAAGAGGCTTCGGCGATTTCTATATCTGCATCTATGCCAACCTCTGTGTCGGCCTCTAGTTCGGCACTATTAACTTCCACGTCTTCCTCCAGGTCTGCGTAAGTCCTGCAAAGCGGGCAAGAAAAGGCGGGGTGATGGGCTTCGATGAGGGGACGGATGCATTTGAAGTGGAAGGCGTGGGAGCAGGGAGCGATGAAGAAAGCCTGGCGGATCGTGACAGAGAAAAGACCTATGATCAGATTAGGATTAGGTATTTTGATACGGAAAAAAAGACGACACTTACAAATGCAACAATCTGGTATCTGTAATTTCGAAGATCTGGTAGCAACCTTTCCATTTGCGACGGTTGGTAGAGTGGCTTGCATGTTCGGGCGACAACAGCAGTTTGAATGACAACGCCGAATGAGTAAAATCAAGCACTTACCCGAGTGAAAGCGGTGCAACATCAAGAAGTAGAAGATCCTGAGTTTTCTCTGATGTGTCACCGGAAAGAATGGCCGCTTGAACTGCAGCACCGTATGCAACAGCTTCATCAGGGTTAATGCTCTTATTAGGCTCTTTTCCATTGAAGAAGTCGGAAACAAGCTTGACGATACGAGGAATACGAGTAGAACCGCCAACCAATACGATCTCGTGTACGTTACTCTTGTCGATCTTCGAATCACGGAGCACTTTCTCGACGGGCTCAAGAGTGCTTCGGAACAGGTCTTGACACAGTTCCTCGAAACGAGCACGAGTCAAGGACGTGTAGAAGTCGATGCCCTCGTACAGGGAATCGATTTCAATGGATGTTTGTGTAGCTGAAGAAAGTGTACGTTTAGTGCGCTCACATGAGGTGCGGATAGCACGGGCGTTTGATGTGAGATCTGGCAACCAGTCAGCAGCCAAATTTTAAAAAGACACGTCCAAAAGACGGTACCTTTCTTGTGTTTACGCTTGAACTCCTGAACGAAGTGGTTGACAAGTTGGTTATCGAAATCCTCACCGCCGAGATGGGTATCTCCAGCAGTTGCCTTGACCTCGAAAATGCCTTCCTCTATTGTGAGAAGTGATACATCAAAAGTTCCTCCTCCCAGATCAAAGATTAGGACATTGCGTTCCCCGGACACTTTCTTATCGAGACCATATGCGATAGCGGCCGCGGTTGGTTCGTGTATGATCCGGAGGACGTTCAGACCAGCGATGGTTCCTGCATCCTTTGTCGCTTGACGCTGAGAATCATTGAAATACGCAGGAACAGTCACAACTGCATTGTTGATCGCGTTCCCTAGATACGACTCCGTGATTTCCCTCATTTTCGTCAGAACCATGGAAGAAATTTCTTCGGGTGACTAATGCGAAATGAAACATCCTTCACAGGTTTTCGAATGTTGGGACCTACAAATTGTTTGTTCTCGCCTTTGTATACCACTTCGATGTACGGCTTGCCAGTTTTGTTCACTACTTTGAAGGGGAAATGCTTCAGCATCGTCGAATTTCCGACCGATGAGGCGCTTAGCGTCGAAGACACTGTTCACGTATGTTAGAGCGCAGACCAGATTGGCTAGATAGTCTAATAATCACGTGTTGTGAGGGTTCATGGCAACCTGGTTTTTAGCGGCGTCACCGATCAGACGTTCCGTGTCGCTAAATGCGACATAAGATGGAGTTGTGCGATTGCCCTGATTGTTGGCGATAATTTCAACGCGATCATTTTGCCAGACACTAACACATCTGGGCATGAGACGTGAGTACTTCTAATCGGAAAGATAACTACGCCTACAACGAATAAGCTCTGAATGAATGAATGGCGGCGCATCTTTACCTGTGTATGAGCGGAAATCAAGAGGGGCATGATCGAGGCATCGACCACTCGGATATTTTTTGCCCTACGGGACACCGATTGGCTTTGATCAATAGCAGCCAATCGAATAGCCAACATACCCATATATCATCAATTAGCATCAACCACACCATTCTTGTCTCGAGGCAGCAACGACGACGTGCCGACAGAATGGTACTATAGACACGGCAAACTTAGTTTGCTGGTCTCACGCCACAATCGTGAGGAAGACTTACTCCAATGTTGATATTGTGTGTCACATATTGTTCCATTGGTCTTGAGTCTGCACGCTAGATCCGGGTAAACCTCTGTCGATTCAAAGACGTCTAGCATCGCCTCTGTCTGGAAGAAACGACGAGCATAAGCGGTCGCTTTTGCGAGGAACCATCGGTCCCAGTCGGATTCAAGGACATTGGGATCAATAAGCGGATGATCGTCAATAGAGCTGGAATTGATGTGCTGAAGAAACGTTCAGTTGATAGTTTCCCGTCTATTTGCCAGACAGAATGAACTCACAATGCTACCGCGAGACAGAGGGTGCACCTGGGTTATGGCCAGGGATGCGTAGCTTGTATTAGGCAGCTTTTTGCCCCCGGTAGAGAACGAATCGAACTGGCAAAAGAAATTCAGCACACGTCGAGCAGAGTTGGTGGTAGTACTGAACAAGAAGAAACTCTATTTGTGGAACGCCACTGAATATCTGACTCTTGATGATGTCAAATGAATCTTGGGATATGGTGGGTGGCTTGACAGAGAGAATCTGTTTGGCGGTCTTTATCTCATTTGCATTCAAAATATTTTCTATGGGAGCCATGACGACACCGCTGATCCCAAACGTCTTCCACGGCCAGTCAGTAGACATTTTATCGTTGTGCCTATAATAGACGCACAAAAACCCTTTATTTTGTGTATACAGCTCTTCTTGCTATTCGGCAACAATCAGTCCATCTCCAGTGAAGACCGTACATGAACCAACCTCCGCCAAGAAAGTTGCGTTATATTTTAGGGCATCAGCCGACAAGTAACCAGGTTTCAGCTGATAAGTCAAGAGCGTAATCGTACTGTGTCGACGTCAGTAATCCACTCGACTTTCCGTCTGTTCGGTGACTCACTGGTCTTCGTAATTCTCGCCGACGGCAGGAAGGTCAAGAAGAACGTCGATGTCAAACTTGTCTAAAATGTTCTTGTTGCCTATGCCAGATAATTCGAGAATCTGAGGGGTACGGACAGTGCCAGCGGACATGATAACTTCGCCATCTGGCGCGAGGCGAGCGAGTTGTTCTGAGCCATCCGGAAAACGGACAAAAACACCATGAGCGGTGATCTCAGGTCCATCGGTGATGCCGAGTCTGGTGACAAGTCCCCAGAGAAGACGATGAGGTTCTCCCTCCCAAGAATGGGATCCACTGGATCGCGTCATAAGTACTTGGACGGTGGCTAGTGTAATATTGAACGACGCTTACAGGAGCCGAACTCTGCAGAAACACGAACGGAACTGCTATTTTGAGAGGACAAGCTCCAGAAGGAGCCTGTATTGTCTCCGCTGTAGGGATCTGTATTAAAGTCATGGCCGAGTTCAATGGAAGCTTTGACAAATTTCTGATGTTGCAACGGGATGAAAGGAGGGAATGTTACATTGATAGGGCCGTTTGTGCCATGAGACGAAGGCACTGCATAGTACCCATATTTCGCCTGGTCAGCGGCGGTTGGCTCAATCAGCCTCTCCGACTGGTACTACGCACGAATATGTGGTGCCAAGATCAATGCCGATGGCTTTTACAGTCATTATGGCGATAGGGCTAGTGTGATTAAACTAAGTTCGCTGCGAGGAACAACCTGGCTGCACCTTTAGGTTCTTGAGGTTCTTCAGCGCTGCAGTGCTGAATGGCTTTGATCAGTACCCCACGGCTGGAACAACGAGGTGTGAAACGCACTTGAAAGCATTAGCGCCGGCCTGCCATTCTCGGCCAACCTCGACTCTAATCTTCACGCTCGCAACTGGATTTGAACTTGAACACGTAGTGATGCGCACAATTGATGTGCATCAATCTATTTATAGTATGTTTCTATTCTTGCCATGCCGTCTAAGCTGCGTCGAAACACTGTTTCGACGATAGCTTCTACTATTCTACCTATCTAGGCTGTGCCTACTTTACTTATATATTCTAGAATATCATAGTGACGCCCCTCAGTCAATTGTTGCCTGACTGAGGTGAGCTGTCTTTATTATCTTGTTTGCTAGTTACTTATCTATCTATAGTCTGTAATCTTATAGGTAGATATCAATTCAGTCAATTGTTGCCCAACTGAGTCTGTAATCTTATACAACTGCAATCTGAGGTTTCTGCCAAACAGAGTCAATTAAAGCCTCATCTCTTATCACACAACCATCATCCCTTTATGTCTCAGAAAGTCCTGTGCCATTGCTCAAATTGCAAATCAAAGAAAATATGTACCTTGAACACAATAACCTTACATACTAGACAAGATACTATAAAATTACACCATCTAGACCTTACACCAGAAGTCAGGCATATGTTGCAATCATGCATCACAAAAAATACAATTACCACTGAGAGTAAAGACCATAGATTTTCTCATTTTCTTTTAACTAAGCTGAATGGCTAGGGAAGGCCAAAAGACAGCAGACTCAAGGCAGTAGCAACAATATTGAATTCAATGGTATGTGATAAGTTATAACAACATGCAACAGGGACATATGCAATAAATTGTATAGAAATGGGTAGTGATCTGGAGATGAATCAAGGCAGTGATATTGAATTCAATGGTATGTGTTAACAAGATACATGCATCAGGATTCAGGGATATACATATAAAAATATCTAGAAATGGCCAATGATCTAGATACTGAAATGGGTATTTCTCCACATTCTTGTCAAAGAAATGTACTAAGATTATTCAGAACCTTCTTTATTTCAGGACACAGCTATACATGAATTCACTGGTATGCATGAGCAACATTGTTACATATGATATACTAAACTTATACAATAAACTATGTAGAAATACCTGATATTGAAATGGGTATTTTACTTTACTACTGCAATAGCAATGTGCTGAAACTTTCTAGACTTTCATCAATTCCAGGATAGAAATGAGATGGCTTCATTTTATATCAATGGAGATGAAGATGATGATTTATTTCAGGCAAACTTGCATAGTGATGATGAGTGGGATGAGCTTGCAGAAGCAGAATCTCAGAAAGATGTAAATGATTTCCTGGATCTTCCTGAAGATGGTTTTCAAGTGCAGGAAGATGAGGGTCCACATTGTGGAATTGGCATGGACTTGGAGGATGAGATTCATGGGAATAGTCAGGAAGAGGAAGATGGACATTATACATTGAGTCATACATACCCAAGGCAAAGGGATGTACTGCAACAAGAGTTGAAGGGGAATATACATGTCCTGAGGAGGCACCTCTAGGATTAAACCCCCAAGGGAATTAAATATTGATGAGAAGCTTTCCTCAACATTATATTGCCTGGCAAAAATCCAATGGCACAGAATTGGCCTATAAATTGCATGCACAAGTGTTGCAAGATGGAACACAAGTAGAAATATTACCATTGCATGCAGTTAAAAAGTTAGCAATGGACCTCAGTGGATTGAGGCCCTATAAAATTGATATTTGTCCTAATAGCTGCATAGCTTATACAGGTGCACATTCAAACTTAACAAATTGCCCTTATGTCAAAGATAAGGACAAATGCAATGAACCTAGATACAAGAGAAAATCAAAACCCAGGGCACAAATGGTTTATATATCATGCTTTGATGTGATTAAGGCAATGTATGCCAATGTGCAATCATCAACACTCTTACAGCACAGGGACAAGTTGCTGCAGAAGGTGATAAGTGTCCTTCATCAGGGCATAAATTCAATGAATACAGACTCAAAGAAATACTCTGATTTTGGAGATTCAGCTGTACAGGAGCACATTTATAGCAATGTGAAGCTTTTTGGGATGGGAGAGACATAGCACTGGCTTTATCAACTGATGGTGCCCAATTGGCTAAGAAGAAACTATCAAATACTTGGATAGTTCTATTGATTCTATTGAACCTCCCAGCAGAGATACAGTACAAGACTAACAACACCTTGGTGCCATTCATAGTACCAGGACCAAATAGCCCAGGTGATCTGGAGTCATTCTTACATCCTCTGTTTGTGGACATGGCAAAGGCCAGTGAGGGCATTTGGATGTGGGATGCTGTTGAATCTTCATACTTTGTCCATCATGCTTACATATGCATGGTGCTTGGTGATATGCTAGGATCAGCAAAACTAAATGGAATGGCAGGGCATACAGCTGTCCATGGTGATAGATTTAGTATGGTTTCAGCAGCTTGTTCAAGTAAGAAAAAAGGAGCAAAGCATCTCTATTATCCTGTCTCCCCACCTGACAATGAGAATTACAATCCAACACGCCCTCCTTGTTATGATCTGGATAAACTACCAATCAGAACTGAGGATAAATACTGGAAATAATAGAGAAGCTCAGTTCTGCCACAAGCAAGGCCCAATATAATGAAATTATTAGGATGTCTGGCATTTCCTGCATGCCACTTACAGCTGCATCTCCTGCATTTATTCACCCATCATTTTTTCCTTTAGATCCCTTTCATATATTCTTTGAGAATATAATGCCATTAATATGGGATACATGGACAATTCTCAGCAAAGCAAGTGATCCAGTTCATATCTCAAAAGAAAAGGCTGAAGCATTTGGGTGCCAAGTGGTAGAAGGCATGAAGACATTGCCTCCATCATTCTGTGGCCCTGTGCAAGATCCCAATCTTAAGAGGCAAAGCCAATATAAGGCATTTGAATGGATGGCACTGCTATATTGGTTTATTCTTCCAATTGGGATTGAATTGGAATTTGATCATGAAGTACTACACAACTTTTCCTGTCTTGTCGAAATTGTGGAGTTTGCAATGACAATAAAAGAAAGATCTGAGGATGAATTAGAAACATACCAAAAAGAATCAATGATTTTTTGCATCAATATGAATCCCTGTATGTTGGAAATGACCCTGAAAAGATATTGTGGTGCAAATTATGCATATTCCAACTTGTTCATGTACCTATGCACATCAGGTGGTATGGCTCAATCAGGCTTGGTTCACAAGCCACAGTGGAGTGGAAAATTGGGGAGGCAGGTCACAAGATCCATTCAAAGAAATCTCCTTTTGCAAATATGGCAAACATCTTCTTTCAGAAAGAGCTTACTAAAGTATTGTTATTGTACTATCCCAATCTGCACAGCAACAAACTTGAACCTGAGAAGAAAAAATCTGTGCTATTTGGTAAGATCAGAATTGAAAAACAAGAGAAAACACCTGGAAATGCATACTATGATCAGCTGTCTGCAATATTTGAAAGCTGCATACAGCTTGGAGAGTTTAATCCTATGTTTCCTGTCAACAGGTGGGGAAAGTGCAACCTCACAAATGGCACTGTTTTGAGTAGTGAATTAAGTGAAACTAGTGGAGAGCAACCAAAACGATCAAGATGCCATTTTGAGGCCAGAATTAATAGTGGTAGTCAGCCCATATTTGGAAAGGCACTAGCATTTTTGAATTTGATGTGCCAAAGATAGGGAAAAAAAATCATTGTGTGGTTGTGTTTCAGGAACTTGATAAGATGGTAAAAACTTTAAAAATATGGAGAGGAGAATGGTCCCAACAGCTTAGTGTAATGGAGGTTTCACATATTGTGGATATAATTGGGGTATGGTCTGGTCAGATCTTTGTTTATCCACTCAGACAGCGCCCAAGCCTGGCTTGGATGTCTGAGGAAGAAAAGGGAATTGGCTCTGGCTTGGATGGCACTAACTTGGAAGAAGTGAATAATGAGCAGTAGAAGGTTTGCTGGTGTAAGGAGTACATAAATTTGTGTATGCATTTGAATGCAGAAATAGGAGTGCACATGCAAGATAATAAATGTTTCTGATCCACTTTTTGTTCCCCATTCTGTTGATCTGCAGCATTGGTGCAACTGACAACTAGAACTTTTGTTCCAGAATCATCACAGATGGAGTGGAGCAGACCAACTCTTTGATGATGATGTTGAAGCAACTAACTCTTTAAAATTGCATCCTGTTGAAGCAACTAACTCTTCAAAATTGCATCCTGTTGAAGACAACAATGACAAGGAAGAACACAAACCAAGAAAATATGTTGGTCACCATCAAAATGAGGTTGAATCACTTGGTAGCTTCATCATGGTGGACAATGATTCAAACATGCATTGAACCAGGTTGAGGACTAGACAGGAGCAGCAAAAAAAGGCACAAGTGAATGGGACTAGATCCAGCTGCAAAAAACAGATTACTTGTAATAGCACTCATGCTGGCTATGAAGATGATAAAGACAATAATAACTATGTTGATCACCCATCATCATTGGGCTCTGGAACTTCATGATGCACTTTTACTAGTATTTGCAAACAAGCAAGACTTCAAGATAATGGTGATGAACACCATAGAGATCACTGATATGCTTGGACTTAGACAGATCAATCAATCCATACTCCAGCTTCAAAATTGAAGACCACTTCTACAGTATCTGGACTCTGGAGCATCCAGACCATCACTTGATGTAAGAAAGGGTCCTTTGAAGCTGCTGAGAGCATATTCTTACCCATGACTCTGAAATGAAGAGAAGCCCTGTCCTGCTCTTGGTGCTTGCTCCACAACTCAGCATATTCCAGCTCACTGTCCAGCAATCTGTGCCCCAGTTTCAACAAAAGACCATTTCTACAGGTCATTGCTTGACACTCTCCCAGTTCATCACATTTTTATTCACCTGTCTGGAGCATCTGCCAATCTTAGTCAATTTGACCATTTCTTGACCATAATTTGACTTCACATGACTTTCTTTTGACTATGCATGACTTTCTTTTGACTACACTTGACCATATGTTGACCATACTTGACTACAGTTGACTGTTGGCTGACTAAATTGAGCTGCTGTTGACTATTGCCTGACTATTTTAATCTATACATAACATCACTGCCTAATTGATAACTCAAGTGGATACATGTCATACCACAATGATAGAATGGAAACATGTGGCCATATTCACATACAATCAACTGAACCTGAATATATTTATCAACTTTGACCAGTACATGACTAGTCCTGACTGGAGTTTGACTGGTCCTGACTACAGAGGACTGTGGTGTGACTATTGGTGACTGTTGATTTTTACTGAGAGTGACCTGTTAGCTGGTGGTGGGCGGGTGTTCTGATATTCCGTCATGGCTTGTTGTACCAAACTTCCCATATGCACTGCCATTTGGGTAGTTCCAGCTGTCCATTGCTGTATTTCCACTTCTCTTGCAGTTACTTCCTGCGGCGTGGCTCCTGCGGCTACTGATAGTGGTTCTGGCCTAGCATCTGCATTTGGACCAAAATAGTAATTGTATTGGTTGATAGCCGCATGTAAATAAGTGGTCATTTGATCCAACCATCCAAATCCTATTTTGACATGTCCAAGATCCCCATTTACAATAGCTTGGATCATTGGCCATCCACTTGTTCTGTTGACACTGGTTCACACATGGAATCCAACCCATTTATTCTGACAAACTACTTGGAACTTTACAAGTTGGTCCGATTGATAGGCCAGGTCAATTTGGTTTACCCAATGGGTAGTAGGGAATGCGGGCCATTCAAATCGATTCCATAGTTCCTCCTTAAACAGAACTAGGTAGCAGTATCCAGGTATGGCAGGTGTCATGCGATCAAAGATCTTGACCACACTTTGTACCTGTTGTTGGAAGCATCTGTTTGGGTGATTCCCAGGGAGATTACACCTGATTCATTGTATTTCCCGACTCAGGAACCTTGTTAAGTTGTTGTTCCTAGATGCGCCCACAGTGTATTGTCCAAACCCATTGCCTCGCAACTGTTAAGACAAATCTAAACACAACCACAGGTCTCAGACGAGGATGAGAGAAAAAGAGTTGTATTGACACAATAGACCAGTAAGCTGGATTAGAGCAAACTATCTAGAGTCTTAGGACTCCTACCTACGGATACGCCCTCCTTATATACCTTTGGTCCTGGTCTGTGCGCACAGACTACACTGCCTCCAAGGCTGTGTATGCGCAGCAACGTTCCAGACCCCTCCATAGCCAGACTCGCCCGGACCCCTATGCCTAGACCTTCGTACAGCCACCCATGGCTTACCTAACCAGTCCTTCCATAACGGATCCCCCCAAGCCCCTATGCGTATTGGTATTGCGTCCAGCGTCCGTAGGCCTCCAGATAAAATATAGAAAAATAGAGAAAAATAAGAGACATCGTCTAGTATCATAACATGACCCCCTCCTTAAGGCTTCACGTCCCGGGAAGCCATGCGTGTCGTAAAAATTATTTCGAGTTCCTAACGAACTCATGCCGCGCGTCTTCTTCGGCATATATGTCTCGGCGATCGCCCTTCCAACGCTGCCAGTTTCGTTTGAGCTTTTCTAGATATTCGCGCTCAAACTTGCCATCCTCCCACCCATATAGCCGTTTTGCGATAGGAATCGCCGTGTGATTCTGCCACTTTCGGAAACTTGCGCTTATGTCGCGCACGTTGACCATTCGCCGGGGAGCGCTAGGATTCGCTTTGTGGAATTTCTGTACCTCCTTCTTGGCGTTGCCTAAATTTTCTGCCGGTTCCCAAGTTGATTCCTCGACAGGGTAATTTTTCCACTTGACGAGGTATTCCAGACGTCCACCGCCACACCCACTGACGCGGCTGTCCATGACCTCTTCCACTTCGTATTCGTCGCCTTGCGACTCCTCTACCATCTGTGCTTCTTTGCGTGAAGCGGCTTTTTCCTTCTGACCAGGAAAGACCGGTTCTTTGTACGGTTTGAGGTGAATTTCGTTAAATACGTTGTATATTTTCCAGGATGCTGGAATCTTCAACTGGTAAGCCGATTGTCCGATTCTCTTTACGACCTCCAAGGGTCCCACGAATTTGCCGTCTAGTTTCTTAGTGACGCGCAGAGTCGGGAGATTAGCGGTGCTTAAATAGACTTTATCGCCGGGTTGGTACTGGCGCGCCGGAGCCTTAGACTCATCGTACTTGCGTTTCATCGTTTCCGCTGCTTTCTCAAGTGCCGCAGTAGCATTGGTGTGAATTCCTTCGACCTGCTTCGCTAAGTCCTCAACTGCTACCACTTTTGGAACGTAAGTCGGATTCAACCCCTTGTACGGATGTCGCCCGTAGTTCATGAAAAAGGGAGAGTACCCTGTTGCGGAATGCGCTCGATCATTGTGGCAAAATTGCGCCACAGCTAGCCAATCACTCCAGTTGTTTTGTCGATGGTTAACAAACATTGTGAGGAACTCTTTGACTGTCTGATTCACACGTTCCGTTTGTCCATCGGTTTGCGGATGATACGCCGTAGAGCGATTTGCTTTAATTCCCAGCATGCCATATAAGTCGTCCATGAATTTGGACACGAACTGCGGTCCTCGGTTGCTAATGATTTTCTTGGGCAAGCCGTGTTCCCTGAATACATTGTCCCTGAATAAGGTGGCAACTCCTTGCGATGTGATCGTAGAGGTGGTGGGTAAGAAATACGACTTTTTTGTGAACCGATCCACAATAACCAGGATCATGTCATTTCCTTTTGACTCTGGGAGCGGTCCAATCAAGTCCATTGAGATGATCTCCCATGGTGCCTCTGGTACTTCATTAGGGTGCAACGGCGCCGCTCGAGTTTGTCTGTCCGGTTTGACTTTCTGACAGGTTTCACATCCAGCAACGTAATTCTGAATGTCCTTGCGCATTTGCAGCCACCAAAAATCTCTAGTTACTAGTTCAACCGTTTTATCTATTCCTGGATGTCCCCAGGAGTGGTAAATTGCTAGTAATGATTCGCGAGTATGTATATTTGCGGGTACATAAATCCTGCTTTTCCATTCCACTAGTCCATTGGCCATTTTGAAGTCTTCGTTATTCTCATCAAATCCTTTTCGCACCTGCGTTTCCCATTGTCGATTAGGAATTTTCCGGATATCCTTAATAATATCCTCGATAGCCCTATTGTCGTCATAAACCCTTATGAATAAGTCATCCTTGAGTAGAATGACTCCCTCGTTATCCGGGCCTCCCGGGTGATGGTCTGTTCGCCGTGACAAAATGTCTGCCTTGGAATTAGACTTTCCTGACCGATGTTTGATGATGAAGTTGTATTCTTGCAAATCCGTGACCCATCGTGCTTGTCGCCGGTTAAGATTCTGTGGTTTTCGGAAGTACGTCAAGTTTTGGTGATCTGTTAATACTTCGACAATTTCCTTTGCACCTTTGAGGTAATGGGACCATTCGTAGAATGCGTGCATTACGGCGAGCATTTCTTTGTCATAGATCTCATAGTTCCGTTCGGCGTCATTCAAAGCTTTTGAAATAAAGGCCACCGGCCGCCACGATCCATCCTTTCCCTGCTGTGACAAAATGCCGCCAATTGCAAAATCCGATGCATCAACTTCAATGCGAAATTGACCCTCATCGTCTGGGATTTTGAGTACAACCTCCCTCACCACAAGGTCTTTCAGTCCCTGAAAGGCTGAGTCCTGTAGCTCGGTCCAGAGCCATTCATCCTTTCCAGTCAACTTAGTCAACGGCTTTGCTGTTGACGCAAATCCTTCCACAAAACGCCGGTAAAAGTTTACGAATCCCAGAAACTGCTGCAACTCCCGTTTACAGGTGGGCGTCGGCCATTCTGCAATCGCCTGTACCTTGCCTTTTTCCATCCGAATGGAGTCTTCGCTAATGACAAGTCCCAGGAAATCGATTTCCGGGTGATCAAACCAACACTTTTCCGGTTTTAAGGATAACTTGTGGTTTTCCAGTTTTGCCAGGATGCGGTTAACATGTTTTGTGTGTTCGTTTTGTGTAGATGAAAACACCAAAATATCGTCCATGTAAATGACGACCCATCCTTCAGCAACTTCTTGTCGGAATATATCGTTCATCATTGTTTGAAAAGTCGCCGGGGAATTGGTTAAGCCAAAAAACATTACCAACGGCTCGAAAAGCCCCTGATTTGTTCTGAATGCCGCTTTCCACTCATCGCCTTGTTTAATGCGAACATTATTGTATCCCCAACGGATATCCATTTTAGAGAATATCTTGGCCTTAGACAACTTGTCCACCAGTTCTCCGATAAGTGGTAATGGATAGCGATTCTTTATAGTCATTTCGTTTAATCGTCGGTAATCCTGTACCGGTCGTAATTTTCCGTCCTTTTTCTTCACAAAGAAGAATGGTGATGCCATGGGAGATTTACTGGGTTGAATTCGTCCTGATTCCAAGTTTTCCTTCAGGAATTCATCCAACTGTGCCTGTTCATCCCGGTTAAGTGGATAAATCTTACAATCCACTGGTTTAGATCCCGGTATTAATTCAATGGCATGGTCCCATGGCCGTCGTGGTGGTAGTTCGTCAAAGGTCTCCTTTTCAAAGACCTTTCGGTGTCCCAAGTAGTGTTTGGGCACGACTTCTTCTAAGGTGCGCTTCTGAGCGGCTTCGGATTCCTTGGCAGCTATATTGGTTGCTACTGATCGTAATCGTAGCTCAGGTTCCCCAATATCAATAGCCAATAACCGTTCACCCTCTTGGAGCTGTTCCATTGGGTCTGATTCGTCCTCAGGTTCTTCTACCTGCGATGCTGTCCAACAAGTTCCTGGACACCTCGTGAATCGGACCTCCTTTCGTTTCCAATCAATGGCTGGGTTATGGTGTTTTAACCAATCATGACCTAGGAACAGGTCCGTTTTGCCTAAACGCGCCACGCTGCATTCGATTATTTCTTCATGATCTCCAATTCGCAGCTTGAATTGTGTCATGTATTCAATGCTTCCCATTGAGTTCCGGGACCCATCCACATTGTAGACTGGTAACGGTTTTATCAACCGTCGTTTATTTAATTTGTGTTGTTCCACAAATTCTTCATTAACACACGAGCCTGTGCATCCTGAGTCAACTAGTGCTAACACATTGATTGTTTCACCCGTGTCCATTGTTGTAAGTACACAGTGCAAATCAATTTCCTGTTTGCCTGTTGCATGAACCAATTGTTGTCGCAGTTGCGTCAGATTCCATATTGCTTCTTGTTCTGATAACTTGTTGAGATCATTTACCAATTGGGCATTGATCTCATTAATTCGTTTAGTCGGTACCCATTCCTTTAAGCAACGAACTGCAGTTTCGTTATCTTCCTGCCAGATTCGTCTCAGCACCCATTCAGGGGTCCATGGAGTCAACCGATTTGTCTTTACGCTCACACTTAAGTTTCGTATCCGGTGAATGAAAGGTGAACATTCATATAATAATTCAGGTAGTTGTACACAAGAATCATTGTCCGATACAGAAACTCTATTAGCCAGCAGCGCTGAGCGTGTGCCTACTGGCTGTTGCCAAAACCCTTCTCCTTTCCCCACTCCTTCCATTGCTCCTCGGTGAGCTCTTCAATCTTCATTTCCCTAACACGGCCTTTTCCTTTCTCGGCCCACGTGTGTTTCTTGGGTTCCTTGCATTCTCTCGCAAAGTGACCCTTTTTTCCGCAATTATAACATGCGCCTGGTGCGCGTTTGACTTTATCCACATCCATTGCGTTGGAATCGTGAGTAGATGTCGATGCCTGAGCGGGCTTATAGGTTCGCGTGGTTGGTTGAGGTTTTTGGTAATCTTCCTTAAATGGCGTCTTTTTCTGTCTATCGCCATACGCGTCCCGAGCCCGTCGATAAGCCCGTGCCAACTCTGTGACCCTTTCCATGATCCGCTCCAGGGTATCACCTACGTCTAAATCTCCGACTCGGATCAATTCGAATCCTAGATTCGGATTTAACCCTTTCTGGAAGTGATCCTTAGCGGCGCTAGCGTTCCATCCTGTCAAGGGTAACAATGCCTTAAATTCGATAATATAATCCTCCACGGCTCGACTCCCTTGCTGGAGCTTCTGGATTTGTTCAACCGCATGCTCCCGTGTCTCTTTCGACATAAAGAAGTCATGCATCTGCCGTTTCAGATCCGCCCATCCCAAAAAGGGGGGTTTCAGGGTCTGGGGATTGCGTTGATAATGCGCGGCAACCCCTATGGTGGCAGGGACAAACTGTCCTTCCCTTCGTTGTTGATAGGATAAAGTTGCCGGCCATCCTTCTTCGGCTACCTTTTGATTAAAGTCGGTGTCGCTGTCGATCTGTTCTTTTAATTTGACGGCCGCCCATGTTCCGGCCCGATCTCCTTTCCCTTTCCTGATTCGCCCCAACGTAATATAGATGCGCCTGCCGTAGTCTGTTTCGTGAGCCAGCTCGAAGTATACATCCATGGCTCGACACCATGCATCCACTTGCGCGGGGTCACCTTCATAATGATCTGGTAACTCCAATTTTACCAGTGATCGGCTAGGTGGAGGGGGTCGGGTGTTCTGGTATTCTGTTACGGCCTGTTGCATCAAGTTTCCCATGTGGGCTGCCATTTGGTTGGTTCCTTCGTTCCATTCTTGGATAGCTTCGTCCCTTTCAGCCACCTGTTGCGGAGTTGATCCTCCTGCTACAGTTAATGGTTCCGGTCTTGGGTTTGCATTTGGCCCGAAATAGTAGTTATACTGATAAATTGCTGATTGCAAATACGCTGTCATTGTACTTGTCCAGCCAAAACCTATTTCGACGTGTCCAAGATCCCCATTAACGATTGCCTGGATCATCGGCCATCCATTTGTTCCATTAACACTGGTTCGCACATGGAACCCAACCCATTTGTTGTGACGTACAACTTTGAATTTGACAAGTTGTTCTGATCGATAGGTCGGATCTATTTGATTTACCCAATGAGCCGTAGGGAACGCAGGCCATTCAAATTGATTCCATAGTTCTTCTTTGAATAGAACCAGGTAGCAGTATCCGGGTATAGCAGGTGTCATGCGATCGAAAATCTTGACTACCGTTTGCACCTGTTGTTGAAAGCGCCTGTTTGGGTGATTCCCGGGAAGATTAAACCTAATACGGCGGATTTCCCGACTCAAGAACCTTGTCAGGTTGTCGTTCCTTGATGCGCCCACTGTGTACTGTCCGAAACCGTTGCCTTGCAACCGGTACATTTCTTCCCAGCCATGCATCCCATGTTCTCGAGTAGATACATGAACTCGTTCGAGTTCTGGCATTATTGTGGACTCAATAATGGCAGTGCTTTCCCGGTATGCGGGTTGCCACGACAAGATTTTGTCGATAGTGGGAAACGCGGGCCAGTTAAAAGCGTCCCAATACCTGTGCTTAATGAGGATCAAGTAACAATAACCGGGGATGCGGTTATGTAACATGGCGATCCGGGGTCTTTTTAGATATCGGTCCGCTCCTGCGTCCCATTCAATGGCCCCTATGTGTTGGCGATTGTTACCAGACCGTACTAGGGACGCAATCATATCCCATCCCTTAGGTCCTTTTGGAACACGCTCAATATGGTAACAGTCATTGTATCCATACGTGCGCCTGATGTTCACACGACCGTGGGTGTTGCGAAGGTTATAGTCCCACGAGTTGATCTCCTGGATCTGAGGAAATGCCGGCCACTCGTACATGTCCCAAAACTGGTTTTTTATTAAGATAAGGTAGCAATATCCGGGTACATCCGGATGTAATGCATGCTTGGTGTGAGCAGGACGGGGATACGGGTAGGGAATTGCTATCTCCTTTTCAACTTCCCGCTTCCAGTTGTTGATCGTCCTTTGTTTTTCCTCATTGAACCCCTGTTTGGGTTCAGGATCTGCGGATTCCCAATCCGCTGCACAAGGGATGGTACCGTTGTACCAGTTTGCATCTGCGCCTGCGGTTCTGGTTAGCGACTTGCTAGGTCCAGAATGGACAGTTACCGCTTGCGCATATGACATGGGCGCTGACGTAGAGCGCACCATTGATGGTTGTCCCGCAACCCAGGACGAAATGGTGGAGGCTCGTGCCTTCCCTTTCTTGGATTCTTTTTGTCCGCCAAATCGGGCGAACTTGTTGTATTTGCTGCGGCCTTCCATGAGTTTCATGTCCTTCCATGTGTAGGACTCGTCTTCATGGGGTCGTAGCGCTGCTCGTTCAATGACATGAAACATGTCATTCTTGTGATGGTCCTGGAGACCGAATTTGACGGTCTCGTCGCGCATCTCCGGTTCCCAGGACAAAATCTGCGTTACTGTCGGCCATGCCGGCCAGTCGAACGTGTGATAGAATTCCTTTTTGAACAGGTACATGTAACAGTACCCGCTCCTTCGCCAAGGTTTCTCCTCTTGGATGTCCATGACGGGCGCGCTTGGTAATTTTGGACGAACCAGGGTATTAACCCAGTCCTCCGTGTATGTGAGATCTTCCCCAATGAGTTTGAGGAAGTTAGCGAGTCCCAGCAGGGGTGAAGTGCCAGGATCGTTCTTCATTACGAGCGGGGATACCAGGGGTATGGCGTGTTGTACCTGGTTGGCATGTCCTTCCGTTTGAGGCGTGCCTTCATATATGGATCAGGTCGTTTCCCGTCCAATCGTTCCTGGTTGGCGATCTCTGCGGTCACCCTGTTGTAACTACGGGTCTTGATGTTCCCGTTTTCGGCGTGCATGAGCCGATTCCGCTCCTTGGCTGACAAGACCAGGCCATTGTGTCGTAGAGTGATTATATTCCAGCCCATCAATAGGAGCTGGATGTTCGACGGCGTGTCGAACAGACGTTGTCGGATCTCCGATTCGGGATCCATGTTGTTAAGCAGCCCTTCCAGGGTCTGCCTGTCCTTCTCCATTTGTTCGAGCTCTTGCTTGACCCGTTTCTGATATCGCCGTTCCTCGCGGCGTTGCTTGAGAAGTTCTTCCCAAGCGTCCTCCTGAATTCGGAGAGACTCCTGTTCCAGCTGCCACAGCTGAAATGCGTGTTGTTGTTGTTGGAGACGACGCTCCCTGTGTTGCGCCTTGCGCCAAGTGTAGTAAGCCCGTACGTGGGCGTCACGCTGCCTGTTGTCGACGGGAACTGTGGTCGACCGAGTGATTTCTTCTGCGCACTCCTGCGCCCATTCGATTCCAAATCGTTTTCTGACCTGCACGAGAGTGAGGCTGGCGTGGGGGGTGATGTAGTTGAATAAGGACGCCATGACTGCGTTCCTGGTTGTTGCCTTAGACCTTTTAAGTAAAAAAAGGCTGTTGTCTCTTCTTCTATATCCGCACTTCCTAATGCAGATATTCTTTGATGCGGTCAATAACGCACCCGCACTCAATTCTTGGATTTATTTCCACCAACTGACCCAAAAGCGTGGTGCCTGGGGCTTCACTCGAGTGTCCTCGTGCTCAGATCGTTAGATCTGATACGTAATTGGTATCTCGAGACTGTTCTCCTTGCTACACGGCACGCTAGTGGACTGCTTTCGCTCGTTCCTGAGCTTTTCCGAACAAATGGTATAGCCTGTAGACCAGTGCCTGCCCGCACTTTCAATCTCACAGGACTATTCTCGTCCAAATGTTTTGTGTCGACAGTAACCTTTCGGTAGTAGTCACTGACAGCGATCAGCGAGTCTATCTGTTGTCGACAGCGATGGTGATCCTCAAGAGCGGCTCAGTGGTCACGTGGTGTAACGTGCACCGAGGTCCGTCGCGCAGGTTTGAGGGAACTCGTCGAGGACGCGCACAACAGCGAGCAAGAGATGCCCGGGGTGGTTGTCAATGACGGCGAGAGGTGTGGTAGAAAAGACTCTAGATTATGTTAAGACGAATCTAAACACAACCACAGGTCTCAGACGAGGATGAGAGAAAAAGAGTTGTATTGACACAATAGACCAGTAAGCTGGATTAGAGCAAACTATCTAGAGTCTTAGGACTCCTACCTACGGATACGCCCTCCTTATATACCTTTGGTCCTGGTCTGTGCGCACAGACTACACTGCCTCCAAGGCTGTGTACGCGCAGCAACGTTCCAGACCCCTCCATAGCCAGACTCGCCCGGACCCCTATGCCTAGACCTTCGTACAGCCACCCATGGCTTACCTAACCAGTCCTTCCATAACGGATCCCCCCCAAGCCCCTATGCGTATTGGTATCGCGTCCAGCGTCCGTAGGCCTCCAGATAAAATATAGAAAAATAGAGAAAAATAAGAGACATCGTCTAGTATCGTAACAGCAACCGATACATTTCCTCCCAGCCATGCATTCCTTGTGCTCGGGATGAAACATGAACTCGCCCGAGCTCGTGCATCATTGTTGTCTCAGTGATGGTAGTACTTTCTTGGTATGCAGGCTGCCATGACAGTATTTTATTGATTGTTGGAAATGCTGGCCAATTGAAGGAATCCCAGTAGCATGGCTTAATCAAAATCAGGTAACAATAGCCCAGGATTCTATTATGCAACAAGGCAATTCGGGGCTGTTTAAAGTATCGGTCTGATCCAGCATCCCACTCAATTGCACCCATGTGTTTTCGATCATGACCTGAGCGTACTAGCAATGCAATCATGTCCCAACCTTTAGGTCCTTTTGGAACACACTCAATATGGTAACAATTGTTGTATCCATATGTGCATCTAATGTTCATACAATCGTGAGTGTTGCAGAGGTTATAATCCCATGAGTTGATCTCCTGAATTTGTGGAAACGCCAGCCATTTGTACATGTCCCAGAATTGGTTTTTTTATTAAGATCAAATAACAATATCCAGGTACGTCTGAATGTAGCATGTGCTTTGTATGAGCCGGGTGAGGATACAGGTAAGGAATTGCTATTTCCTTTTCGACTTCCCACTTCCAGTCATTGATCGTCCTCTGTTTTTCCTCATTGAAACCCTGTTTGGGTTCAGTGTCTGCAGATAACCAATCCGCTGCACAAGGGATGGTACCATTGTACCAGTTGGTGTCTGCCCCTGCAGTTCTGGTTAGCGACTTGCTAGGTCCAGAATGGACAGTTACCACTTGGGCATATGACATGGGCACTGATGTTGAGAGCGCTGCTGATGATTGTCCTGCCACCCTTACACCACGTGACCACTGAGCAGCTCTCGAGGACCACCATTGACGTCGACAGCAGATAGACTCCTTGATCATCATCAGGGACTACTACCAAAAGGTTACTGTCTACAAAAGGCATTTGGACGAGAGTATCTCCGTGTGATTGAAAGTGCGGGCAGGCACTGGTCAGTGGAATACACTGTGTGTCTTGGAAAAGCTCAGGAACAAGCGAAAGCAGTCCACTAGCGTGCCGTGTAGCAAGGAGAACAGTCTCGAGATACCAATTACGTATCAGATCTAACAATCTGAGCACAAGGACACTCGAGTGAAGCCCCAGGCACCACACTTTTGGGTCAGTTGGTGGAAATAAATCGAAGAATTGAGTGCGGGTGCGTTATTGACCGCATCAAAGAATATTCACATTAGGACGTGTGAATATAGAAGAAGAGTCAACAGCCTTTTTACTTGAAAGGTCTAAGGTGACAACAGGGAAGCAAAACATGGCTTCATTATTCAACTACATTATCCCCCATGCTGGCCTCACTCTTGTGCAGGCTGGTAAACAATTCGGAATTGAATGGGCACAGGAGTGCACAGAAGAAATCACTCAGTTGGTCACAGTTTCTACCGACAACAGGCAACGCGATGCCCATGTACAGGCTTACTATACTTGGCACAAGGCGCAACATTGGGAGCGTCGACTCCAGCAACGACACTACGAGTTCCAGCTGTGGCAGCAGGAACAAGAATCCCTCCGCATTCAGGAGGAAGCCTGGGAAGAACTCCTCAGGCAGCGCCAGGACGAATGGCAATATCAGAAATGGGTCAAGCAAGAGCTTGCACAAATGGAGAAGGACAGGCAGACCCTGGAAGGGTTGCTCCACGATATGGATCCCGAATCGGAGATCCATCAACAACTATTCGACATGCCATCAAATATCCAGCTATTATTAATGGGCTGGAATATTATCACCCTACTCAGGCTGGAACATGGGCCGCTGTTAAACTAAAGGAGCAGATAGACAGCAATACCGACTTCAACCAAAAAGTTGCAGAAGAAGGCTGGTTGTCAAGATTATTCTATCAAGAATGATGGGAAGGACACTATGTTCCCACTACAATAGGAGTGGCAGGACATTATTTACGACACCCTCAAATGTTGAAACCTCCATTTTTGGGATGGGCAGATCTAAAAAGGCAAATGCACAACTTCTTTATGTCAAAAGAAACTCGGGAGCATGCTGTCAAACAAATCCAAAAGCTACAACAAGGAAGTCGGGCAGTGGAAGATTACATCATTGAGTTTAAGGCCTTGTTGCCTCTAACCGGATGGAACGCAAGTGCGGCAAAGGACCATTTCCAGAAAGGGCTAAACCCGAACTTGGGATTTGAGTTAATCCGAGTTGGGGATTTAGACAAAGGAGACACTCTTGAGCGAATAATGGAAAGGGTGACAGAGCTGGCGCAAGCATATCGAAGGGCCAGGGACGCTTATGGTGATTGACAGAAGAAGACACCATTCAAAGAGGATCACCCTAAGCCTCAACCAACGTCGCAAATGTATAGGCTGGCTCAAGTGTCGACGTCTACCCATGATTCAAACGCAATGGATGTGGATAAAGTCAAGCGCTGTTACGATTTCTCATTTTCTTTATTTTCTTGGATTAGATAATGGACACAGCCACAGGAGGGTTAGGTCAGCAAGGGGAGGATGACTGAGTCATCGGAAGCCATGAGGGAAGAGTCACATGATTGACTCATGGAGTACATGAGGCGATAGGTATATAAGGATGGATTAGTAGGTAATGTACCTTAGCCTTACGATTGTTTGTGTCGTACCACACAGCAACTAAGAGCCCTCTTCTCTTCTTCTCTCAAACCTTGAGGTTGTGTTGAATGACGTTCTAACATAATCGTAAGGCTTATACACCTCACTGTTTGACTCTACAACTTTGGGCACACCTTACTCATCGTTACACGAGGCGAACACTTTCATCTACTTTCGTCGACATCGTTCCACGCCTTGGACGACATCGACTCATCTTACTCTTGGCGACAAACGGTTCTGTTGACAGAGTATGCCCTTGGCTGTAGAGGCAGCATCGGCGAGTCACAGAGCGCGGCGATTGAAAACCATTTGGTCTAGGCGACACAACAGACAGGAGGAACCTTTGGTTCTACGAGGTGTAGGTGCACCTGTACAACCCGAGCCTGTTTGCCGTTGGTCAACAACGAAGACAATCTATTTGACGTGCCGTGTATCAAGGGTGTACAGTCTGGGGATACCAATAACGTATCAGTTCTATTGAGCTGAGCACGAGGACACCCCCAGTGAAGTCCCGGGCACCACGTCTTTTTAGGTCATTCCGTTGGACGACTTCCCTAAGCCGACATCATCTCAACTGAGATCGTCACCCATACAGCCAAGTGAACGGACTGTTGTCTACTGTGCTGAGACGTAGAAACAGTTGAATATTTTTGTTACAGATTACACGTGCTTAACACGAGGCATTCTGCGGATTCGTTACATCAGCGAATCTAATCTACACTTTATCATCACACCGTCACCCGTTTCATTAAGTCACGATGGAACAAACCTTCCGTTATGTGTTGCCATTTGCACACATGACATTGATCGAGATCGGAGTTGCCTTTGAGGCAGAATGGGCGCGAGGATGCGCAATCACAAAAAAGGTTGTGGAAAAAGGTCGCCACTGTGGTGGACAGGCGACAACGTGATGCCCATGTCAGGGCTTACTATCGTTGGTGCAAGGACCAGCGACGAGAGAAAAGGAGGCTGCAGCGTGAAGCTCAGCGTGAGGCGGATCGACTCGAGGAGGCGTCGATCCGCGAGCAAGAAGAAGCATGGCAGGTGCTCATGAAGGAGAAGCGCAAGAAGCTGCAAAAGACAAAAGCGGCTTGAGGAGGCAGAGCGTCAAGAGACGCTGAACTACCAGACGCTGGTAGATCTGTTAAATACCATGGAGTCGGGCTCCGTAATCCGAAAAGCATTGTTTGACACGCCGTCAAACATCCAACTCTTGACGAAGGGTTGGAACGTTATTACATTGAAGCATGAGGGCTTGGTTCTGTCAGCGGAAGAACAGAACCGATTAATGCACGCGCTGAATGGCAACATCATGAAGCCGCAGCAATATAAAACTAATTCGAATTCGACACGGTACTCGCCATACAATAAAACAAAGCAAGTCTACACCATTCACAAAGCAGAACCAATTACACCTAAAGACTATAAAGGATTGGGGATGCTTAACCGAAAAACATTGAGCTTGGATTACTTTTTACCAGCTTGTGGTGAAGAGATGTTGAAGGAGCAGACGCGGCGAATAAAGAAGTGGGCAGACAAGGTTGAGGCCAAATTACCTGGCAAACCTGGTCATTATAAACGAACAGCGGCAGAACCATGGAGACAAAAGGGATATTGTTACATGTACCTTTTCGAACCCAGGTACTATGCAAAGTACCACTGGCCGAGTTACCCAACCATGGCGGAAGTTGCATCATGGGCCCACATCTTAAGGAAACCCCACGTCAGATTTGCGTTGCGAAACGGAGATGAGAACGGAGTGTATCACATTTATCCGGGAGACAAAATTCTACTTGAAGAAAATTGCACAATACGAGTAGAATCGACGTATGACTGGGAAGATGTTGATAAGTTTGCGGAGGATTATTGGTGGAAGAAGATCACTCTTGGCACGGCCAAGAATGACGAGAGGTTGTTTATCCACGACGGACTTATGCGCAGGCGGTCCAATCCAATCATTTCCAAGGAGCTGGCAGACGAGTCACGCGTCAGTTCACAACAAATTGGTTTGGCGAACCGTCGGGCGATTGGTTCAATGAAGAACTCAAGAGGAAATGCGAATGAGGATGGAACTAGTGCATCCGCCTAGTTACATTGACATCACGAAGTGGAATCAGCAGGTGCAACACGCCAGTAAAAAGGTGTTGCCACCCAAGGATTCAATGGGTATGGACCAGAAACACCTGGTCTTTGCTACCTTCGGTTGTTTAAAAAACAATATTGGAGGGCATTCGCATGGCCGTTTAATCCGTCCTGGGGAGAAATAGCAGCATACGAAAGGGACATGAGAGACCCTGACGCTATGGTAAAAGTAACCTTCAATATGCGGGAGGCGAAATTCCACGTAGAACGAGATGCATGGGGAAGGGAGTGGATGAGATACTGGAGAAGTATGGTGGGGACAAGTCGGTCCAACAACATTACTCGGTCGGGTTTGACATTACAAACACGATCATACAGGCAATGGTGGGACTCATCACAGTAGCTATAGGCATTTTTGGACATGCAGCAAGTGCAACTGCATGGAACGCACGAACACCAGTTGAACAGGCGGAACAAGGGAGAGCGTTAGCAGATGTAATAAACCAATTAAACACTGCCTCCATCCACCTCGTGAACCGGTTCCAACATTGAAAATGGAAATGCCAGAGGCGTACGAAGGTGATCCAAAAGAAATTGCGGCATGGTTACGATCAATGGAAAGCTACTTCAATCTTGTAAAAGTAAAAGATCCGAAGCAGCAGATGATGATCATACTGCAAAGGGTGAAGAAAGGAACGGACAACCGAGCTGGCAATTGGGCAGCAGCAAAAACAACGGAGCAGGCGGAATTTGAGGCGGAAATAGCTGTAAAAAACCCGCTCCCACAAATGCAAGCGCTGATAGCACAGCTCGGGAGGTCGTTGACATATGTGGAGTGCAGAGAAGGAATTAGAGCGGAAAATGGAACATGGCTAGCAGAGCCGTTCCAAAATCCACCACCGTTTGATAGCTGGGAAGATCTCAAAGCCAAGATGAAAGATTTCTTTTTGACAACCAAAACCCGTGACAACGCGACATGCAAAATCAGCACTCTAAAACAAGGTTCTCGCAAAGTTGAGGACTACATCGTAGAATTCCGGAGTGTTGCCATGCTCACTGGGTATAACGGAATTGCATTAGTCATGCATTTCCGTCAAGGTCTCAACCCAGCGTTAGGACGGCGAGTGGTAGAAATTGGAATGCTGGACAGAGCGAGGAGTATTGATGGATCTCAGCAAGGAGATCTACAGCGATGGTATGATAGGGCGTTGGCGATCGAAAAGAGTTGGAGGGATGCACAGCAGTTGTATCCAAAAACAACAACGACACAGGGAGGAAACAGGCCGACGCAAAACACGCAGAACAGGCAAAACAAGCCTTGGCAACAAAATCGACCGGTTCCTAATCAGAACTCACCAGCGACAGCGTCTACGTCAAAAGATCCAAATGCGATGGATGTAGATCGTCGACGCGCGTCGATCACCTGTTACAACTGTGGAAAAGTTGGACATATGAAGCGGGATTGCAGGGCACCGCCGAAGGATAAAGGAAGCAGGTGGAAAAGAGGTGGAATAATGCAAGGGAATATGTCAGAGATCTGACAGATGAGGAAAAGAAGGAGTTAGCGGAGGAGTTGGGTTTTCAAACCAACTTGTGAATAAGTGTTTCGATTCACAAGTTACGGACATTGTAAAGTACGAGGATTCACATGTAAAATTACCAGAGATTTTATATGAATGCCGTTCACTTGTACATTGTCTGAGAAACGCACCCATAAGCGCAACTAAACAAAGATTGACTACATGGTCAGGTCCTTGGATGGTAAGACGCATTTGGGATCAACCGATGGAAACAGCCATCAAAGATACCAAAACATGGGTAAAGGAAAATCGTAAGGAGGAAGTGGATGAGACACTGATTCGCGAATTAAATCAGATGTCAGAAAAAGATGCACTGTGGTATTTAAACCACATGAGAACAAAACCACGTCTTGTCAGAACAACAGGACAAAGACAGATGGACGTAGGAGTCATAGTACAAACTAAAGACTCACTACAAAACTTTGAAATAAAAGCATTGATCGACTCGGATGTACAGCTTCATGTGTAAACAAAACATTCATTGAGCAGAATGGAATCAATACACGAAGGTTGCCAAAGTCCATTCTGGTCTTTAATGCTGATGGAACTCGTAATGCGGGGGGAGATCTGGAAGAGATGGTAGAACTGAAATTACGAATTGGGGACCATTGGGAGTCACTAGAATTCGGAGTTTCAGCATTAGGGAAGACGGACATGTTTTTAGGTCACGATTGGTTAAAATATCACAATCCAGAGATTAACTGGAAAAACCAAACGCTGAATTTCTCACGATGTCCGGGATCATGTTGGAAAGGATCAACAGTTAACAAAACCAGAGGAAGAAATTGACCAAAACGAATGGGAAGAAGGAGATCGCTTACTAGCAATACATATTGGACAAGAGGAATTACAATTACGAGCTTTTCAATCTAAAGCTACAGAAATTGCCTCTCAAAATAAAATTAAGCGTTCATTAGAAGAGATTGTACCATCTCACTATCTTCCACATTGCAAGGTCTTTGAAAAAACCACCTTTGATGAGTTACCACCTCGATGACCATGGGATCATGCAATTGAGTTAATACCAGGATCAAACCCTTTAGATTGCAAGATCTACCCATTAAATAGGGAGGAACAGAAAGTCTTAGAAGACTTTCTTACTGAAAAATTTGGAAAGTGGGCAGATAAGACCTAGCAAATCTCCAATGGCATCACCGTTCTTTTTTGTCAAAAAGAAGGACGGATCTTTAAGACCAGTACAGGATTATCGTAAACTTAACGAGATGACAATTAAGAATCGTTATCCATTACCTTTAATATCAGAATTGATAGACAAATTGAGTAATGCTACGATATTTTCAAAAATGGACATCCGTTGGGGATATAATAATATCCGAATTAAAGATGGTGATGAATGGAAAGCAGCCTTTCGTACGAACAGAGGATTATTCGAACCATTAGTAATGTTCTTTGGTCTTACAAATTCACCGGCTACTTTCCAAACCATGATGAATGACTTGTTCCGGGAGGAACTCGCTGAGGGATGGGTGGTGATTTACATGGATGACATTTTGGTGTTCTCTCAATCAAAAGAACAACATAAAAAACATGTAAATCGAATTTTGGCAAAGCTGGAAGAAAATCAATTGTCATTGAAACCCGAGAAATGTTACTTTGACAAAACAGAAATCGAGTTTTTGGGTATGATCATTACCAAAGACTCAGTACAAATGGATCCAGCCAAAGTGAAAGTGGTAAAAGAATGGCCCGAACCTAAGAATAAACGAGAGGTTCAACAATTCTTGGGATTCGTCAACTTTTATAGACGATTCGTGAAAGGATTTGCAAAAGATGCAAAACCGCTAACAGAGTTAACTGGGAAGAAGGACTGGGAATGGGGTCCTCGACAAGTGGAAGCGATGAGGAAGTTGAAAGAAAGAATTGTGGAGGAAGCGGTATTAGCAATACCAGACGAAGGAGGACAGTTTCGAATCGAAACTGATGCATCAGACTTTGCGTTGGGATCAATTTTATCTCAACAGCAAAATGGGATATGGAGACCAGTTGCATTTATTTCCAGAGCTCTAAATGAAGCCGAAAGGAACTATGAAATATATGATAAAGAAATGCTCGCAATCATGCACTCTTTGTACGAATGGTCACAGTATCTTAAAGGAGCAAAGGAGATAATCGAGATCTTGACGGATCATCAAAATTTGACATACTTTCGTAAACCCCAAAACTTGAATCGCAGACAGGCGCGATGGGTTATGGATTTACAAGAGTATAATTTTGTGATCAAACACAGATCGGGAAAATCAAATTCCAAGGCAGATCTGTTGTCTAGAAGAGCGGGATATGAAAGAGGAGAAAGAGATAATGAAGATGTAATATTACTAAAGGAGGAATTGTTTATAAGATGGGATAGGAGCGAGATCGAAATAGAAAAATTGGAAAAAGATATTAAAAAAGTAAATAAAAGACAATGGGACGAACAAGTAGAAAAAGGAATAAGGGAGAAAAAAGAAGGTTTTGAATATAATAAAGAACAAAATATAGTAACATGGAAAGGAAGGGTTTATGTACCAGCGGTGATAAGATTAAGGGAAGAAATTATACAAATACATCATGATCGAGGGCATCCGGGAATAGCCAAGACGTTGGAATTAATAACGCGAGGATATTGGTGGCCGAACATGATGGAAGATATTAAAAAATACATTCAAGGATGTAGAACCTGTCAAACCGTCAAACCTGACAGACAGAAACGAGCAGCACCGTTAAATCCCCATGCAATACCAGACACCCCATGGAAACATATATCAGTTGATCTAATCGGACCATTACCCGAATCAAAAGGATACAATGCGATCTTAACTATAGTAGATCGATTCTCCAAGATGGCGTATTTCATAGCCACAAATACTACTATAACTTCGTTAGGAGTTGCTACATTGTATCGAGATCATATTTTTAAAAATCATGGAGTACCAGAAAAAATTATCAGTGATTGGGGACCACAATTTGTGTCCAGATTTATGAAGGAACTGTCAGGGATATTAGGAATCAAAGGGAACCCATCCACAGCTTTTCATCCACAGACTGATGGACAAACAGAAAGAGTAAATCAGATAGCAGAACAATTGTTATCTACGTTTGTCAATGAAAATCAGGATGATTGGAGCGATTGGTTGGCGGTAGCTCAATTCTGTTACAATGATTGGGAACATTCAGCGACAGGATATTCCCCCTTTTATATGAATTATGGTCGTCACCCAAACAAGGGAACCGAAATTGATATGGGAAAAACGACGGTAGAGGCAGTTACTCAGTTTGCCGGAAGACAGGCGGAAGTCTGGAATCACGCAAGGAATGCTCTCAAAAAGGCACAAGAGGCGATGGCATTACAATACAATAAGAGAAAAAGAACATCTATATGTTACAAAAAAGATGATCTAGTATACATAAATGCCGAGCATTTACCAACAGTGCGTCTGACCAAAAAGTTGGGAGAGAGGTTTTTAGGACCTTATAAAATCCTTGAAAAAGTGGGACCGGCGGCTTACTGGATTCTTATCCCTGCATCCTGGAAGGTGTATAACGTTTTTAATGAGTCACTTTAAAACCATACCACGCACCTTCGTTTCCAATACAAGCCAGCAAAAATGCAGGCCAAAAGCAAAAGCAAAAGGAAGAGAGCGACACCAGCGATTATGAGGTGGAAAAAATACTAGATAGCCAAATAAATCGACGAGGGCGTGGTCAGTTAGAATACTTAATAAAATGGAAAAATTACCCGCTCGAAGAAGCTTCGTGGGTACCAAGCGAGGGATTGCCACCATGCCAAGAGGCGTGTCGATGATTTCCATCGACTCAACCCGGGGGCGCCCAGGAGACTCCATGGGCGAGGATTAGCGTTCAAACCGTATTTAAACTACACACAGCCACCGGTATCTAAAAAATTATATGGGTGGGAAGACAGAAAATTTGAGCGAGAATACCTGGAAAAGCTAGAGAGAAATTGGCAGAAGTGGAAAGGAAATCGTCGAGAAGCAGAGCGAACGGATCCTGATCGTGTGGAACCCGATCCTTGAAGAGGGGGTTATGTTACAATTTCTCATTTTCTTTATTTTCTTGGATTAGATAATGGACACAGCCACAGGAGGGTTAGGTCAGCAAGGGGGAGGATGACTGAGTCATCAGAAGCCATGAGGGAAGAGTCACATGATTGACTCATGGAGTACATGAGGCGATAGGTATATAAGGATGGATTAGTAGGTAATGTACCTTAGCCTTACGATTGTTTGTGTCGTACCACACAGCAACTAAGAGCCCTCTTCTCTTCTTCTCTCAAACCTTGAGGTTGTGTTGAACGACGTTCTAACAAGCGCACACCAGGTGCATGTTTTAACTGCAGAAAAAAGGGACATTTCGCAAGGGAATGCAAAGAGCCCAAGAAACATACATGGGCTGAAAAAGGAAAAGGCCATGTAAGGGAAATAAAGATCGAAGAGCTCACGGAGGAGCAATGGAAGGAATGGGGTAAAGAGAAGGGTTTTGGCGACAGCCAGTAGGCACACACTCTGCACTGCTGGCTAATAAAGTTTCTGTATCGGACAATGATTCTTGTGTACAATTACCAGAATTATTATATGAATGTTCCCCTCTCATTCACCAGATACGAAACTTGAGTGTGAGCGTAAAAACGAATCGGTTAAACCCATGGACCCCTGAGTGGGTGTTAAGACGAATCTGGCAGGAAGATAATGAAACTGCAGTTCATTGTCTAAAGGAATGGGTACCGACTAAACGAGTCAACAAAGTCAATGTCAAGTTGGTAAATGACCTCAACAAATTATCAGAACAGGAGGCATTGTGGAACTTAACACAACTACAACAACAGTTGGTGCATGCAACAGGCAAACAAGAAGTGGATTTACACTGTGTAATTACAACCATGGACATGGGTGAAACCATTAAAGTGTTAGCATTAGTTGATTCAGGATGCACGGGCTCCTGTATTAATGAAGAGTTTGTGGAATGACACAAACTAAATAAACAACGGCTGATAAAGCCATTACCAGTCTACAATGCGGATGGGTCCCAGAATGCAATGGGAAGCATTGAATACATGACACAATTTAAGCTGTGAATTGGGGATCATGAGGAAATAATTGAATGCAGCATAGCGTGCTTAGGAAAGACAGATCTGTTCCTAGGTCATGACTGGCTAAAACATCATAATACAGCCATTGACTGGAAAAGAAAGGAGGTTCGATTCATGTGATGCCCAGGAACTTGCTGGACGGCATCGCAAGTAGAGGAACCAGAAGACGAGTCAGACCCCATGGAGAAACTACAGGAGGGTGAACGATTATTGGCTATTGATATTGGAGAACCTGAGCTATGACTACAGTTGGTGGCAACCAATATAGCGGCCAAGGAATCTGAAACTGCTCAAAAGCATACACTAGAAGTAGTGACTAAGCACTACTTAAAGCACCGGAAGGTTTTCAAAAAAGAAACCTTTGATGAACTACCACCACAGTGACCATGGGATCATGCTATAGAACTTATACCGGAATCAAAACCAGTGGACTGCAAAATTTGCCCACTTAACCAGGACAAACAGGCACAATTGGATGAGTTCCTGAAGGAAAACCTTGAATCAGGATGGATTCAACCCAGTAAATCACCCATGGCCTCACCCTTCTTCTTTGTGAAGAAAAAGGACAGAAAATTATGACTGGTACAGGACTACCGACGATTAAACAAAATGACAATAAAAAACCGATACCCATTACCACTCATTGGGGAGTTAGTGGACAAGTTGTCTAAAGCCAAGATATTTTCAAAGATGGATATCCGCTGGGGATACAACAACATCCGAATTAAACAAGGAGATGAGTGGAAAGCAGTGTTCAGGACCAATAGGGGCCTCTTTGAAGAGCCCATCATCCACCAAGCCTAAGATGGTCATCAAAATTGAAGCTAATAAGACCATGACTCCTGTCCTTACAGACCTGGCTGACAGATACTCCCCTGTCAAGAGTGAGTTGGCCATTTTTCTCCAAGTAAATCTGACAATATTCCAGACAACAATCAGAGGATTTATGTCTTTGAAGAAGGCAACTGGAGCCTGAAAGGAAGGTACCAGAAGGCTATCCAGATTAATGACTCAGCTGCCTGGTCCAATGACAATGGGAATATTCCCTTGTCATAGCTCTAGTAAAGTTTCTGATTGATCTTTATTTTGGCCATACTGAAAAACCTGTAGGAGGATGACAATCCATCAAATGTTTTACATTCCCACACTCCTGGTGTTGCTGTGGGTCCTGTAAGTCAGGCCATGACACAATCTGGGACCCTTTCAAGGAGAGAGGTAGCAACACTACTTGGGATCCCTGGTCATCTGTTAAGGGATCCTGATGTTTCATCTGAGCATGATGGTGTGAGGGTTGCTTACTTGAAATATCAAACCATCATCAGGGCCTTCTCAACTCTTACAAACTTGGTTCAAGCTGGGCAGTGGAAAGGTAGGAAACCTGCAGGTCAAGATATTATTGACATGGTGGTTTCTAAATCCATGTGGTACTCACACTACAAGAAGTTGTTTCCTAAGGTCTCCAACCACCCTGATATGCAAAAATGGTTGCAGAATGATCTGGACTCTCCTACTGATTCTGAAGTTTGGGGGGGGGAAGGGGTATCATACCAATTTCATGACTTAGCACAGTGGTATGAGGACAGGGATGGAAAGGGCAAGAATAATAAAGGAAAAAGGGGGAAGGAGGCAAAGGATGGAAAGAAGGGAAAGAAGGGAAAGAAGGATGATGCTAAAGAAGAAGAAGTCAAAGGAAAGAAATCCAAGAAGAAGAAGAATTAGTAAGGCTTGAAATGTATTATCATCTGAACTTGTTTTTGAAATATGCAGTTTGTTTTTCATGCCCATTTTCAGGATTGTGTACTTGACACAGACTTGGTTGGGAGCATTTGTTCTGCTTGCATGTATACCAAGAGTTGGTGCTTCAGGATTGACTGAAAGCCCATTCCCAGATATAACCTTCCAACAATTTAGCAATTTTGTCATGCAAAACTTTAACTCAACTATCTCATTGTCCAGTGTCCTTGTCATACTATTGAGTTTGACAGAAAATGTGCAGCTGTTAAAACTGCATAGACGCCAGCAAGTGAAGAAGTACAGAGAAGAGAGGTCCACAAATTCCAGTGCTTGGATCAGAGTCCTTGCAAGATCATTGAGAAAAAAATTAGAGGAACCAGGGGATGCATTCCTGCTAAGGGAGGATGATATGGCATTTGGAATGCAAGAGCAAGTTACAATTGCATTGGCCATGAAGCTTGATAGATTGGCCAAGCTATTAAAACTTGATGGAAAAACAAAGCCTGTGTCCCACAAGGCGATAGAGCCTATACATGTCATATGTCCTGATGCTGTTGTATGCCAGACACAGAAATGTAATCCATGCTCTTTGCTCCTGAACACCAAGCCAAGGGATATCCCATATGTCACTCTCATCAAAGGTTTCAAAGCCTATGAAAATGTTCCAGTTTTAGCAGGCTCTTGTGACACATGCAATACCATTTATTATGCAGACCACGAGAGGTCACCTACTGGCTTTCTGGACCAACAAGAAAGAACCTACCTTAACTCTGCCAAATATGTCAAAATTGGACAAAGTTTGTGGGTTGATCAATCATTTACCTCTGCTGTCCTGAGTGGTGTATAAAATTTCATGCATCTACTTCAGCCTACACTGAATTCTGCAATGATGCCTTCTGTGTCTCACAAAATCAAAATTTAAATGTGGGAAAGGTCAGCAGAAGACAAATATGGCAGGCATTTGTTCAAGAATCTATTAGAATGACTGGATCCTTGTCAAATCAGAATCTGACTATTAGAGACAATCTACCAATTGAAGAAGTGACAAAGGAAGCATACCATGTTTTGGGTGAAAATGGTATAATAAGAGCTGCAGATGGACATTCATGTAAAGAATGCACCCAGAAGCACAGGAGATCACAAACTTTATCAGACAGTGAATCAGAAGATGAGGATGAGAATATCAGATCACCTGTGAAGATGGTAGTGGTTGATGGAATTGTGATAGGGCATACAAGATGTGCATATGAGGAATGTGCATCAGAACTTTTAAATGCACATGGTGGAGTTTATTGTGCATTACATGAAGATCTGTATGGTAGTCAGTGCCATGTGTCTTGTTGCACAAGGCAGAAAGTAGATGGGACATTAGCATGTCAAGGACACCAGGCAAAGTGGCAAAGGTTTGTCAGAAACCACCAAACAAAACAGTTAAGTGGGTATAGGAGAGCAGTTAGGCGTGCAGATGATACCTGGCCATGGATGACCCAGCAGCCAAGAAATGAGCAGCCACATGACCAGGAAGTTGAAAACAATGATGGAGGCAAAGATCACTTCATACCCTCTAGAACTTATTGTGTGGAAACAATATGTGCTCCATGTGGAGTTGTTGTGGGTTGGGCCAAGTTTGCAATTTCTGAGTCACCTTCTAACATACTAGACTTCTTGGAGAAAGTATTCCCAACAGAAGAGTCAAGGCCAGATTATATTTGCATTGATAAGGCCTGCCAAGTACTGAGAACCAGTATTTCCAATGATAGCTGGGACCAAACATGGAGTAAAACAACAAGTCAATTTATTGTGGATTCATACCACTACACAAACCACTCTGTTGATGATTATCTATGCCGAGTATGGTGCAATCCTACACCAAGGGATGGTTCTGCCCCAAATCTTGTAGTGACAGGCAGAGCAAGGGATGGGCAGTTATACAAGAAAAGTGCATTCAACACACAGGCTTGTGAACAGCTGAATGCATGGTTGGGAGGTTTTGATTCAATCCTCAGAAGGATGACTGCTGGGAACTTTCATTGGTTTTTGCACACAATGCTAACATATCATACAATCCATGTTTGCAGGAGGATAGCCAAGGCTAATAGTTCAGTGGCTGACAGTAGTAGTAGTGAGAGTAATGACTTGTAGAAGCTGTTTTTGTATCATATTAGGCAGAATGTGTGGATGGTCTGGTCCAAGCTTGTCTGATAGCAGTACTGATAATAGTAGTGAATGTAATGAATTTGTAAAATATTAGAGTAGAATATGTGGATGGTCTGGTCCAAGCATGTCTAATAAGTAGTAGGAAGGATAATGACTTGTAGAAGCTGTATTTGTATCATATTAGAGTAGGTTGTGTGGATGGTCTGGTCCAAGCTTTGTTTTATGAGCTTCCACAATGCCTCTCTGTACTATATGGCTTGAAACTCATACAGATATATCAAGCAAACATAAACAAACAATGCAAAACATGTTTCTTAATATTTGAAGTCTTTTTGGATTTTTCCATTGGAGTCCTATAGGAGTCCTATAGGAGTCATCGGAGTCTAATTGGACTGGGGGGGGAGGGTAAAGTATTGGACGGTTGTCCTCAGTTTGTAGATGCGAGTAGGGATTTGGACACATTTTCTTCTCTCTGCTGTCTAACTGTGACTGTCTGTATTAATTAGTATGGATGGGGACAACTTGACCAACTTGACCTCAAATCAGGTAGGACTACCCGCTGAACTTAAGCATATCAATAAGCGGAGGAAAAGAAACTAACAAGGATTCCCCTAGTAACTGCGAGTGAAGCGGGAAAAGCTCAAATTTAAAATCTGGCAGATGTTTGTCTGTCCGAGTTGTAACCTAGAGAAGTGTAACCTGTGCTGGACCGTGTACAAGTCTCCTGGAATGGAGCATCATAGAGGGTGAGAATCCCATCTTTGTTACGGACGATGCCCTCGTCGTGGTTCGTTCTAAGTCAACAGTGACAAGCAGAGTCTTGGTCCGCTCCCAGCCACTGGACAAGGGTCTAGACACTAAGTCAAACAATGACGAAGGTCTTAGAGAACGATGAGAAAAGAGAGCGCTGAAGTCGATCGTAGTTGAGAGCAAAACTCATCTAAGTTGGAACTAGAGTTACTCTACTGTACATGGGGTTTATATACGATTAGAGAACAAGGGAAACTATAAGAGGAATGGAACGATAACTACCTAAGAAAGGAAATGTGAAGGTAGCTATGAAAGGAGATAGCATCCAGTCTGTACAGCGCGCAGTTAAGGGGAAATGATGAATATGAAACAGTCCGCTGAGACAGGAGGCCGAAACAAAGAGGGAACTGTAACATTACCCCCTTCGTATGCGAGAAGTCACCGACTTCTACCAAGAGTTCGTCCAACCATGATCCTGCCTAGACTCTAACCATTCGATGATGTTTTTGACATCCTTTTCCGCGGTTTCCATCCGCCATTGCACCATTTGAATAGCCCGTTGCAACTGTTTGGCCTGAGCTAGCATCGCGTCTCGTTCATTGTAAGAGAGCGAGTGTGGATTGGTGGTGAGGGTGAGGGCAGTGATGAAGTCGAGTGGTTCGGAGAACATCGTGAAGTATGTGACAAGGGTGGCGAGATTTTTGCTGATGTTATCGAGCATGGTGTTGCGGGTTTGGACGATGGGTATATGCATAGGGGAGACAGGAGTGACAGCGAGTTCTTCCGGGTGCTCGTGCAGAGCGGGGAGGTCGGCGAAGTCAAAGTCGTCAATGGTGACAGTAGTGGATACGAAGACCTCAAGGGGGAGGTCATGGGCAGCGGCAAGGAAGGGTGAGAGGGGAGCGACCGAGTCAATGTAACAGTGGCCACATGCGGTGACCAGGAGAGAGAAGAGGAGGGCGGCGGTGTAGGTGATGGCGACGATGATAGACATTCTGTTTTGCATAACTGGGGCTGGGGAAACATTCTTATCCTCAGAAACGCCTTTTATTCCTCATTGAATACCTCGTCATCCCAATTGACAGTTCGGAGTTCTCCATCCGGGGCCTGATAAGTGAATGTGGATGCTCTGATGCTGGGAATATATTCGAGTTCTTCATCAGATTCTTCTGATTCGCTTAGCTTGTTCCTGGTAGTGGTGGAAACTTCATTTTCAGCAACCGATTCTGTTTCAGGGTTGATTTCCTGTGGTGCGATACTTTCGGGTGAATTGGGTATAGTGGGTCCACCTGTGCTGTCAAATGCGTCTAAGAAATCGAGGCTCTCGAGTACTCTATTGAGGTTTGAGATTGCGTCTGGGAGTCGTCGCATGGTAACCCATCTGCAGATTTCCATTTCTTTGCTAGTGTCGCTTAGCCGTTCTGCAAAATCAAATAGTATAGGGTCTTCTCGGCGGAGGGCCGCTTTGGTGTATACGTCGTTGGTGTGGTTTAAAGGTCTGTTGGGCGACGGAAGGTAAGGTGACATTGCGTCTGGATAGTATGGTAATTCTTCTGGATCGAATGTAAGATCCATGTATTTCGGAAGGTAGTGTAATCGGGCATTGAATGGGATCTCAACATGCCCCTGTGGGTGCGTCGCATGTCCGTTAGAAAGTCTGGGAGTCTTGTAGGTAATTAATCGGGTTGCTAGGGTTTGAATGAAGTTGACTAATCGAGGTGGTTCTAAAGGGTTGATTGGAAGATGAGGGATGGGAAATGTAACAATTCGTCCTTTGAAGCTTTCGTATGGTTTCGGAGAATATCGTCCTCGAGTGGAACAATATTTCTTAGTGTATCTGATGTTTTGCTTGAGAGTTTGGCGGTTGCGATAGCGAGACATGGGGTTTCATAGCTGTCTTCTGAGCTTATATGCTTTTAACACGTCCGCAGCATTGCTTAGATTGCGCTCGGGTTCCCAGGAGTTGTCATTCGGACCGTATCCCTTCCATCTAACCAGATATTGATATCCTGCTCCACGTTTTCGATGTGTGAGAATCGCTTCCACCTCAAACTCTTCTTGTCCGTTTACGAGATCAGGGGGTGGAGTAGTATAATTCGGTCCATGCGTTTCAGTTTCTCTATATGGCATAAGGAGTGACACTCAGTAAAAATCAACAGTCACCAATAGTCACACCACAGTCCTCTGTAGTCAGGACCAGTCAAACTCCAGTCAGGACTAGTCATGTACTGGTCAAAGTTGATAAATATATTCAGGTTCAGTTGATTGTATGTGAATATGGCCACATGTTTCCATTCTATCATTGTGGTATGACATGTATCCACTTGAGTTATCAATTAGGCAGTGATGTTATGTATAGATTAAAATAGTCAGGCAATAGTCAACAGCAGCTCAATTTAGTCAGCCAACAGTCAACTGTAGTCAAGTATGGTCAACATATGGTCAAGTGTAGTCAAAAGAAAGTCATGCATAGTCAAAAGAAAGTCATGTGAAGTCAAATTATGGTCAAGAAATGGTCAAATTGACTAAGATTGGCAGATGCTCCAGACAGGTGAATAAAAATGTGATGAACTGGGGAGAGTGTCAAGCAATGACCTGTAGAAATGGTCTTTTGTTGAAACTGGGGCACAGATTGCTGGACAGTGAGCTGGAATATGCTGAGTTGTGGAGCAAGCACCAAGAGCAGGACAGGGCTTCTCTTCATTTCAGAGTCATGGGGTAAGAATATGCTCTCAGCAGCTTCAAAGGACCCTTTCTTACATCAAGTGATGGTCTGGATGCTCCAGAGTCCAGATACTGTAGAAGTGGTCTTCAATTTTGAAGCTGGAGTATGGATTGATTGATCTGTCTAAGTCCAAGCATATCAGTGATCTCTATGGTGTTCATCACCATTATCTTGAAGTCTTGCTTGTTTGCAAATACTAGTAAAAGTGCATCATGAAGTTCCAGAGCCCAATGATGATGGGTGATCAACATAGTTATTATTGTCTTTATCATCTTCATAGCCAGCATGAGTGCTATTACAAGTAATCTGTTTTTTGCAGCTGGATCTAGTCCCATTCACTTGTGCCTTTTTTTGCTGCTCCTGTCTAGTCCTCAACCTGGTTCAATGCATGTTTGAATCATTGTCCACCATGATGAAGCTACCAAGTGATTCAACCTCATTTTGATGGTGACCAACATATTTTCTTGGTTTGTGTTCTTCCTTGTCATTGTTGTCTTCAACAGGATGCAATTTTGAAGAGTTAGTTGCTTCAACAGGATGCAATTTTAAAGAGTTAGTTGCTTCAACATCATCATCAAAGAGTTGGTCTGCTCCACTCCATCTGTGATGATTCTGGAACAAAAGTTCTAGTTGTCAGTTGCACCAATGCTGCAGATCAACAGAATGGGGAACAAAAAGTGGATCAGAAACATTTATTATCTTGCATGTGCACTCCTATTTCTGCATTCAAATGCATACACAAATTTATGTACTCCTTACACCAGCAAACCTTCTACTGCTCATTATTCACTTCTTCCAAGTTAGTGCCATCCAAGCCAGAGCCAATTCCCTTTTCTTCCTCAGACATCCAAGCCAGGCTTGGGCGCTGTCTGAGTGGATAAACAAAGATCTGACCAGACCATACCCCAATTATATCCACAATATGTGAAACCTCCATTACACTAAGCTGTTGGGACCATTCTCCTCTCCATATTTTTAAAGTTTTTACCATCTTATCAAGTTCCTGAAACACAACCACACAATGATTTTTTTTCCCTATCTTTGGCACATCAAATTCAAAAAATGCTAGTGCCTTTCCAAATATGGGCTGACTACCACTATTAATTCTGGCCTCAAAATGGCATCTTGATCGTTTTGGTTGCTCTCCACTAGTTTCACTTAATTCACTACTCAAAACAGTGCCATTTGTGAGGTTGCACTTTCCCCACCTGTTGACAGGAAACATAGGATTAAACTCTCCAAGCTGTATGCAGCTTTCAAATATTGCAGACAGCTGATCATAGTATGCATTTCCAGGTGTTTTCTCTTGTTTTTCAATTCTGATCTTACCAAATAGCACAGATTTTTTCTTCTCAGGTTCAAGTTTGTTGCTGTGCAGATTGGGATAGTACAATAACAATACTTTAGTAAGCTCTTTCTGAAAGAAGATGTTTGCCATATTTGCAAAAGGAGATTTCTTTGAATGGATCTTGTGACCTGCCTCCCCAATTTTCCACTCCACTGTGGCTTGTGAACCAAGCCTGATTGAGCCATACCACCTGATGTGCATAGGTACATGAACAAGTTGGAATATGCATAATTTGCACCACAATATCTTTTCAGGGTCATTTCCAACATACAGGGATTCATATTGATGCAAAAAATCATTGATTCTTTTTTGGTATGTTTCTAATTCATCCTCAGATCTTTCTTTTATTGTCATTGCAAACTCCACAATTTCGACAAGACAGGAAAAGTTGTGTAGTACTTCATGATCAAATTCCAATTCAATCCCAATTGGAAGAATAAACCAATATAGCAGTGCCATCCATTCAAATGCCTTATATTGGCTTTGCCTCTTAAGATTGGGATCTTGCACAGGGCCACAGAATGATGGAGGCAATGTCTTCATGCCTTCTACCACTTGGCACCCAAATGCTTCAGCCTTTTCTTTTGAGATATGAACTGGATCACTTGCTTTGCTGAGAATTGTCCATGTATCCCATATTAATGGCATTATATTCTCAAAGAATATATGAAAGGGATCTAAAGGAAAAAATGATGGGTGAATAAATGCAGGAGATGCAGCTGTAAGTGGCATGCAGGAAATGCCAGACATCCTAATAATTTCATTATATTGGGCCTTGCTTGTGGCAGAACTGAGCTTCTCTATTATTTCCCAGTATTTATCCTCAGTTCTGATTGGTAGTTTATCCAGATCATAACAAGGAGGGCGTGTTGGATTGTAATTCTCATTGTCAGGTGGGGAGACAGGATAATAGAGATGCTTTGCTCCTTTTTTCTTACTTGAACAAGCTGCTGAAACCATACTAAATCTATCACCATGGACAGCTGTATGCCCTGCCATTCCATTTAGTTTTGCTGATCCTAGCATATCACCAAGCACCATGCATATGTAAGCATGATGGACAAAGTATGAAGATTCAACAGCATCCCACATCCAAATGCCCTCACTGGCCTTTGCCATGTCCACAAACAGAGGATGTAAGAATGACTCCAGATCACCTGGGCTATTTGGTCCTGGTACTATGAATGGCACCAAGGTGTTGTTAGTCTTGTACTGTATCTCTGCTGGGAGGTTCAATAGAATCAATAGAACTATCCAAGTATTTGATAGTTTCTTCTTAGCCAATTGGGCACCATCAGTTGATAAAGCCAGTGCTATGTCTCTCCCATCCCCAAAAAGCTTCACATTGCTATAAAGTGCTCCTGTACAGCTGAATCTCCAAAATCAGAGTATTTCTTTGAGTCTGTATTCATTGAATTTATGCCCTGATGAAGGACACTTATCACCTTCTGCAGCAACTTGTCCCTGTGCTGTAAGAGTGTTGATGATTGCACATTGGCATACATTGCCTTAATCACATCAAAGCATGATATATAAACCATTTGTGCCCTGGGTTTTGATTTTCTCTTGTATCTAGGTTCATTGCATTTGTCCTTATCTTTGACATAAGGGCAATTTGTTAAGTTTGAATGTGCACCTGTATAAGCTATGCAGCTATTAGGACAAATATCAATTTTATAGGGCCTCAATCCACTGAGGTCCATTGCTAACTTTTTAACTGCATGCAATGGTAATATTTCTACTTGTGTTCCATCTTGCAACACTTGTGCATGCAATTTATAGGCCAATTCTGTGCCATTGGATTTTTGCCAGGCAATATAATGTTGAAGGGAAAGCTTCTCATCAATATTTAATTCCCTTGGGGGGTTTAATCCTAGAGGTGCCTCCTCAGGACATGTATATTCCCCCTTCAACTCTTGTTGCAGTACATCCCTTTGCCTTGGGTATGTATGACTCAATGTATAATGTCCATCTTCCTCTTCCTGACTATTCCCATGAATCTCATCCTCCAAGTCCATGCCAATTCCACAATGTGGACCCTCATCTTCCTGCACTTGAAAACCATCTTCAGGAAGATCCAGGAAATCATTTACATCTTTCTGAGATTCTGCTTCTGCAAGCTCATCCCACTCATCATCACTATGCAAGTTTGCCTGAAATAAATCATCATCTTCATCTCCATTGATATAAAATGAAGCCATCTCATTTCTATCCTGGAATTGATGAAAGTCTAGAAAGTTTCAGCACATTGCTATTGCAGTAGTAAAGTAAAATACCCATTTCAATATCAGGTATTTCTACATAGTTTATTGTATAAGTTTAGTATATCATATGTAACAATGTTGCTCATGCATACCAGTGAATTCATGTATAGCTGTGTCCTGAAATAAAGAAGGTTCTGAATAATCTTAGTACATTTCTTTGACAAGAATGTGGAGAAATACCCATTTCAGTATCTAGATCATTGGCCATTTCTAGATATTTTTATATGTATATCCCTGAATCCTGATGCATGTATCTTGTTAACACATACCATTGAATTCAATATCACTGCCTTGATTCATCTCCAGATCACTACCCATTTCTATACAATTTATTGCATATGTCCCTGTTGCATGTTGTTATAACTTATCACATACCATTGAATTCAATATTGTTGCTACTGCCTTGAGTCTGCTGTCTTTTGGCCTTCCCTAGCCATTCAGCTTAGTTAAAAGAAAATGAGAAAATCTATGGTCTTTACTCTCAGTGGTAATTGTATTTTTTGTGATGCATGATTGCAACATATGCCTGACTTCTGGTGTAAGGTCTAGATGGTGTAATTTTATAGTATCTTGTCTAGTATGTAAGGTTATTGTGTTCAAGGTACATATTTTCTTTGATTTGCAATTTGAGCAATGGCACAGGACTTTCTGAGACATAAAGGGATGATGGTTGTGTGATAAGAGATGAGGCTTTAATTGACTCTGTTTGGCAGAAACCTCAGATTGCAGTTGTATAAGATTACAGACTCAGTTGGGCAACAATTGACTGAATTGATATCTACCTATAAGATTACAGACTATAGATAGATAAGTAACTAGCAAACAAGATAATAAAGACAGCTCACCTCAGTCAGGCAACAATTGACTGAGGGCGTCACTATGATATTCTAGAATATATAAGTAAAGTAGGCACAGCCTAGATAGGTAGAATAGTAGAAGCTATCGTCGAAACAGTGTTTCGACGCAGCTTAGACGGCATGGCAAGAATAGAAACATACTATAAATAGATTGATGCACATCAATTGTGCGCATCACTACGTGTTCAAGTTCAAATCCAGTTGCGGAGAGTTTGTCATCAAAGACACCAAGTCGTCGATATCTTGCAGCTCGGGGTTGATTATCAGGGCGGCGCCGAGGATATCTACAAGAGCGTGAAGATTAGAGTCGAGGTTGGCCGAGAATGGCAGGCCGGCGCTAATGCTTTCAAGTGCGTTTCACACCTCGTTGTTCCAGCCGTGGGGTACTGATCAAAGCCATTCAGCACTGCAGCGCTGAAGAACCTCAAGAACCTAAAGGTGCAGCCAGGTTGTTCCTCGCAGCGAACTTAGTTTAATCACACTAGCCCTATCGCCATAATGACTGTAAAAGCCATCGGCATTGATCTTGGCACCACATATTCGTGCGTAGTACCAGTCGGAGAGGCTGATTGAGCCAACCGCCGCTGACCAGGCGAAATATGGGTACTATGCAGTGCCTTCGTCTCATGGCACAAACGGCCCTATCAATGTAACATTCCCTCCTTTCATCCCGTTGCAACATCAGAAATTTGTCAAAGCTTCCATTGAACTCGGCCATGACTTTAATACAGATCCCTACAGCGGAGACAATACAGGCTCCTTCTGGAGCTTGTCCTCTCAAAATAGCAGTTCCGTTCGTGTTTCTGCAGAGTTCGGCTCCTGTAAGCGTCGTTCAATATTACACTAGCCACCGTCCAAGTACTTATGACGCGATCCAGTGGATCCCATTCTTGGGAGGAGAACCTCATCGTCTTCTCTGGGGACTTGTCACCAGACTCGGCATCACCGATGGACCTGAGATCACCGCTCATGGTGTTTTTGTCCGTTTTCCGGATGGCTCAGAACAACTCGCTCGCCTCGCGCCAGATGGCGAAGTTATCATGTCCGCTGGCACTGTCCGTACCCCTCAGATTCTCGAATTATCTGGCATAGGCAACAAGAACATTTTAGACAAGTTTGACATCGACGTTCTTCTTGACCTTCCTGCCGTCGGCGAGAATTACGAAGACCAGTGAGTCACCGAACAGACGGAAAGTCGAGTGGATTACTGACGTCGACACAGTACGATTACGCTCTTGACTTATCAGCTGAAACCTGGTTACTTGTCGGCTGATGCCCTAAAATATAACGCAACTTTCTTGGCGGAGGTTGGTTCATGTACGGTCTTCACTGGAGATGGGACTGATTGTTGCCGAATAGCAAGAAGAGCTGTATACACAAAATAAAGGGTTTTTGGTGCGTCTATTATAGGCACAACGATAAAATGTCTACTGACTGGCCGTGGAAGACGTTTGGGATCAGCGGTGTCGTCATGGCTCCCATAGAAAATATTTTGAATGCAAATGAGATAAAGACCGCCAAACAGATTCTCTCTGTCAAGCCACCCACCATATCCCAAGATTCATTTGACATCATCAAGAGTCAGATATTCAGTGGCGTTCCACAAATAGAGTTTCTTCTTGTTCAGTACTCCACCAACTCTGCTCGACGTGTGCTGAATTTCTTTTGCCAGTTCGATTCGTTCTCTACCGGGGCAAAAAGCTGCCTAATACAAGCTACGCATCCCTGGCCATAACCCAGGTGCACCCTCTGTCTCGCGGTAGCATTGTGAGTTCATTCTGTCTGGCAAATAGACGGGAAACTATCAACTGAACGTTTCTTCAGCACATCAATTCCAGCTCTATTGACGATCATCCGCTTATTGATCCCAATGTCCTTGAATCCGACTGGGACCGATGGTTCCTCGCAAAAGCGACCGCTTATGCTCGTCGTTTCTTCCAGACAGAGGCGATGCTAGACGTCTTTGAATCGACAGAGGTTTACCCGGATCTAGCGTGCAGACTCAAGACCAATGGGAACAATATGTGACACACAATATCAACATTGGAGTAAGTCTTCCTCACGATTGTGGCGTGAGACCAGCAAACTAAGTTTGCCGTGTCTATAGTACCATTCTGTCGGCACGTCGTCGTTGCTGCCTCGAGACAAGAATGGTGTGGTTGATGCTAATTTGATGATATATGGGTATGTTGGCTATTCGATTGGCTGCTATTGATCAAAGCCAATCGGTGTCCCGTAGGGCAAAAAATATCCGAGTGGTCGATGCCTCGATCATGCCCCTCTTGATTTCCGCTCATACACAGGTAAAGATGCGCCGCCATTCATTCATTCAGAGCTTATTCGTTGTAGGCGTAGTTATCTTTCCGATTAGAAGTACTCACGTCTCATGCCCAGATGTGTTAGTGTCTGGCAAAATGATCGCGTTGAAATTATCGCCAACAATCAGGGCAATCGCACAACTCCATCTTATGTCGCATTTAGCGACACGGAACGTCTGATCGGTGACGCCGCTAAAAACCAGGTTGCCATGAACCCTCACAACACGTGATTATTAGACTATCTAGCCAATCTGGTCTGCGCTCTAACATACGTGAACAGTGTCTTCGACGCTAAGCGCCTCATCGGTCGGAAATTCGACGATGCTGAAGCATTTCCCCTTCAAAGTAGTGAACAAAACTGGCAAGCCGTACATCGAAGTGGTATACAAAGGCGAGAACAAACAATTTGTAGGTCCCAACATTCGAAAACCTGTGAAGGATGTTTCATTTCGCATTAGTCACCCGAAGAAATTTCTTCCATGGTTCTGACGAAAATGAGGGAAATCACGGAGTCGTATCTAGGGAACGCGATCAACAATGCAGTTGTGACTGTTCCTGCGTATTTCAATGATTCTCAGCGTCAAGCGACAAAGGATGCAGGAACCATCGCTGGTCTGAACGTCCTCCGGATCATACACGAACCAACCGCGGCCGCTATCGCATATGGTCTCGATAAGAAAGTGTCCGGGGAACGCAATGTCCTAATCTTTGATCTGGGAGGAGGAACTTTTGATGTATCACTTCTCACAATAGAGGAAGGCATTTTCGAGGTCAAGGCAACTGCTGGAGATACCCATCTCGGCGGTGAGGATTTCGATAACCAACTTGTCAACCACTTCGTTCAGGAGTTCAAGCGTAAACACAAGAAAGGTACCGGTCTTTTGGACGTGTCTTTTTAAAATTTGGCTGCTGACTGGTTGCCAGATCTCACATCAAACGCCCGTGCTATCCGCACCTCATGTGAGCGCACTAAACGTACACTTTCTTCAGCTACACAAACATCCATTGAAATCGATTCCCTGTACGAGGGCATCGACTTCTACACGTCCTTGACTCGTGCTCGTTTCGAGGAACTGTGTCAAGACCTGTTCCGAAGCACTCTTGAGCCCGTCGAGAAAGTGCTCCGTGATTCGAAGATCGACAAGAGTAACGTACACGAGATCGTATTGGTTGGCGGTTCTACTCGTATTCCTCGTATCGTCAAGCTTGTTTCCGACTTCTTCAATGGAAAAGAGCCTAATAAGAGCATTAACCCTGATGAAGCTGTTGCATACGGTGCTGCAGTTCAAGCGGCCATTCTTTCCGGTGACACATCAGAGAAAACTCAGGATCTTCTACTTCTTGATGTTGCACCGCTTTCACTCGGGTAAGTGCTTGATTTTACTCATTCGGCGTTGTCATTCAAACTGCTGTTGTCGGCCCGAACATGCAAGCCACTCTACCAACCGTCGCAAATGGAAAGGTTGCTACCAGATCTTCGAAATTACAGATACCAGATTGTTGCATTTGTAAGTGTCGTCTTTTTTTCCGTATCAAAATACCTAATCCTAATCTGATCATAGGTCTTTTCTCTGTCACGATCCGCCAGGCTTTCTTCATCGCTCCCTGCTCCCACGCCTTCCACTTCAAATGCATCCGTCCCCTCATCGAAGCCCATCACCCCGCCTTTTCTTGCCCGCTTTGCAGGACTTACGCAGACCTGGAGGAAGACGTGGAAGTTAATAGTGCCGAACTAGAGGCCGACACAGAGGTTGGCGTAGATGCAGATATAGAAATCGCCGAAGCCTCTTCCGGCGCCCAGCACAAGGAATCTGATGCCAACGCCGCTCGTACGCCTCTTCAACAACTACAACGCGAAGACGCAGAGATGAGTGATGGGTCTAGCCTCCCCATGTTCCTCCTTGTCTCCCTTCCGTTCCCGTCGCGCCCGCTGCTATCAGCTACATAGCCGCACCCACCGGCCGACTCCGCCCCATCAGCGAGAGCGCGCTTCACCCGTGCAGTGACAGAGACAGAGAAGCAGGGGAGAGATGGAAGTCGAGCCTGTCATCGTTTTTGGCTGCTCGTCGTGCTCAAGGAGGTACTTTGTATTACGATGGACTTTGTATTACGATGGACTATGTTTTGACTTTTTGCGACCATATAATGACTAAATTGACTTGAGCTTGTGACTGGCTCTGACTAACCTTTGACCATTCAATCTGCTTATGTAATAGTCTTGCTCTGATCCTTTGTAGTCCTTCTCTAGTCATGCAATGACTGGCCATGACTAAAGTTTGACCATTTGATGTTGTTTAGTTATACTAGGCCCCATGACTAATTTCTGACTTTGGTAGTCAGGATTTGCTCTCAAAAAACAAAAGTAAGACTTTTTATTGACTAGCCTGACTTTTGATTGACTATCTAACTTTACTGAGAGTGACGTGTGAAAGACTGGGTGAATGCGCCATTGTTTTGGTAACTTGAGCCTATACGTTACTGGTCCTAGGACTTGTTCAACTACAAAGGGTCCTTCTCGTTTGGGCGCCAGTTTCCTAGATTGATATGGTATATTGAGGTTTCTATTTTCGAGCCATACTTTATCTCCTTGTACGAATTTGATTGCTTTGTCCCTGACTCGTCGCGCGACCATCTGTCTTGCTAGTTCGTGTGCGGCTAGTGCTTCTTCTCTAGCTTTTCGTAGTAGCTGTAGGCGTTCCTCAGCAGCAGGTGTTGTCATTTTTTGTACAGCGGTTGGTAATGCGACAGGATTTGTTCCATACATGAGTTGA
>JAEBUT010000042.1:43941-54507 GCA_020011035.1 Amanita subjunquillea | reverse complement strand
TGTGGGTGCGTCGCATGTCCGTTAGAAAGTCTGGGAGTCTTGTAGGCAATTAATCGGGTTGCTAGGGTTCGAACAAAGTTGACTAATCGAGGTGGTTCTAAGGTGTTGATCAGAGGATAAGGAATGGGAAACGTAATGATTCGTCCTTTGAAGCTTTCGTATGGTTTCGGAGAATATCGTCCTCGAGTGGAACAGTATTTCTTAGTGTATCTGATGTTTTGTTTGAGTGTTTGGCGGTTGCGATAGCGAGACATGGGGTTTCATAGCTGCCTTCTGAGCTTATATGCTTTTAACACGTCCGCAGCATTGCTTAGATTGTACTCGGGTTCCCAGGAGTTGTCATTCGGACCGTATCCCTTCCATCTAACCAGATATTGATATCCTGCTCCGCGTTTTCGATGTGTGAGAATTGCTTCCACCTCAAACTCTTCTTGTCTGTTTACGAGATCAGGGGGTGGAGTAGTATAATTCGGTCCATGCGTTTCATGTTTCTCTATATGGCATAAGGAGGGAGTGGGTGATCAAGACTGTCACAGGGCCTGTTGAAATCCCATTTAATGCCGATTACATTATCTCCCGAAATATATGGATCTTACATTCGATCCAGAAGAGTTACCATATTATCCTGACGCTATGTCACCCTACCTCCCGTCGCCCAACAGACCTTTAAACCACACCAACAACGTATACACCAAGGCGGCCCTCCGCCAAGAAGACCCCATACTATTTGATTTTGCAGAACGACTAAGCGACGCCAGCAAAGAGATGGAAATCTGCAGATGGGTCACTATGCGACGACTCCCAGACGCAGTCTCAAATCTCAATAGAGTACTTGAAAGCCTCAATTTCTTAGACGCGTTTGACAGTACAGGTGGACCTACTATACCCAATTCACCAGAAAGTATTATGCCACAAGACGTTGTTAACCTTTTACACTGCTAGGCAGCTGTGTAGAGGGGGGGTTTGTGAGGTCGTTGGAAGGTTACCAGCACCTCCTTTTCGAGTGAGCATTGTATCGATGAGCACGCGCATGCTATGCTGATGACCATGGCGACGGTGAGGAGATAGAAAACCCTCCCCCCAAACGAGAGGAAGGGGGAGGGCGCACGAGCCGAACGACAGGCAAAATGAACGATTACGGGGGAAGGAAGGTGTATTATTCTGTTTGTGACTCTGTGACAAATGTACTAAAAACCAACTATTACCAAGCATCTCCAATTTAGGCAGAGCCCCTGTCCACTGCTGTACAGAGCTCTAGCTCATCAACGTTGCTCCTGAACCAGACACAAATCCTGAGAACGAAATCTCCATCACTACCAGGGACGAGCTAAGCAAATCAGAAGAATCTGATGAAGAACTCGAATATGTTCCCAGCATCAGAGCATCCACATTCACTTATCGGGCCCCGGATGGAGAACTCCGAACTGTCAATTGGGATGACAAAGTCTTCGATTGAGCATAAAAGGACGCCTTTGGCAGTGCTAGATCCCTAACTTCACACATTTACACAATGTCTTCCTTCACCATCGTCGCCTACTTCACCGCCCTTGCCTTCGCCCTGTTGGTCACTGCATGTGGCCATTACTATATTGAACCAGTCGATCTCCTTTCGCCCTTCGTTGCCGCCGCCCACGACTTCCCCCTCGAGGTCTTCGTCAAGACCCATGTCACCATCAACGACTTCAATTTTGCCGACCTCCCTGAGCTGCATGAACACCCTGCAGAACTCATAGAACCTACCACCGCTGTCACTACACCTCCCATCGTCGTCCACCCTCGTAACACAATGCTACAAAATGTCAGCGATAGCCTCGCTGAATTACTCGTCCTTTATAACCAGTTCGCCGAACCCTTGGATTTTGTCACGGGGCTCACCATCACCACCGATCCCCACTCCCTTACTCTCAAAGAAAGGGATTCAGCACTAGCGCAGGCAAAACAACTGCAGCTAGCAGTACGAAGTCTCCAATGGCGGGCTGAGACGGCAGCCGCAGATTTAGGCAACATCGTCACCTGGCTCGAGTCGCGACAGGATCACGCTTGGACATCTGCATGGTAGAAGTCGGTGACTTCTCACATACCAAGGGGGTAATGTTACAGTTCCTTCCTCGTCTCATCTTCCTGTTTCATATAAACGTTTCGTATCCATCATTTCTCCTTATACTGCGCATCGAATCGCCTGGACGCTATCTCCCTTCATAGCTACCTTCACGTTTCCTTTCTTGGGTAGTTAGCGTTTCATTCCTCTTATAGTTTCCTTTGTTCTCCAAACGTATATAAACCTCATGTACAGTAGAGTAAACTCTAGTTCCAACTTAGACGAGTTTTGCTCTCAACAACGATCGACTCGAACACTCTTTTCTCTCATCGTTCTCAAGACCTTTGTCATTGTTTGACTTAGCGTCTAGACCTTTGTCCAGTGGCTGGGAGCGGACCGAGACTCTGCTTGTCACTGTTGACTCAGAACGAACCACGACGAGGGCATCATCCATAACAACGAGGTATTCAATGAGGAATAAAAAGGCGCTTCTGAGGATGCGAATATTTCCCCAACTCCAGTCACTCAACAAAAAAATGTCTATCATCATCGCCATCGCCTACACCGCTGCCCTCCTCTTTTCTCTCCTGGTCACTGCATGTGGCCACTGTTACATCGATTCGGTCGCCCCCCTCTCGCCTTTCCTCGCCGCCGCCCATGACCTCCCTCTTGAGGTCTTCGTATCCACCACCGTCACCATTGACGACTTCGATTTTGCCGACCTCCCTGCTCTGCATGAGCACCCAGAAGAACTTGCCGTCGCCCCCGTCTCTCCCACGCATATACCCATTGTCCAGACCCACAATACCATGCTCAATAACGTCAGTGAAAACCTCGCCACCCTTGTCACCTACTTCATGATGTTTTCCGAGCCACTTGACTTCGTCACCGCCCTCACCCTCACCACCGATCCACATTCGCTCACCTACAATGAACGAGACGCGATGTTAGCTCAGGCCAAACAGTTGCAGCGAGCTGTACAAACGGTGCAATGGCGGATGGAAACTGCGGAAAAGGATGTCAAGAACATCATCGAATGGTTGGAGTCTAGGCAGGATCATGGTTGGATGGACTCTTGGTAGAAGTCGGTGACTTCTCGCATACGAAGGGGGTAATGTTACAGTTTCCTCTTCGTTTCAGCCTCCTGTCTCAGCGGACTGTTTCCTTCTCATCATTTCCCCCTTGACTGCACACTGTACAGCCTGGACGCTATCCCCTTTCATAGCCACCTTCATATTTCCTTTCTCAGGTAACTATCGTTTTGTTCCTTTTATAGCTTCCTTGTTCTCTGATTGTATATAAAACCCCATGTACTGTAGAGTAACTCTAGTTCCAACTTAGACGAGTTTTGCTCTCAACAAACGATCAACTTCAGCGCTCTTCTCTTTCATCATTCTCCAAGACCTTTGTCATCATCTGACATAGCGTCTAGACCTTTGTCCAGTGGCTGGGAGCGGACCGAGACTCTGCTTGTCACTGTTGACTTAGAATGAACCACGACAAGGGCATCGTCCGTAACAATTGTCAGCTATTGTACTCGTCAACGGTCAGGGCTTTGCTACGGGTTTGCAACAGGGAAAATGACTAGCAAATTGCTTGCGCACTAAACTACATCGGACGGCGCCTTTCAGGATGACAAATTGGGATAGTAGGCCACCAAGCATGATGCAGAAGAATTCGGAGTCCACTTGTATCAGTAGGTAGCAAAAAGTATATATATCATCTTGTTCCGTAGCATAAAATAACATACCGTACCGCCACACTCGTTTTAACACCTTCCTTCTTGACAATCAATAACCTTTATCTCTCGTTTCATGCCTGCCACTTCATTGAGTCAGACGTCGAAACCGACCACACCCTCTTTATTCGTACAGTGTCATTTCCGTCGCACAGGTGCCTCATCTGTCGCACAGCGTCATTGCCGTCGCATATCGGTCTCACCTGTTGCACCACTTTGCACCCGTCGCATATCAGTCTCGCCTGTTGCACCACTTTGCGCCCTTCGCATATCTGCCTCTTCCGTCGCCCCCACAGCTCTTACTTCGTACCGCGCCTCTGATCGTCATCAGATTGATGGGATCTTCTTTGACGAAGCTCACAAACCCCGCACTTCCTGTCGCTCCGATAGGATATAGTGTTATTACCGATCTCCTGTACCACTCGTTGATGGTTTCAGGTACTTCATCAGCCTCCATTATCCTTTTTCGGAGACCGGCATTCAAACTTCTTTTGAACTCATCAACAAGAGCTCGTCCTTCGTAACCCGTTCCTCAAGCTACCTTTTTAAACTTTTGCACATGTTCCTCACACATGTGTGTGCCCTGTGTCATTGTGCGCAATTCTGATATTTTTGACGACTGTTCGTCAGTGTCACCAAAATCCCTCCGGATCTGCCGATATAATCATTCCACCGTATCGGGAACTGATTGATGATCTTCGGCGATCAAGTCCAATAGATTGTCTTGCCAATCAACTGCAAAACCATCTGACATGTATGACAAGACCAACAAGATTTTGTCTTCTTCCTTGGCGTTTGCCATTTTCAGCTGTATGTACAGCCAACAGGCATTGATGAAATTTGTGACCTCGGACATTTTGCCCGAGAACACTGGTGGCTTGGCGACATCTATTTTTGATCCGCCGTTCCCACCTGCTGGTGCGGGAATATTGAATACCGTCCCTTCCGGTATGTTAATGACTGGGGCTGGTGCAGCCGGTGGAGCTAATGCTGCCTGCTGTGCTGTGGCGGCATTATTCACTTGTAATAATTGCAGTTGTTCCTGCAATTGTTGGATTGTGTTTTCTTGATTATTTAAAATCTCCAACAACTGCGCGGACGTCAGATCTTGTTTGTTATCTGCCATCGTTGGATATACTGGTGGTGGTGTAAATGGGGATAGAGATCTCGAAGGCTGTGATGCCGATGGAGATCTAAAAGGTGGCGGTGGTGGTGAGAAAGGTGGTGCGACTTCTCCGATGTAATCTGCATCGGAGTTGAAAAGGTTATTGATATGGATTGTTGCGGGGTTCTGATGGATGATCTGGAACGGTGCTGGTTCCCAGTGGTGTGGTTCTTCAGTGAGTGAAGGGGTGGATGATGATGATGATGATCCTGATTCTGATGACGATGAAAAAGGATTGCCCTGCTCAGGTTGGAAACCGTTATCGTTCAGATCAAGATCTCCGAATACTTCGTCCCAAAAGTTATCTATTTCGTCTTCTGTAAGACCATGTCGCCTAAGAATAGCCTGTAGATCCGAATCTTCAATTGTACGTAAAGTGAGGAAGGGGTTAACCTGTCACTTGTTTGGGATGTGCAGTCAGGGTCCTCAACCCTCACCCTGCAGTACAATATAGGTACTTTATTTAATTGATTCGGTATTCAAATGAAACTATTACTAATCTGGGGCTGAACGGTTGTCCAGATAGCACTATACTCCTGATGAGTACGGCCTTTCTCAGAAGCGTGTGACCAAGCGGTGGCTACTTCCAAGGACTACTAAATGTGGTAACTAAGTATGTATGATATAGCCTTCAAGGGCCTAGACCAGGGCAATTTAACGCATGTAGGGGCTGGTGAGGCTGGTCCCACAAAACGAGTGACATATCGTGTCACTACTCCGGCACTGGTATCCTGTGCACAGGTAACCCTATAAACCGGGTTAGGTTCTTCGGTTTGCGTAGACCGGGAACGTAAGATGAGACTTTTATAGATGTCTCAAAGAACTAGTATGTGAGGTTTTATTGTCCGACAACAAGAAATGCTTTATACTCTGCGGAAGAGTGTGACGAGCCCCCCAGATATCAAGTGTTCCCCTTAGCCCAAGGGTCCGGGCGCAAGCGTGATGCTCTAAGCAAGCATTGGGGCAGTAAGCTGTGATGGAGTCGAGTTCTACTATCAGGACTACCCTTGACGTGACATCTTAGGGCCCCAACAGCAGACTGAGTATGAGAGGAGGGGAGGGTAGGATGGAAACCCGAGAGAACTTGACTGAGGACTCTGGGTGCTAGTTGCACAGTATATATACATTACAGGATGGTCTGTGCGCTAACCCCTACAACCCTAAAGGCTGTGGAACCCTACACTAACAATAGTCCTGTGTGAGTCAGACTGCATAGCCATGACTGCGCATTGACTGTGGATTAGTCATCAGGTATGAGTCATTGGTCCGGTAGTCCGTAATCTAATCTAATCGTTATCTAATCTAATCTAATCTTAGCGCTGACTAGATAAGATAGACGCCGACTTAGCTAAGTGTTTGGCTACCAACTATATAAAATACAAAGGAAAATGAATATAAATGACTTAGAATTGGAGCATTCAATACGAGTCATGACAGAAAACTAGTGTTGAATGCCATCCACCACATTAAGAATAGCTATGACACTGCCACTTCTGCGCTAGATAAGCACACGCCTGAAACACCGCGATTGAGACCATTTTAGCCACACACCTACAAGCTATGGACAAAACTGGTTAAACAGAAGAAAATCTTCACCGATGGTAGCATTGATCAGCGACCAACATAAACAGTCCAGTTTGGGATTAGCGGAAACAGGGACAAAAAGAGCTAAAAAGCCTACACTAACACTTATTGCGTAAGACACCAGAGGTCGATCATCGGCTATTGTACTTGTCAATGGTCAGGGCTTTGCTACGGGTTTGCAACAGGGAAAATGACTAGCAAAATACTTGCACACTAAACTACATCGGACGGCGCCTTTCAGGATGACAAATTAGGGATAGTAGGCCACCAAGCATGACGCAGAAGAATTTGGAGTCCACTCGTATCAGTAGGTAGTAAAAAGTATATATATCATCTTGTTTCGTAGCTATGAAATAATAACATACTGTACTGCCACACTCATTTTATCACCTTTGTTCTTTGCAATCCATAACCTCTGTCTCACAAGTCACGTCTGCCACTTCATTGCATCAGATGTCGAAACTGACAACACCCTCTTTATTTGTACAGCATCATTTCCGTTGCACAGCTGCATCATCTGTCACACCACCATCTCATCCATCACACAGCGTCATTTCTGTTGCATATCGATCTCACCCATCACACCACTTATCGCCCTTTGCATATCTGCATCTTCTGTCACACCATAGCTCTTACCTCACACCGCACCTCTGATCACCATCGGATTGACAGGAACTTCTTTGACTAAACTCACAAAACCCGCACTTCCTGTCGCTCTGATAGGATTTAGTGTTATTATCAGGTGCTCTTTTTCAAATTGTATTGCTGCTGCTATGCGCGCTAATGACACTCTTCTCTATTGGAGCAACAGGAAGACTAGGGATAGGTGGTGAGCTAGTGAAGAATGTCCCGTTAATCCAAGTCAGAATACACGCTGCGTGGATATGCAATACATAGCAGAAGTGAACAGACGTGCACAGAGCAGATCTTGTAGCGCGCGCTGCATATGTGATACACCGGATAGCGTACGTTGAATGGTGGATGAATCACATGACTGAGGCGCAAGGCAATAGATAGTGGCTGTCGCTATTGATGTTGAGGGCGGATATGGATAACAGTAGCGGACCGTGGGCGACAACGGCTGAAACGACGCAGGAGTATGCAAAGACTTAGGAGAAAGCAAGCAAGCATGATCTTAACGAGATTTGTGCAGATAACTACATGGGTATGATGATTTCTACTATGAAACAAGATGGTTTATATACATTTTTCTACTTACTGATGCAAGTGTACTCAGAAATCTTCTTCTCTTTGTGGATGCATGGCTTTTCCAAATCCGTTAACTTGAAAGGTGCTGTCTCATCCGGTTTAGTGCGCGAGCATTTTCCTTGCAATTTTCGTTCAGCATGCGACTCCGTAGCAAAACCCTGACCATATTGGTGTTGTGCCTAAGGGCATCTAGCATAATGAAAGCGTCAGCCAATGATCAACTGCTGGTGTCTTATCAATAAGCGCTGATGGATTCCCTGGTAGCTGTGAACCTGTTCCCAGAACTCGACCCTTCATGCCCAATGTAGTTGTTTTGTTGTATTTCTCTGATCGACACAAGAAGCTGTGAAGATTTTGTTCCATTGTCATGGGTGGGCTATTGGCTTTACCTGCCGATCGTAGGTGCATGTGGCTAAACGGATCCCGAGCACGGTAGTTGGAAGGCGGACTTGCCTATTGTGGAAGGGGCGGTGCAGAAATGTCGCATGCGGTTGTACAAGCAATTTTGCAGTACTCGCTGGTAACGTGGAAGGGTGCAGATATGACTGCTACTATTGAGCGGCTTGTGCTGCGGATGCGAGCGTATGACCGATGTGCAGCTCTGGATGCATGTGGCTGAATGAGTGCTGTGTACCTCCTAAGATATCAGCCAGATCTCCAGTGATGGGTTCAGTGCATGTGTATAACCCTAGTGACAATAGAACTTCTCTTGCATAGCATGGCACATATCTGTGACGAAGTTGCTACACAGTCACAACGGGACACCACTCATCAGCGCTTCATAGACCTTGCTCTTTAAAACCTCTGTTTGCGCATGACACTTTTGTAATTCTGTGGTGTGTTGAGTGATGAGCTCAGTTGTTGACAGGAATGTGTCAGGTGGTGGTAATAGGTACGTGGCTTCTGATATATCAAGTGGGAGGAGTGGATGTGTGCCAGTGACTGCAAAATAGGGCAATACTCCCATGCGATGTCTTGCCATGATGTGCTCAGACCAGAAGACCGAGTGTAGCACCAGGGCCCAGTTGGATCCATCACTCGCTTTGACTAGAGCTTGTTGGACATTGTAGTGGCTGCGTTCTACAATCCCGTTGGTGCGCGAGTTTTAACCTGATATGCAGATGTGGTTAATCTGGTATTTCTTTGCCAAATGTGCAACTGCGCGGATGATGGGCACTCCGTTGTCTGTTACTATTTTGACTAAGCTTCCCCATCAACAAATGAGGTCTTCAAATATCCAATTGCCTATAGTGTTGGCCATTTCCTGATGTAGGGCGCGGTATTCTGGGTAGTGTGTTAGTGAGCAGCACACTTGGACCAGGTATTTGTATTGATTCAATGGTGGCAAATGCATAGTGTCCAGGTAGACCTTAGTGAAGATTGGCATGGGCTCCGCAATGATGGGCAGAATTTGGTATAACTGCAACTGCTGTGCTTGGCATTTGCAACAGGACTTGATGTACCACTTGATGTTGTCTTGCACCTGTGGCCACCAAAACTGTTGCATGATTATCAAGTGGGTAGCATAGAATCCGCGGTGTCCTAGATTGTCATGGCAACTGCTCAGCATGTTTATCTGTTTGTCTGGTCCCAAAACAATCTTGTGCGCTCCATTCCTGTCCTTCAACCACAGCATATCGTCCCTCATAAAGAATTTGGTACAATACCGCATGAACTGGATATTTTCTTTGGCTGACATGTTGTTGGGGCATTCCAGATTCATTAAAAATCACTTTGCCAACTGTAGCTTTTCTTCGTCCTTTGATGCCATCTCACTCCTCCATGGGAATACTCCTTTGTATGTTTTGTCCTCTTCTCCTTCGGGCACCTGTGATCGCTTGTTTTCCAATGGCGGTGTATGTGGATTGGCCAAACAAAAAGCTGTGAAGGGCTTTCTGCATTTTCCATGGTCTTTCCTAAGCCCACTCCTGGCTGCTGTTCTGGCCCTTTTGACTTCCGACGCTGTGGTAGACTTAATTGCTGGGTGGGTGCTTGAGACAGCGTGGTGTTGATCTGATGCATGAACCCATAGAGATTGTCAATCCAGTCGTTGAATTCTTCATCTTCCTTAGCATTGGGTGCCTCATCTAATGGTTGCCGCAGTTGTCTAGATAGTCCGTCGGGCGCATGGAGTCGGCCAGGCACATGTACTAGCTTGAAATGGAAGGTGAGGATCAACAAGATCCATCGGTTGATTGACACTGGTGGGGCAATATCCGGATTCTTGAGCATATCCTTGATGTAACATGCATCGACTTCCACAATTAGGTTCTGGACTCCTATGAGATAGAGTTTGAGTGCTTTCAACGCACAGAACAGACTGTAAATTTCCAGCTTTGGCTGCAAAAAGCATGCCTCTCACTCATTTAGTGTGATTGATCCAAAGCAGTTGTAGTACTGGGCCAACGGCTTGTCAGGGTCGCATTGACACAGGTAAAATCCTATGGCGATCCAAGATGTATCTACGGCTAAGATAACTGGTGTGTCGGATTTGTAGTTGATTGGTCGCAGCATGGGTGATGTGAGGAGGGCTTGTTTGAGAGCTTCTTGTGTGGCTTTTTCCTCTTCTCCAAAGGTGAATGGTATGCCCTTTCTGGTCAGCGCTACCAATGGACTTGCTTTGTGAGTGAAGTTCTTGATGAAAATGCGTGCTACTCCTACAGTTCCTAGGAATGCGTGGACTTCGGATAGTGATGTGCATGGGGCCCAGTTTTTGATAGCAGTGAGGAGTTCTTTTTCCGGTTTGCATCCTTTGTATGTACATAAATGCCCTACAATGGTGATTGAGGGCACACATAACACTAGTTTCTTTCTGGAGAAAGTACTGCCTGC
>JAEBUT010000042.1:27355-43896 GCA_020011035.1 Amanita subjunquillea | reverse complement strand
TTTTTTCCGCTCTGCAAGATAAGCTTGATATTTTTTTCCAGGCATCTCTTGAGGCCTGTATCTTTATGGTGGACCACCTCCTTGGCCCCATTCCCTACTGTGCCCGCTTGCTTTGGCAGGGTAGCCCTCCCACCCCACAGAACTACCACCAACCCGACATCACCAACCTGTCGACGCCCCCCGCCCCTGTCCAGGGACATGAAGCTCTGCTCTCTCCTCTCCCTCCTTTATTTTGGCTAGAAACCAGGCTGACGGGAATCATCTCCTCGTCTCATCCCCAAGGGCAAGAACATCTTTTCCTGACTTCTTTGATCCCCGTTCGCCTCCTCCTCCCGTTCCCTGCCTTTGTTCGGGACCCACCGTCCTCCCCTCTTGCTTTTCTCCGCCCTGCGCTCTCCGCTTTCCCTCTCCTCTCCTTTGTTCTTTTTGACCCCATAGCACACCCCCCCCCGGCCTACCAGTGCTTGGAGTCCCCTTTTTGCAAGCCCGGTTTTGTGCCGGTGTCTTCACGGCCCCTGGGCTTCCTCGTCACCGCCCCCGGCATAGAGATCTTTCGTGCGTAAAATATACCCCACTAGCTCTGCCATGAAGACCTGTATAAGTTGAACCTTTGCCAGTTCTGGCAAACTAGATTACTTGGGTTAGCTAGTTCATCACCACTATTAAATGTATTCCTCGAGCCTGTCCCTTGAAGAATACCACCTGAGTTGCTAATTCAGAAACAAAAAATCACAGGAAGGAATAAAAAAGTACTGACCTTGTGACACGAGATTGCCTCCCTGGGAGATCCTGTTGAGATGGGTGCTTGGGCTGGACCGGAGGACTCTTCATTCTTACATCTAGATTTATGGGAATTAGCTAATTTGGACACCAGTAGGCCTCACTCATGCTCATCCAGCCATCACCCCTATTTTTTTGTGTGGAAACCTGACAGGAGGACTCTTCATTCTTACATCTACATCGACAGATTTATTTAGTTAATTTAAGCACCAGCTGAGCTCAGTCATACTCACCAGCATCACCATGTTCTTGCGGATGTTTCCAATGGTCTGTTGATCTGAATATCTGCCAAACACTTAGACACAAATTAGCAAAAGGATGATTTAAGAGCCTCACCCTTGGCTGGGATCATTCCTTTTCCCCCCTCTGCATCGTTGTGGCGGTGCCATATATCAGCATCTTATCAGTGGCAGGCCTTCCATCCTTATCACCCATCTCGTCAACCCCATGACGCCTTTTCCAATATTGACACTTCACGTCATCTCCATCCCCCACAGAACGCTTTTCCATCATGGTCAATCGTCCACCATCCATCTCCCACCATCTCCCCTGGCTATAGAAGCATTCCCCTCATCTTGCTCGCAATCTACACTCCCTTCCCACTGTTGCTCTTCTTCATTATCACTGTTTTTGTCAGTACCATCAATTCTTGGAGGCTTGTTTGGCCGCTTTCCGCCCACGTTGGGAAGGAGGAGGTGGCGAAGTTGGAAAATGGCACCTGATCGGAGTATGACTGAGGAGGGCCACCATTAACCTCCATCTCCTGGCAAGTGATGTCTTCAACCCTTTCTACTGCTGTTATTGAGTAATTCTGTATATCAAAAAAGAAATAAAAATACTGTTTGCTAGAGGATGTGTCATTCCTTCAAGTAATGCGATATTGCAAAACAACATAAGATAGTATTACTCTGTCCCCTTCCCCTCCTGCCCTATCTTCCCATCTAAATGGTCTCACCTTCTTGCTTCCTTCCCAAGTGTCAACCAGCAGATGTGGGCCCTCTTGCGACCCCTTGAGTCTTTGGAGTTTATAATTGAAACCTTTCTTACCTGTTCCTTGATGGCTCTCTTTGTGACAGGTGGAGGCTTGAGGCGGGCTGTGGTGGTGATATGGGTGGGCGCTGTGTGGTACGTAGCTGTGGAACCAAGATCGGATTTGGTGGCAAGCCCGGAGGCAAGCTTGCGAACAAAGAACCAATCAGTTCCATAGATAACTGATTGTAGGCCGACATACCTGGGCCACAGTCGTTTGAAATGTGGACAAGGGCTGAGTTGCAATGGGTGGGCTTCGTGGTACGTAGCTGTGGCATGTTGCTGGGATTGTGTGGAGGTGCGAGGTGAGTTGCACAATGTGATTGAACCCTATCAGTTACTTAGATGGGAATCAACTTGCTTGTCGGCAACGTACCTGGGTTTGGTCTTCAAAATGTGCATGGGGGCTGCGGGTGGTGATATAGCGTGGGGGCAGCGTGGTACGTCAGCTGTGGGCATGAGCAGGGATTGGGTGGCAGCGAGAGTGCGAGTTGGCGGGCCAAAGAACCAATCAGTTAAGTAGATAAACTGATTGTCGGCATACTTACCGGCGTTGCGGTCGTCGGAATGTGACGAGCGCGGGCTGGGGGTGTGCGATATGCGTGGGGGCAGCGTTGGTACGTTGGGGGGTGTGGCGCTATGAGGGATTGGGGTGGTCGCGAGTTGCGAGTTGCGCATAATAGGATGAATTTCAATCACGTCCATGCAGATAACTGATCGACGTTGCGACGTCCCTGGCGTGGTTGTCGAGGCGGCCGAGGGTCGGCAATCTCTGCTGCGGTGGCGCATGATGGTTTGTGTTTGCACGCGAGAGGCGGTGGCGCCTGTGAGGGATTGGGTGGCAGCGAGAGGCGAGTTGCGATAAAAGGGATGGATCAGTTATGTAGATAACTGATCGTCGTGCGACGTACCTAGGCGTGGTCGTCAAAATGTGACGAGGGGCTGCGGGTGGCGATAAGGGTGGGGCAGCGTGGTACGCTGCGGTGGCGCGTGAGGGATTGGGTGGCAGCGAGAGGCGAGAAAGGGATGGATCAGTTATGTAGATAACTGATCGTCGTGCGACGTACCTAGGCATGGTCGTCAAAATGTGACGAGGGGCTGCGGGTGGCGATAAGGGTGGCGCGCGAGGGATTGGGTGGCAGCGAGAGGCGAGAAAGGGATAGATCAGTTATGTAGATAACTGATCGTCATGTGACGTACCTGGGCGTGGTCGTCAAAATGTGACGAGGGGCTGCGGGTGGCGATAAGAGTGGGGCAGCGTGGTAAGCTGCGGTGGCGCGTGAGGGATTGGGTGGCAGCGAGAGGCGAGTCGTGATAAAAGTGATGAAACAATCAGTTATGTAGATAACTGATCATTGTGCGACATACCTGGGCGTGGTCGTCAAAATGTGACTGCGGGTGGCGATATGGGTGGGGCAGCGTGGTACGTTGTGGTGGCGCGAGAGGGATTAGGTAGAGGCGAGTGGCGAGTGGTGAGTGGTGAGTGGCGAGTGGCGATGGTGGGTAATGGTTTTATCAGTGGTGTGTAAAATCCAGATTGGGATAGTGCAACTACGTACCTGTCCTGGTCGTCAAAATGCGACGAGCGGCGGCGGCGGCGATGACGGGCTGGTGGTCGCAAGCGGCGGGTAATGTGGGCGGTGTGTGGTGAGCGTCACGTGTCGGGAACCGAAACCCCGTGACAATCAACGGCGCGCACGTTGACGTGACGGGTGACGTGGTCACGGCTGCCATATATAAGCAGCTGGCCATCACCCACCCGGTTGCGGTCGCCAGTGGTCACCAGTGGTGACCGCTGGTGACCGCACCTTTGTCACCTGCTGTCCGCAGTGGATTCCGGCCATCCGGTCAGATCCACTGTGAACAGTGGTGACGAAAATGTTGGGTTTGGGATGGAGCCACAGTGGGGTGGCTCCCACTGGACTCCACCGGAGTCCGGTGGAATCCGGCCGGATCCGGAATGAACAGACCGGAAAAGGTGGGGGACCGTAATGGTCTCAGAATTCTGCAAATTTATTGAGAACCACTTCCACTCAACAATATCATTGTCTGCAGTTATAATGATTCTATTCTCCATGACTGAAAATACCATGCTTCTTGGACTACATGCTCGACAACAAAACCCAAAATATAGGGGGGAGAGATTCAATTTAACTACTGGTTGGATGAACTGCTTATCAAGGGCAATATTAAAGAGAGCAAATGCTAATAATGCACAAATCCTTCCTGTGGGTGAAGCAAATCATGACACTGAAGATAGCAAGAATGATCAAGTCATCACCAAAGTTACCTTGAAGCTGGATGCATTGGCTAAGCTGCTAAAACTGTCCACCTTACAATAAGAAAGGGAAATTCACAGGGAAGCTGTTGCCAGTTTCACATGCTGAGATTTCTCCAGTGCATGTATCTGCCCAGATTCAATTGTGTGTGAATCTATGAGCTGCAATCCAAGGTCATTGATTCAGAATACCAAACAAAAGGACATACCCTTGGTGACACTGATAAAAGATTTTGTTACCTATGACCAAGTGCCTGTACTCAGTGGTCAATGTCCAGATTGCAAGACAGTCTACTATACTGATCATGAATCAGTACCCAATCCAATACACAACAGCATGACAGAGTCTACCTAAACTCTGCTACATACATAAAAATTGGACAGAGTCTATGGGTTGACAGACACTTACTTCAGCTGTCATGAGTGGCATTTATAATTTCCATGCATCAACAGCCACTTATGCAGAATTTTGGAACATGTCATTTAGGCCTGAAAAAGAATTGACAAGAAGGCAGATATGGCATGCATTTGTACAAGAATCATTACGTGTTCAGGCTGCAGCATCTAACCTAAACTTCACACTAGAAGATGGGCTGCCAATAGATGAAGTAACAAGACAGGCTTTCCACCTTCTAGGAATGGTGGTGTTATTCAAGGATCAATCAACACAGTTGTGATGAGTGCACACAAAAGTACAGGGAGCAGTCTGCTTTTGGCACAGGTAGAATTGATCCATTCAGCTATTGTTGGCATGGAGGATGCAGGTATTGCACAAACATTTCAGAGTAACATCATTGAGGATTGTGCACCTGTGAAAATGATTGTCATGGATGGAATTATAACAGGACATACAGTAAGTTGTTTATCCAGGCCTATTAATTGGCATTCAAGTTCTCTTCCAGTATTGTGGATATGAAGGTTGCACTTCAGACTTGTTAAATGCTCATGGTGGAGTATACTGTGCTTTTCATGAAAATCTAGTTGGAAGGGTTTGCCATGTTGGTGGTTGCACCAATGTAAGATCCAAGGCACTCAAGCCTGTGAGCAGCATATGGACAGGTGGCAAAGGCATGTCATCAATCATAAGACTAATGTACTGGGAGGATATAGAAGGGCCATGAGAAGAGCAGTTCAGACAATGCCTTGGATGTCAGCTTTTGCTCCTTCACAACAGGCACATGATACTGAGGAGGGGAGGAGGAAGATCAGGTGACACATGAGGAACTCTTCACACCTCCAAGAACTTACTGTGTTGAGACTATCTGTGCACCATGTGGTGTTGTAATAGCATGGGCAAAGTTTTCAAATTCTGAATCACCAAGAAACATATTGAACTTCCTCAATCTGGTATATCCAAGTGTTGAAAGCAGACCTTCATATATATGTATTGACAAGGCTTGCTTGGCACTCAAGAGGTGTGTTAACAGTGGCTTATGGGAAAGCTGGAAAAATACAAGCAGATTCATTGTTGACTCTTATCATTATGTCAATCATCGTGCATCAGATCAGTTATGTCATACATGGTGCAATCCTGCACCATTGGATGGATCAGCTCCCAACCTGGTAATTGTGGCAATAGATGCAAAAGGGCAGCCTTACCTCAAGTGTGCATTTAATACACAAGCCTGTGAACAATTGAATGCTTGGTTGGGTGGCTTTGATAACATCTTGAGGAGAATGAAATCCGGGAATTTTAACTGGTTCTTACATACCATGCTTTATTATCACACAAAGCAAGTAATCAAAAAGCAAGGGGTGAATATTGATAAGGATGAGAGGGATTCAGCTGATGATATGTAGTGATACAGTTAATTACAACTTATCTTATATACAGGTTACACTTTTCTTTTAAAATTATGTAATTTGAACTGTGCAATGGAGATATGGCCAATTTAATGTCTTTTGTTTGTTAATAGCATAGAATAACATGAAGCTCAAAAAAAGCCAAAGTGTATATATAGAAATTATGAGCATAAGTAGGGGTACATACTGAATAAAGAATTATGTAATTTGAAGGTGTTTCTGTGTAGATATAGTCAAATAGATGATTTTTCTTGCTGGTAACACAGAATTCTATCTAGGCCAAACAGTTTGAAGGTGTTATCATGGGGATATAGGCAACTTAATGTGATACTGCATTGGGACAGTTAGTTAAGAATGGGCTCGGATTGAGCTCAGATTGAATGGTAAAAGTTCCCAACTCGGACTGAGCTCAGATTGAACTCGGAGTCTACTCGGATTTTATCACTTTTTATCACTTCCTCAGACTGGACTCGGATTCTACTCGGAGTCCTCGGACTGAGCTCGGATTCCACTCGTTTGGGGGGGGGAGTGTAAATTGCTGGTCCAATGCCATGTGCCAAATAGGTTTGGTGTTCTCTAGATCATTGTCCATCTGGAGGGTTTTCTTTTGCCAGTCAATGGTTGGATTATGTTGCTCTAACCAAGGTATTCCAAAGATTATTGCCTGGTCTCCTAGGTTGGTGATCCATAACCAGTTGTTGTATTCCTTTCCCTCGATAGAGTAGGTAAGACAAGTGTGATGAGTGATTAATCCGTTCTGATTGATTGTTCTGTCGGCATTCTTGACTCTAATTGGTTGTTTTAAGAGTTCTTTTGGTAGATCTTTTGATATTTGTTCGTCAATGAAGTTTCCTTCTGCTCCACAATTGATGAGAGCAGATATTTCAGCGGGTTTATGGGTCGTTTGCACAGTAATGGAAATCTGTTTGTTATTATTGGAATTTACAATTACAGAGTCGAGTGCTAACTGTTCAATGGTACTGGAGGTGTCAACCGCTTTCTGGCATCTCCTTCTTAAAAACCCTCGGATTTGAGTTCCTGGAGGGTAGTTTCGCGTTCTTCATCAGGAAGTTCTTTCAATAGTGCCCTAATGCATTGGGCAGCTGATTCATTTGAGGTTGTTTCCTCTACTGCTCTGATTGTGCGATTCTGTGGGGAGGAGGACTTGTAGGGCGATGTTTGGGCGTTCCCCTTGTTTGGGCAATCCCTGGATATGTGTCCCTGTGTTCCACATCTGAAACACTTGCCGGTTTTTTGGTATTCCTCCTTTTGGGCATCAGAAAGGCGTCCTGTGCTCACAGCATTGATTCCCTTTGTTCCGGATACAGAGGGCTTTTGGTTTCGGTTAAATTTGAAACGTCCCTTGGTGTCTCCTGATCCAGTGGATCGGTTCATCAGTTTCATGGTTTCCCAGGCGTTGTGTAAATGCTCCGCAGCATTATAGGCTGTTTCCATATTGATAACTGCGGGGTTTTCGATGATCTTTGCTGCGACTGATGCAGGGAGTCCTTTACAGAAGTAAATGCGCTGTGCCATGAACCCTGTAATTCCAGTGGAGTGTATAAGTGATCTGAACTTCTGAATGTAGGTGGGGATGTCGATGTCTCCACCCACTTTGACTTTATCTAGATCATTCAGGGTCCTTGCTGCACTGTCAGATTCTCCCCAGTCACTCAAGAACCGTCATCTGAAGCTGGTGTAGTTATCCCAGGAAAGTGCATGTGCGCTTTCTGCTGATTTCCCTTTGACTGCCTCTGCTATCTCTAATTCTCCTCGGAGATTGGCTTTCCAATCATCTAGTTCTTCCCCTAGATGAAGGAGAACATATTTGATTCGTTTTTTCGATGTTTCAAAGTGCCCCTCATCCAGATCGAATATGTCATCAAATGTATTGATGAAGTGTTTCGCCTTAGAGTGTTGTCCTTTGAATTCCTTAATGGAGATTCCTTTTATCCCTTTTGAGGATGTTTCTTTATCGTCAGACATGTCCTTCTTTGGTTCCTGTTTCGGTTCTGGTGTTTTCGGTTCTGTACCTTGTTTTGAGCTTTCTCCTTGTTTCGATTCGTCTCCAAAGGGAAGGTTGGAGAAAGGGTCAAAAGCCAAAAAGACAAGTGCCATAAGAGTGGAAGAGAAGTTGGTGGCATATCTCTGGATATGGGTGAATAAGTTGCAGAAGGCTCAAACAAAGGCAGGAAAGGCAAGAAAAAGTAATATAAATCACAGGGAAGCTGCCACAGGTTGACAGTAATGAAAAAAAAAATTGAAAAAAGGTCCACAGAAAGGCTTGAAAGGATTAAAAAGTACCAAGATTCATTTGAAGAATGTTAGGATAGTGTGGAAAGGTCACTGGAAGGAGTGGCAGAAAGGCATGAAAAGGATGTAAAAGTGATTCTTTAAGTCAAGCACACCTGGGATTTGGTTGCCAAACTTATATATTTTTAAGTTACTAAAGACAATAAGGTTGCCAAAAGTAGGGGGGGGGTGCCTTATTCATCTTATATAAGTCCAAGTGTAAGTACACATTTTGTGAACTTTCAAATTACTTATTCTACTTATGTAAGCTCATAAGACCTGATAAGTCCAACTAGTATTTTCCTGATGGAGCGCTAATTTGAACATCCATGCATCGGATATGATGCAGCGGAAATGCGCATGAGTACGGAAGTATAATACTGTATATAAGTAAAATAGGGCATGAATAAAAAAGCCTGCTGCCTGTGCATACACTCATACAACAAATAGTTTCCACGCTAAAACTACCGCTCTCCTACGCTTTGCACCCGCTCACCTGCGGACTGGATATCGCACACAGCTCACGCATCTTGCTCGCAGACATTCCTACAAACCATCATCATTCTCACACAAATACAAAAAAACATTGATTACCACCTTGCCAACAATCCGAACACAAGAAAACTGGCAGAAAGATTTGTGCAAGCATGTTAAACTAAATGAGACTCAGTCATTCAGTTGTGCAGTAAACGACTCTGTATTGTACCTGTTAAACTAAATGAGACTAGGTACTGTTGGGATTATGTGAGCATCTTTGCTCCGCAAAACTGGACAAAATATAGTGATCATTGATGATCTCGAATGATCATCTGCACTCATCTCATTTCATTGTGCCTCGTCCAGAACAGCCGTGATCACTGGTGATCATTGATGAATATCAATTAGTTATCATGAACCATAGTGAGCAGACATGAGTCAACTGTTAACAGCTTTTGCCATCTGAACCCATTTCTTCCTGATTGGTTGTTGACAATGGTGAGCAAATGTTGACAATGGTGAGCAAACGTGAAACAATGTTAAAATGTTATCTACATATAAGATCATCATGTAGTATGTTTGATTCATGAGCACCTTTGCGGATAAGAAAGTAGGCAATTAGAATGGACCATGATCTATCACTTCTGTTCACTAGTGTACATGCTCATTAATCATAATCTATGATGAACACAGGTGATCATGGACAATCACTGAAGATCATTGATGATCATCTACATTTTTCCTTCCAAAAACGGTTTTGTCCAATTTCACGGCACATAGAGCATCAGATATATCTGAGCCGCAGCACATCAGAAAATATACCTGAGCTGCAGCACATATCGGAACTGCTTTGCATATCGGATGTGGAGTGCTAATTATAACATCTGTGCATCGGATATGATGCAGCGGAAGTGTGCATGAGTACGGAAGTAAAATACCGTATATAAGTAAAATAGGGCACAAATAATTTAAGCTTGCTGCCCACACATACACTCATATGACAAATAGTTTCCACACTAAAACTACCACTCTCCTATGCTTCGCATCTGCTCACCTGTGCACTGGATTTCACATGCAGCTCATGCATCCCACTCACAGACATTACTGCAAACTATCATCATTCTTAGGTTATGGGCCCCAGAGCCACACTTTAAACAACCTCAGGCAAAACACTTCTATTGACAACTCTGAAACATTATTATGTCATGTCTCACTTATCCCCTATTGCTAATCTGGAAGCCAGATCAACATCCGCTGTGAATCTGACTTCCGCACTGCAAACTACTGTTCCGGAAGTTGTTCCAGAAGATAAAAGCTATACTTACAAACATGCAATGTCCTACCTCTCGGCTGTCCAGAAAATGGAAAAGCTAAATTCGTAGAATTGGTTAGTGTGGAAGGAGAGGATGTTATACATCCTGAACACATGCCATGGTTTTAGCTATGTTACCAGCACCATTGAGCAACCCAATCCGGACACCAATCCCATCGGAGCAAGGAGATGGACGGACATGGACAATGCAATTTCAACATTGCTTGTTACTGCTGTCAAAGACAAACAGATGATCCATGTGCCAAAGCAAGACATTGGTGGATCAGTTGCTACTTCCGCGGATATTTGGCATGCTTTGAAAGAAGCGAACCAAGTTCAAGGTGTCATTGCCATCTTTCTTACTCTCGGAGATTTCTGGGCAAAACGTGCTATGGAGGATGAAGATCTCATCATGCATCTCAACCAGATGAAGGAGTACCAAGTTGAATTACAGATGATGGGTTGGGAGATTGCAGATGACATCTTCAAGTTACACATCCTTTGCTCATTGCCCTGCTCATATGCAGAATGGGTCAATTCAACCATTGGAACAGTCATGGAACTTTGGAAGATTCTGATGTCTGTTGGTCAGCTCATCCTGCACATTCAGAATGAAGCTACATGATGGAAGGCTCTGTATACTCACAAAGCCAACGAGACTGCTAATTGTTACAGTTCCCTTTTCGTTTTATCCTTCCATTTCAGTAGACCATTTCATCTCCATCATTATCACTCACTTACTGCGCATTGTACAGCCAGGACGCTATCTCCTTTTGTAGTTACCTTCATGTTTCCTTTCCCAGATAGCTACAGCCTCATTTCCTTTTATGTTTTCTATTGTTCTCTGACATATATAAACCCCTGTACTGTAGAGTAACCTTAGTTCCAACTTAGACAAGTTTTGCTCTCAACATTGCTTGACTTGAATGCTCTCTTACTTTGTTGCTCTTCAGACCTTTGTCATTGTTTGACTTAGTGTCTAGACTCTTTGTCCAGTGGCTGGGAGCGGACTGAGACTCTGCTTGTCACTGTTGACTTAGAACAAACCATGACAAGGGCATTGTCTGTAACACTAATAAAGCACAGGAGTGCTTTCACAGAAAGAAGCGGAAGTACAATACTTCTTCTGCTTGTGCTATTTACATGCACACTAATCATACGACGGATAAATGCCATTTCAAAGGCAAACCCAAATGTGGGTATTGTCATAAATTCGGTCACACAACAGAGGATTGTTGGACCAGAAAAGGAAAGAATGGTAGCACTTCAAAAGGAAAAGAAAGAGCACATATGATTATGAATGACATGGATGTAGATGATACATCCAGCATTACCAATGTCACGGAAGCAATAGAAAATGTAAATATTAGCAACAACAATATTACTGATTCCTACTATGTTTGGTATGTGGACTCAGCAACAATGTCACATATACCAAAAAGAAATTCTATCAAACTTCCACCCCAAAATAGAAATCATTAATGGTGTGGGCGCTGTAAACATATATGCACATGGTTGCAGAAACATAATCCTTGAATCACAGATAATGAACGGAACACGGAAAATTGTCTTAACTGATGTCTTTTATGTTCCGACTGCTACAAGTAATCTCATATCAATTCTGCACCTTGATCAGAGCGGATATACATCACAGATGGGAAATTCCAACATCCAGATTTACAATAGCCGATGCGCTCTTGTTGCCATTGGAAAATTAACAAGCTGATTATACAAGTTAATTGTTAAAGCAAAAATTGCGGAACATACATATGTTTTGGAAGAACAATTGCCTACATGGAATGACTGGCATAAATGGACATATAAATATTCTGTCACTGCAATATTTACATCAGCATGGAATGATTGACAATTTCCGAGTAAACTTGTTGTGGGAAATTATCCCCTGTGATGCGTGTCATGCCAGAAAATTATCTGTTAAAAGCTTTAAACAAAGACATATCATCACAACTACCAAACCTGGTCAGTGGACACATACTGACCTATGGGGACTGTCATCAACTAGTATAAATAAGTAAAAGAATATGAAATAGACGAGGCCATGCAAATGATGGTACCTCATATTGATATCCGGCACTCTCGCATTGAATAGCCTTCATCATCCATCTTTCCAATTCCCTTCCTCCATCATCACTCAGGTACTGTCTCCCTCGTTCCATCATCCCTCATAACCCATCTCCTCCACAATGCGTGCTTGTGTGCCTTCCTCCATCGATCCATCATTCCCAACACTCCCCCTTGGATCATCTCCCAATCCCATTTCTATCATCAAGCATTGATGTTGAATGTGTGGTAGCCCTTTCATAAAGATGTTGGCTACATTGTCTTCACTCTGTACATAGTGTATTTTGGTCTGTCTAGCAGAGACATGGTTGTGATTAAAATGTAGGCTGATGTTGAGGTGTTTTGTGTGAGTGTGAAACTCTGGGTGATGTGTGATGGCAATCGCTGCCTGGTTGTCACTGTAAATAACTGGGATTCTGGTAGAGAACCCAAGTTCCCTAAAAAGAGTCTGAATCCATAGCACTTTGCAAGTGACATGAGCAGAGGTGATATATTCTGCCTCAGCCGTCGAGAGTGCAATGACGCTCTGCTTCTTGGAACTCCACGCAATGGCTCCTCCAGCATACATGATGACATAGCCACTAGTTGATTTTCGACTTGCCTGGGAAGCCCAATCAGCGTTGCAATAGAAAATTGGGTCATGCTCATCTGTCATCCTCCTCCTCCCATACTCCATCCTAAAACCTTTCATCCCTTTCAAGTAACGGAAAACTTGTTTAATGGCTGACCAGTGGTGCACCTTTGGGTTGCATGCAAATTGTCCAAGTTGAGTGACTGCAAACATAATATTGGCTCTAGTGATTGTCACCAAATGGAGTAATTTGCTGATCAATGCTGAATAAGCATATGTTGCCTGATTGGATCGATCATTGTCATCCCCTTTGTGGTAGTCAAGTTGGATGTTAGCATCAATGGGGGTTGATACAGGATTGCAGTCTTGTAGTCCTAACTCTGTGAGGACCTGATCAATGTAGTGTGTCTGAGATAGGAACAGTATATGAGTGTCCCAATGGTAATTGATCTGAATACCAAGTAGATATTTTGGGATGCCAAGACTCTTGATCTCGAATTTCCTTTTCAGGTCAGAAGCAATCTGATCAATTTCCTCTTTTGCGTTAGTGATGGCAATAATATCATCAACCCAAATAAGCAGGAGTGTGAATGTACTGCCACTCCATCAAATAAAGACACAGTAGTTGGCATGTAGTTGCCAGAATGATAATTTGAGTAGAGCAGCAGTGAGCATATTGTTCCAAATGTTTCCTGCTTGTTTGAGTCCATATAATGATCATAGTAGGTGACAGTATCAGCTTGTTCTGTTGTCGAATCCAGGGGGTTGCTTCATGTAAATTACCTCTTGCAGAACACCATTGAGATATGCATTCTTAATGTCATATGGCATGAGGTGCCATCTGTTGAGCACTGTGGCTGCTAATATTAGTCGGAGGCTTTTGTAGTGCATGACTGGCGCATATGTGTTGAGGTCATCGTAATTGTATCCTGGCTGTTGTGTAAACCCCCAGGTGACTAGTTGAGCCTTGAACTGTATCATGTTTCCATATTCATCAGTCTTCCTTGTGAATACCCATTTGCTCCCTACAGCTTTCCGTCCCTCCAGCAAATCTTCTAACCTCCAGGTCCCCATCTTGTCCATCATACTTAGTTCTTCATCCATTGCCTTAATCCACTCCTCCCTGTCTTTGCTCTCAAATGCTTCATCAACATTTTTGGGCAGGGTCATCAAATTCATCATGAGGGCAATGTCCCATAAATCATCAGCATATACCCTGTCATATTTGTCATCAGTGTCAGTCAGATGTGCTTGGTCGGTGAAGCATTTGGCAGTGATGAGCAGTGTCTCATTGTGACCATGTAGCGACCTCGTCATGTATATGCGCCATGCTATGCAAGAGAAGTCCTATTGTAACTGGGATTATACACATGCACTGACCCTGTCACTAACTATCTGATGCACTACAGATCTGCAGACCTCACAAACACAGTTATCATCACATGCACCCGCAGCATAATCCACCCCCTTCCACAATAGCAGCAAGCACTGTTGCACTTGATGACTACCAAGCACAAATCCCATTATCCACTAAACTGCACTGACTAATGGACCTGCCACATTGAGAGTTTACTGTCGCATGCGACAGCTCTGCACTGCCACTTCCGTGATAGGCAAGTTAGCTTTCTGGGTACCACAATCGAGACCTGCATCCACATACACATATGATCAACAGGGGTGTTAGGACTAATCCCACACAACCACAGGTCTCAGCGAGAAGAGGGAGGAGAAGAGAATGTATTGACACAGTAGACCAGTAAGCTGGGTAAGAGCAAACTATCTAGAGTCTTAGGACTCCTACCTATGGATATGCCCTCCTTATATACCTTTGTCCATGGTCTGTGCGCACAGACTGCACTGCCTCCAAGGCTATGCACACACAGCAACAGCCTAGACCCCTCCATAGCCAGACTACTCTGGACCCCTATGCCTAGACCTTCATACAGCCACCCATGGCTTACCTAACCAGTCCTTCCATAACGGATCCCCTAAGCCCCTATGTGTATTGGTATGTCGTCCTGCATCTGTAGGCCTCCAGATAAAATATAGAAAAATAGAAAAAAATGCGTAGAGTTGTAACATGACCCTCCCTTTAAGGCTTCACATCCTGGGAAGCCACGCATGTCGTAAAATCATTTTGAGTTCCTAACAAACTCATGCCGCATGTCTTCTTCAGCATATATGTTGTGCCGGTCGCCTTTCCACCATTGCCAATTTCGTTTGAGCTTTTCAAGGTATTTGTGCTCAAACTTGCCATCCTCCCACCCATATAGTCACTTTGCGATAGGAATTGCCGTGTAATTTTGCCATTTCTGAAAACTAGCACTGATGTCATGCACATTGACCATTTGCTGGGGTGCACTGGGATTTGCCTTATGGAATTTCTGAACTTCCTTTTTGGCGTTTCTCAGATTCTCTGCCGGTTCCCAGGTTGACTCCTCAACTGGATAATTTTTCCACTTGACAAGATACTCCAAGCATCCACCGCCACGCCCACTGACACAGCTATCCATTACTTCTTCTACCTTGTATTCATTGTCTTGCAATTCCTCCACCATCTGTCCTTCTTTGTGCGATGTGGCTTTTTCCTTTTGACCAGGAAAAACTGGTTCTTTATATGGTTTGAGGTGGATTTCATTGAATACATTGTAAATTTTCCAGGATGCTGGGATTTTCAACTGGTACGCTGATTGTCCAATTTTCTTCACAACTTCCAGTGGTCCCACAAACTTGCTGTCTAACTTCTTTGTGATGTGTAAGGTGGGGGGATTGGCCATGCTTAGATAAACTTTATTGCCAGGCTGGTACTGTTGCATGGGAGCCTTTGACTTGTCATATTTCCATTTCATGGTTTCTGTGGCTTTCTCGAGAGCCGTGGTGGCATTGGCGTGAATTCCCTCAACTTGTTTATGTTACAGTTTTCTTCCCTTTCATCTTCTTGCCTTTATACACCATTTCATATCCATCATTTCTCCTTAAACTGCGCATCGTACAGCCTGGACGCTATCTCCTTTCACAGCTACCTTCACATTTCCTTTCTTAGGTAGTCATTGCCTTGTTCCCTTTATAGTTTCCTTTGTTCTCTAATCGTATATAAACCCCATGTACTGTAGAGTAACTCCAGTTCCAACTTAGACAAGTTTTGCTCTCAACATCGCTTGAACTCGACACTCTCTTTTCTCGTCGCTCTCTAGACCTTTGTCACCATTTGACTTAGCGTCTGAACTCTTTGTCCAGTGGCTGGGAGCGGACCAAGACTCTGCTTGTCGCTGTTGACTTAGAACGAACCATGACAAGGGCATCGTCCATAACACAAGTTGGAACTGAGGAACCGCTCAGTGCATTGTCACTAGCCAGACACCATTGATACCAGAACCACTCAGATCAGACCACCAAACGGCTCTGTCCGTTACAAACAGAAGTACTACCTTAATCAAAGAGAAGTCTACTTTTCTATGACACACAAGGCCTGGTGCTACGTTTCAGGAACAAAGAGAAAGAACCTACCGGTTCCAGAGGAACTCTTCAAAGAAGAATACCAGGAAGGAGACCCTAACACCGAATTACCAGGAGACATTTGGATTCTCTGGTACAACATAACGAATGAGGAAGACAATCAGTTATTCCTAACCCCAAACACTGAACCTGAGCTCACTTGGTGGCATGAATTTTGAGTAGACGAAAAACTCGGAGACTTCGCTTTCCTTGTGCTCGACAAACAGACAATCACCAGGTGGAACGAATACAGAGAACAGCAACAGATCGAGATAGATCCCTTTGGAGACGAATCGAAACAAGGAGAAAGCTCAAAACAAGGTACAGAACCGAAAACACCAGAACCGAAACAGGAACCAAAGAAGGACATGTCTGACGATAAAGAAACATCCTCAAAAGGGATAAAAGGAATCTCCATTAAG
>JAEBUT010000042.1:17500-27345 GCA_020011035.1 Amanita subjunquillea | reverse complement strand
ACGACTTCTTTGTAAAACGATCCACTATGACCAGAATCATATCATTTCCCTTGGACTCCGGTAGCGGGCCTATCAAGGCCATGGAGATTACCTCCCAGCGTCTTCTGGTACCTCATTAGGATGTAATGCGCCGCCCGCAGTCTGCCGGTTTGGTTTGACTTTCTGACAGGTTTCACATCCTGCGACGTAATTCTGGATGTCTTTGCGCATTTGAGGCCACCAAAAATCCCTCGTTACTAGTTCCACCATTTTGTCGATTCCTGGATGTCCCCAGGAGTGGTGAGATTGTAGTCGTGCGATTCTCGCGTCTGGTATGTTCGCCGGTACATAAATTCGTCCTTTCCATTCCACTAGTCCATTGGTGATTTTAAAGTTCTCGTCGTTCTCCTGCAGTCCTTTCCGTACCTGTGTCTCCCATTGGCAATTAGGAATGTTACGAATGTCCTTAATGATGTCCTCGATCGCTCTGTCATCGTCGTACACTCTGACAAATAGATCATCCTTGAGCAGGATGACTCCTTCGTTATCTGGTCCTCCGGGGTGGTGGTCTGTTCGCCTTGACAAGATGTCTGCCTTGGAGTTGGATTTCCCTGACCAATGCTTGATGACAAAGTTGTACTCCTGCAAATCCGTGACCCATCGCGCTTGTCGCCGATTAAGATTCTGTGGCTTCCGGAAGTATGTCAGGTTTTGATGATCCGTCAATACTTCCACGATCTCCTTAGCGCTTTTGAGATAATGCGACCATTCGTAAAAGGCGTGCATTACAGCTAGCATTTCCTTATCATAGATTTCATAGTTCCGTTCGGCGTCATTTAAGGCTTTTGAAATGAAGGCCACCGGTCGCCAGGATTGATCTTTTCCTTGCTGTGACAAAATTCCGCCGATTGCAAAATCTGATGCATCTACTTTGATACGGAACTGACCCTCATCATCGGGAATTTTGAGTACAACCTCCCTCACCACAAGGTCTTTCAGTCCCTGAAAGGCGGTGTCTTGTAATTCAGTCCATAACCACTCATCCTTCCCGGTTAACTTGGTCAGCGGCTTAGCTGTAGATGTGAATCCTTCCACAAAGCGTCGGTAAAAGTTCACAAATCCCAGGAATTGCTGTAATTCGCGTTTACAGGTAGGTGTTGGCCATTCTGCAATTGCTTTAACTTTGCCAGTTTCCATGCGGATAGAATCTTCACTAATTACCAAGCCCAGGAAATCAATCTCCGGTCGATCAAACCAGCATTTTTCTGGTTTTAATGACAGTTTGTGGTTTTCCAATTTGGCTAGGATGTGGTTAACATGTTTTGTGTGTTCTTCCTGTGTCGATGAGAACACCAAGATGTCGTCCATGTAGATGACTACCCATCCTTCAGCAACTTCTTGCCGGAATATATCGGTCATCAAGTTTGGATGTCGACCGGGGAGTTTGTTTAACCCAAAGAACATGGACTAATGGCTCGAAAAGGCCCCTGTTGTCCTGAATGCCCTTTCCCTCTCTATCGCCTTGCTTATTCAGACGTTGTTGTAGCCCCAAGGCAAAAATCATCTTGAGAATATCTTGCCTTGGGATAATTATCTCTAATTCGCCACCTTCCGTACCCTCCCCCCTCCCTTCACTTTTTCTCGTAGTCCTCAAACCTAACCCGCCCCGCCCCCCCTCTCCTTCCCCCGGTTTAATCGTTTCCTACCAACAACATCCACCATTACATCACAGGGAGTTGCCACCCTTTTCCGGGATAACGTGTTCAGGGAGCATGGGTTGCCAAAGAAAATCATTAGCGATCGCGGTCCCCAGTTTGTGTCCAAATTCACGGACGACCTTTATGGAATGTTAGGGATTAAGGCCAACCGCTCAACCGCATACCACCCGCAGACAGACGGACAGACAGAACGCGTTAATCAGACTGTCAAAGAGTTCCTCACAATGTTCGTCAATCACAGACAGAACAACTGGAGCGACTGGTTAGCGGTGGCGCAATTCTGCCACAACGATCGAGTGCATTCATCTACGGGATATTCACCGTTTTTTATGAACTACGGGCGACACCCATACAAGGGACTAAATCCGACGTACGTGCCTAAAGTGGTCACGGTCGAGGACCTAGCAAAACAGGTCGAAGGAATTCACGCCAACGCTACTGCGGCACTTGAGAAAGCCGCGGAAACGATGAAACGCAAGTACGACGAGTCTAAGGCTCCGGCGTGCCAGTACCAACCCAGCGATAAAGTCTATTTAAGCACCGCTAATCTCCCGACTCTGCGCGTCACTAAGAAACTAGACAGCAAATTCGTGGGACCCTTGGAGGTCGTAAAGAAAATCGGACAATCGGCTTACCAGTTGAAGATTCCAGCGTCCTGGAAAATCTACAACGTATTTAACGAAATTCACCTCAAACCATACAAGGAACCGGTTTTTCCTGGTCAGAAGGAAAAAGCGGCCTCGCGCAAGGAAGCGCAGATGGTGGAGGAATCCCAAGATGATGAATACGAAGTAGAAGAAGTCATGGACAGCCGCGTCAGTGGGTGCGGCAGTGGACATTTGGAGTACCTCGTCAAATGGAAAAACTATCCATTCGAGGAATCAACTTGGGAACCAGCGGAGAACTTAGGCAACGCTAAGAAGGAAGTTCAGAAATTCCATAAGGCGAACCCTAGTGCTCCCCGGCGGATGGTCAATGTGCGCAACATAAGCGCGAGTTTCCGAAAATGGCAGAACCACACGGCAATCCCTATAGCAAAGCGGCTGTATGGGTGGGAGGATGGCAAGTTTGAGCGCGAATACTTAGAAAAGCTCAAACAAAACTGGCAGCGCTGGAAAGGCGACCGGCGCGATATATATGCCGAAGAAGACGTGCGGCATGAGTTCGTTAGGAACTCAAAATGAATTTTACGACACGCGTGGCTTCCCGGGACGTGAAGCCTTAAGGAGGGGGGTCATGTTACGATACTGGACATTTTCTCTTATTTTCTACTATTTTTCTATATTTTATCTGGAGGCCTACGGACGCTGGACGCGATACCAATACACATAGGGGCTTGGGGGGGATCCGTTATGGAAGGACCGGTTAGGTAAGCCATGGGTGGCTGTACGATGGTCTAGGCATAGGGGTCCGGGCGAGTCTGGCTATGGAGGGGTCTGGAACGTTGCTGCGCGTACACAGCCTTGGAGGCAGTGTAGTCTGTGCGCACAGACCAGGACCAAAGGTATATAAGGAGGGCGTATCCGTAGGTAGGAGTCCTAAGACTCTAGATAGTTTGCTCTAATCCAGCTTACTGGTCTATTGTGTCAATACAACTCTTTTCCTCTCATCCTCGTCTGAGACCTGTGGTTGTGTTTAGATTCGTCTTAACACCAAGCATTCATAGCGACGTTGCTTTTTGATCCTTCGATGTCGGCTCTTCCTATCATACCGAAGCAGAATTCGGTAAGCGTTGGATTGTTCACCCACTAATAGGGAACGTGAGCTGGGTTTAGACCGTCGTGAGACAGGTTAGTTTTGATGCCTTACACCTTAAGCACAGTCAGAGTCAGATTCATTGGTATCCTTTTTTATTTTTATTGGCCGAGACAAGAAGGCATGCATCATTAAGTCACCACACGAATCAAGGCACATGACTAACTACATTACATTACATTACTCCTTCTCCCATGCTACGGTATATATTAGTAAACCATAGACGTGTACTGAGTTGACATACACAGCCTTGCCACATGGCAGGCTTACTGGTGTCAGATGGAAGTGCATGATAAATATCAGGCACAGTTCCACCTGTTGGAACTTCTTCCAATGTTGGCACCTGATCCATAGTAGGCTCTACGTCATGAGTACCATCAAGAGGCCCTTCAGCATACTGGTCTCTAATCCTAACCGTCCTGTCCCTCTCTATATGTTGTCTTTCTGCAATATCCCTCACCCATCCGGGTTGATAGGATCCCGTCCAACCAAGTGGTCATGGATCTGTTTGGCGCACAGGAGCAGTGATAGTATCACCAAACTCGTCATGCAACACAGCATCCGCTTGTGACTCAACAGGAACAGACTGTGACTGGGCACATGCGCGTTCTCTTCGAGCTCGTGCTCCAGGACTACTGTTACTGTCACTGTCATCATCCTCAAATCCAGTTGCACCAGGCGTAGCTGCAGGAGGTGCAGGTGTTGAGGGTGAGGGAGGTTCCAAGTCCATCTGTGCCCTCACATAATCTGAATCTGAGATCCAGCGTGCTGGGAACGCCCCATCATCATCTTCAGGGTGTGCTATCACAAACAACATCACAGGCTGATATGCATCAACCCCTTTGTTCGGACCCCGTTTCCTAGACAATGTATTCCCCTCCATCACCATCCATTCATACATCGCCTTCATGTGTGTACGCACCATCTTGTTGAATTGGAACATCTTCAATCTAGAAGACATGTTCCTAACCCTAAACCGACTGTCCATCAACGTCCGGCATCCCCAGACAGCTGGGAGACCATTCATATGGACAGTTTGTTGTGTGTCAAAGATATACTGCTTTTGCATATACCAAGGACTGTAGGGTATCTCTGTAGCCCCGCGGATATGAGTATCCACTGTATTACTACAAATACGTGTCCCTACTGCTTCATCTGTAAACAGCATACGGTTCATATTAACTGGTACACCGCCTTGTGGAGCAAAGGCTGGCATAGTGGAGATTGGGTAGATTACAAGTATCCGGAATTGCCATGAGGTAAATGGCATGACTGTGAACTTGGCACGGACACAAAAGCCTTTGATAAAAATATCAGGCGCAGTCCAGAACCCGTGTTTAGCTACGTAATCTCCACCAACTTCCTTTGTTGTATTCAAATATGGCAATGCCATAAGGCTATTATACCAATACTTGAGAAAATTATGCTGATCATGGAAATGATCCCCCTGAAACGACATGAACTCTAACCGAGCGTTTGACACCTTGGTGTCTTCTAACCGCTTCCCTGTGACTGCCAGTGATTCACAGAGTTTGTAGCGATGTCGGTAATTTTGATGGTAACGACACGTTGTGCGACGCCCTGATACCCTTCTGGAATGTACACCAGAATATCTCTTACAGGAACGAGTATACCTCGATTTTCCAGATCGAGACTTTCTATAAGTTTGTACACGACATACTGTTCTAGTTCGCCTACATGCAGCGCGTAGACGCGTACGAGATTTTTGCTGCATACCTGCCACGGACCATCTTAGATTACTCAATGTATGACTTAGGATAATGCCGTGAAGGTGGGGGTTAAACATCAACTTAATCAATCTGAGATTTGACAACCCCCTTTTATACTAAATCTTAATTCCCACGGTCACTCAATAGGAAAGAAAATGCCCATCAAGGGCCAGTAATTATATTAATACAATTACATCTATAGGCTATCCTATAAATGTAATATTCCCCCTTCTCTGCCTAGTAAGGGCGGCCGCAGCCGCACTGATCCACACACTCCTCCTCGGACGCGTTCCCCGTGCAGCCCCAACCCTCTGGACTGGGCTCTTCTCGCCCGTCCCTGTCAGGATGAACGGCCCTACTAAGCCCGCTCGCTCCCGCCCCCCCTTGGGCACCTTCTGAGCAATGCTGGGAGGTGAGGGGGGGCGCTGCTGCACAGCCCTCAGCGGGCGTGGAGGAGTGCGGGGTGTTGGGGCCTGCTTCTCCAGGAGCAGGGGGACCGGGGGACGGGGCACGCGAACACGCACCATTCGAGGGAGGGGTGGGGGGTGATCCAGGGGGTGGGAGAGGGGGCGTTGGCACCCTGAGACCAGCCGTCGTCCCTGGACCACCAGGGTTCTTCCCCATAGAGGGCGAGGGAGGGCGACTCGGGCCAGACAGCCCAGCGGACGGTGTAGGAGCCCCCATTGGTCGGAGACTCACCTACCTATTATTAGTCAGTAACCTAGTAACGATCAAATTTAATACTTACCTGCATGGACCATTCAAGGTCCATCTTGTAGGTGCCACTGAAGGGCACCCGCATGTTCCCGGACTGCGAAGTCAGGAAGTAGACCACCGGTTGCAGTGGGCCGGGGGGAAGGCGAGGTCTGTATACCAGACCTGGATGTGGCAGGCTCCATCCACACAGAAGTCGAGTTCAATGGTGTATCGAACAAGACCCCTTGGTGGGTCTCGGCGGGGCGGGGGAGGGGGAGCTCGAGGGAGAAGCCCCCATCGAGCTGAGTGGTGAGGGCCGGGGCGCGCGGGAAGAAGCCCCGCAGCAGAGGGGTCCCACTGGGAGGCTGGGAGGGACCAAGGATATGCCCCAAGGAGGGCCAACTCCGGTTCCTGTAGCTTTAAGCGCGATGTTAGTCAGTTGTTACTAAGGTAGACTGCATACGTTGTGGTCGACATCATGTGATGTGACAGGACCGTGACGCTCTTCGCAGAACACCACAGATGTGTCACCTCAACTCTATTATAGGCTGCGTATACACTACTTCTATCATAATTAACGCTTATTAGATACTAGGACTAGATAATTAATAGATCTGAGCCTTTTCGAGCTCATCCAAAATTGAATCAGGGATAATCCGGTGGCCACGGTACTTTTTCGAAGCCCATGCAGCCTGATTACCATTCAAGCCTTTCTGGTAAGCATCCATGAAACGGAGGGATCAGTTTGCAAAGCTGTGTGAAGTAATTGATTAGATCTGGGATAAGATCACGAGAATTTCGTTACTGCCGCATGGTGATCAGTGGGATTTCATTGAGACATTTGACCACATTCTTCTCAAGATCAGCCTCACTCGATGAAGCTGGAAGCAGCCGATATTTATGTTTCGCATAACCCCAGCACTGTTCGATGGGATTGAGCTCACAGTGGAACTTCAGCAGGAACAACACATGGTATCCCTGTGCATTTGCCTCCATTTCCAGGATTGACTCTACTGTTGCGAAATCTGGTTCACTGAAGAGCATTCTGCAGCAGCAACAATCAGTTATACCAGGTAGGCAGTCCAAGAACTTCTTGCCACACTGGGCCTTCTTCTTTGATGGGTTTACAAAGCCCCGTTCTTCCAGAATCCAGACCATCCCCTTGAATTGGCCCGCAAACTTGTGATCAGCATCTGCTGGCCAATAGAATTCCTGTTCCCTGCCGTCAGCAAAACGTCCATTCGACATGCGGATTTTCTTCTTGAGAATTTTCCCATCCTGTGAGTATTTAAGTTGCCCAGTTTTGTCATCCATGTTGTTAATCTCCACAAAGAAGTTGGGTGATGGTCCTTTTGTCATTCTTAGGGCTGACTGATAACCTTCTGGCCACTTTGTGTGAGTCTTTGTGTTATCCAGAACAAAGACATGATCTTCATCTGCATAGTCTTTTTTAATGATAGCCATTGCGGTCGCTAATTGATCCTGCACGTTGTCATTGTCAAAATAACCATCCCGACCCTTTCCTGCACGGAAGAGGACGCGTGTCTTTTTATTCCCATCGTGTGATTTCAGCCAGCCATATTCCGCTGAATAGAAATCAGCCACCATTAGTGAGTAGCCCTCTCCTTTCGCATATGGCTTTGCTGTCTCAGATTTGTGTACCCAGCGTTTCCGCCTGCAATTGTGTGCATAGAATGTCGACTCATCATGATACCAGACCACAACCCATCGGACACCAGATGGGATGTCTTGTCTCTTGCCATCTTTTGATGTCCAGGTCATCGTCCGTGGCTGTAAATTGGCCATTGCAGGGAGGAAAACATTGTTCCGGTGATGAACAACATCTGCGCACTCATGGCCATCTGCATACTGACCTTTTGGATCATAGGTCCACCGATAACCCATCTTCTTTAGCCATCGTTGTGCCGTTTCCACTGAGATTGTTTTTCTGGATTATCAAGAAAGTGCACAATGGTCTCTGCACACACATCAGATGGCTCAAGTGACTGCAGGTAGGCATGAATCTCCTGTGCAAAATCCTCATCGTCTATGAGTGAACGTCCAGAGGTCTTCCAATCACATGTCGGAATTTCTTCCTGGTCATCAATGAAATCATAAACCCATTTTCGGAGTGCCCTTGCCTTTCTTTCACCAGGTTTTTTTGAGCCCTTCTTTACATGTCCTAGATCTTGAGCAACATTCATAGATGCCATTGTCCATGCATTTGTTGTGTCACCTGAACCCATTCCTTCTTTGATTCGGACATATGTGCGCATGAAGAGTAACATTGCCTCCAAACGTTCTCTGGATTTTTTGTCCAAACCAGGGTCCTTGTATGACTGTCGAACACTATTCCGAGGGGGTTTGAGGATGTCTTCAAGATCCTTAATGGCACCATTAACATTGTCCAATGTCGGAGGAACTCGGTATGTCCCTTTTTGACATTGAGATGTACCCAGGGATTCATCTTCATCCATGTCTGCATCACTATCAGAGTCATCAATCTGGCCAGGTTCTGGATCCAGGTCCATTGTAGAATGTGAGTCCTCTTGAGCCAATTGTAAGTCCTCCTGTACATCCATGGGGTCTTGCACCAAATTAACTGTCAGAGTCACAGGTGCCATAAAGCTTGCATCATCTAACTCTGGGTCTGCAAGTTGTTGGATGGATCTTTCTGGACCTTCAGATAATTGGACCACCATTTCCTACTTCCATGAGCTTAAAAATTTGGGTAAGGATGTAAAACTGACATTTTCCTTGTTGGCTTCATTCTCCTGTGGCCGTTTTGCAACCTTCCGCTTCTTGTTTCCAAGGCTAATCCAGCCAATTAAGTTAGAAATAGGATTATACTTCTGTTTCCGTTGTAAGCCTGTCATGCAATGAAGAATTGGGGTATAGGCAGCACGACGCAACGTGATGAAATGTAATCTATTTGATTATGCAACACATTAAATGCAATGGGGGCATCACAACCAGTCCTTTATTTAAAAATCTGTCCGCAACAAAAGTTTTGTATTTAGAATAGCTAAGTTTTGTTGCAGACAGATTTTTGATTTATTCTAAATTGAATGTGCCCCCGTCCGATTTTCTGGTTTTCTCCTGCGAAATGTCATGCTCGCCCACAATTTGGTCATGTGATGTCGACCACAACGTATGCAGTCTACCTTACAACGAACCAACAAGGCACTTACCGGGCGCATTCCCGCCGACACGTGTTGTTGGTTGAGGGTGGGGAGTCCCACGCCGGGCTCCAGACCATGGTGGCGAGCGAGGGTCGCGAGCACTGATGATTTCGTCAGAAGAGTCATGACTGTACATCCAATGTAGAATATGGGAAAGAATCAGGGTTTAAATACCCCAAAAAGAGCACGGACCAGCATGGGAAAAGCGCAGTCAGATGAGTCAGTCACTTTAATACATCAAACCTTAAAGGTGAGTCATGTGCACAGCTTCGCTCCAACTCTCTCATGTCAAACTAAGTTCCGCTTCAGCTGTTGAATGCATGAGAAGAAACCCTCTAAAAATAAGGCTTCATTACACGCCCTCCACACGCTCCATTCAACCACAAAGCAATTTCTCTAAGTAGGCATCGGTTTGTAACTACAAAGGGCAAGTACAAAGGCAATGAGTCATGGGAAATATCCCACAGTCGACAGGCCATGAGAGTATTCACACGTTTGACAGCTGTCATACCCAGTAGATGACTATCAATGACTCGATACACGGAGCATGAGAGCAAATTAGCATTGAAATATCGCAATTAAACCATACATGGACAATGGGACATACAAATCAAGCGTGGGTTGGTGGGTGGTGTGGTATTATACAGTGTCTGTTAACACTGTATAATACCCGCCACCCACCACCCACCTGAGAGAATTGCCATAAAGGGATTCTCCTTTAGGAGAATCTCCTTATAAGGCGATTTTCCCAGGTGGGTAGTGGGTAGTGGGTAGTGGGTATTATA
>JAEBUT010000042.1:0-12500 GCA_020011035.1 Amanita subjunquillea | reverse complement strand
ACCCCATCCGCCGCTGATCGTGCAATAAATCGTGATCGCAAAGGCCGCCTTTCTCAGAACTGCCTGATGGCATGTTCATTTGACATGCGCTTCATCTATGTGCTCAGTGGCTGGGATGGATCCGCCGCTGATGCTACCATTTACAACGATGCTCGGCTGCACGATTTCCAAATTCCACCCAGAAAATTCTACCTTGCAGATGCTGGGTTTGCTCTCTCTACAGAATTATTAGTACCTTATCGTGGCCAGCAGTACCATCTCGATGAATGGCGATGCGGAGGTCGCGCCCCAGAAACAAAGGAAGAGCTCTTCAACCTTTGGCATTCCTCAGCCCATAATGTCATTGAACGTGTGTTTGGAGTAGTCAAGCGTCGTTTTCGGATCCTTGTCTCACCTCCCAAATACAGTTTAAAAGTTCAAGCGCGAATACTGCCAGCTCTTTGCGCTATTCATAATTTCATCCGTCGATATGATCCCATGGAGATTGAGGATCTCCTAGATGTGGAAGACGATATTCATCTTCAGGTTGATCTCAACATGCATGGTGCCCTCTCAGAAGGCTTACCAACCCACCATGCACACAATGAGGGAGCAGAGATGCGCAACAAGATAGCAGAGGCTATGTGGCAGGATTATTGTAACTATCTGCAGGGAAGAGCGCCATAGTAGTACAAATTTGTTTTTTTTTGTATTTCTTCATGTCAAATCAAATGGTATTGGTTCGGAAAAAAAAAGTGTATTTAGTATTGCTACTGACAAATTTTACCAATTGTCCAATGGTAGGACATGTCCAACTTTCTTCAGCTCATTCCTAATCCAACACTTGCACAGGCTATCTCGTCCCAAATCAAGATACATCTCTGCAGATGACTGATCAGCACGGAAAATATCTATCATTGCAATGATATCATCATCATTGCTCAGAAACTCCTCCATCTGCAACAACTTGATTGCATCTCTTCGAGTGTCAGAGGGGGTATTGGCATTGGGTGCGTAAATTTTATGTTCCATAGCAGTATGAAAAGTTGAATTAAAGAGAGACACTTTGTCTCCCAATCTAACCAGAGCTGCAGGTCCAAATATGCGAGGGTGTTTTGACGAACTTGTTTCAGTACCAGGAAAAGATGATATCGTCAATGCTGAAAGCAATGGCGATGATAACGGCTTTATGGAGGAGGGTGGACAATCTTTTCGTTTCTTGTCATTTATCAAAGGCACAGGTGAAGAGGGAGGTAGCGATGTAGGAGGCAATGTGGGATCCGAAGTGACAGAAAACTGTGCCTGTGTGTGCATCCCAAGTGATGCTTCAAGTAAAGTGGGATCAATAGGAGGTTCCACCTGCGAATGCCTTCCAAATAACTCAGCGGTTGTCCCTGATGAGGATGAGTTTCCAAGGGATGACTCCCTTTGACTCAAGTCAACAGCCATAGAAGGGCGAAACACATTTTTGCCCTTCGCATGGGAAGGCATTAACTGCTGCATATCAAGGTACAAATTCCAGCCATTGTTGCGGAACAGGCATGCTTTAGGATGTTTCTGAGGTCCTTATCAACAGTATGCCATTTAATGATATAAGATAATGAAATACCTTTACATAGTCGTCCCAGACTGGTTGAGTGTGCTCGTCAATATTCATGCCTCTTGAATGGTCCCATTGCAGCCCAGATTGCTTGGTAAGGGGATCTACATCATGATAAATCTCCCGGAGCTAACAACGAGTCATTCCAGCCAAAAAACTATCATCATTTAACTCACCTTTGCCCATTTTGACTGGCAAGAAGCTGCAGTTTTAGGTCCACCTTTTTTAGGAGGATACTTTGCCAAGGCCACAGCAGCAGCCTGCCATGTCAAATTCTTGAAATTGCCACCATCGCCCGACTCTGCCTTGTGCTCCAAGAGGAAATCAAGCAAGTTACGCACATCATTGTCAGTCCAGTTGGAACGTGAGACCTCAGCGCCCTCAGAAGCATTCGGCAACGACTTGCTCTTGTGCTTTGATCTGTGGATAGCGTTGTCCACATCCATGATATGGTTCAAACTCCGCTACACAGCAATTGTTTGACATACTCCCATACAAGGAAATTCAAACTTGCACAAAGTTTGGTATTGTGTTGTTGAACAGCGCCTAAGACTCTAGATAGTTTTCTCTCACCAGGTTACTCTTCTATTGTGTTGAATCTATCTCTTATCCTCACTCTACTCTTGAGGCTTGTGGTTGTGGTGGGATCCATCCTAACAATAGAGGTTCATGGTAGCTTGGAGCTCATCATCCAGAATTGAGATGTAAAGGTCACCATCCATCCTCCCATTGATCTTGGTTGCATAGCCCACTCCTTCCCAAGTCATGCAACCCCAAATCATGACTGAGCCTCCCCATACTTCAATGTTCCCTCCACCAGTCTCACACTCAGGTTCTCCCCACTCCTCTTCCATGCCCATTTCCTTCCATCTGACCCTAACCTGTTGATTTTGGTTTCATCTGACCATATTACCATCTTCCAATCATCCACAGTCCAGCACTAGTGGGCTAGAGCAAAGTCCTGCCTGGCCTGCCTGTGCTTCTTGGACAAGAATGGCCTCTTCTGTTTCACCACTCCCTTCATGCTCATCTTCTTCAAGTGATTTCTGACTGTCTGTGGTGAGAGCAATTGGCTGGTAATGGTAGAAAGGGACTTTGCAATGGCTGTGGCTGTCTCTGCCCTTCTGGATCTGATGAGATGGGTGGCATGACAGAGATTGGTAGGGGAAAGCTTTTTAGGATGACCTCCAATGCATTTTGAGAGGTAAGAACAATACTTGGTGTGAAGTCTGGAGATGGTACTGAGGCTGTAGCCAGTGGTAGAAGCAATATGAGAGGCTGTGTGGCCAGCATCAAGTAGAGAGAGGTTATGCTGCTGTTTGGTTTGTGAAAGGGTGTGTATGATGGTTATGGAACTGGTTAGAGGTCAAAAATAATGTTATCCACTTGCATTTAACCTGGTCACATGATATGGCTAAATATTGTCAACAAAGTCATATGATCCAACCTTCTAGGACTTTGGCAAAAAAACCCTTTCAATGAGGTGTGTTAACCAGGCTATTTTTATCTCATCAAAAATCAGTGCTGATGTAACATGTGATTTATTACATAATGCTGACATGGTAGGGGACCTACCCTGAATTTTCTATATTTATCCTATTTTTATATGACAAGGCAGAAATCATTTACTCTCAAAGCTGACAACATTGAAAGGGTTTTTTTGAGTCACTGTATGTTGGATCAGCGCCTTTGTTTCCTTTGCAACTGGAGTTTCTTTATACTCGTTGTGACTCTTTTTGTCCCCATATGCTTCCTTAGCCCATTGGTACACCCTAGCTAACTGTATGGCCCTGTCTTGAATCTCCTTGAGACTTGAATTGTCTGCTAAGTTCCCATGCCTTATTAATTCAGCTCCCAGTGCTGGGTTAATCCTATTAAGGAAATGGTCCTTGAGAGCATTTCCACCCCATCCAACCAATGGTGATAGTGGGTTGAACTTGATGATATAATTAATCCTTGATAGGAGTATTCTTTTGTTCTAATTTCATCAAGTCATCTGTGGCATGCTGCTTAGTCTCTGTGGACATAAAGAACTCATGCATCTCATCTTTGAATGCCATCCAAGTGGTCCATGGATATTTAGCCTGGCTTGGAGCCCTAGTCCACATTAATACATTGTCATCCAGCTGAAAGGGATCTTGACTTGTTTTCCACCAAATTGTGCTCGTTTATTGTATTGATCCCACATAATGGTTTCATCAATGCATGTCCAATCATAGAATTCCCTGCCATCTTCCCAATGCATCTCGCTCTCTTTGAGTATGTGAAAATAATCCAGTTTGTTATTGTCCTGAATGCTGAACTGAGCAAACGGATTCCAAAGCTCTGAGTTCCATGATGCAATCTGTGTCAGGGTTGGCCAAGCAGGCCAATCATACAGATTATAGTACTCCAGCTTGAACAGATACATATAGCAATACCCGTCCCTGTGCCAGTGGTAATGCGGGTGATCCTTGCTTGTGGCTACCCCTGGTAGTACTACCTTTTCCAACTTTGCCAGCCATTCCTCTGTATATCCAGAATCAGATGTCAATGTAGATCACTAGCCATCCTTCATTAATCATATCTCTGAAGTATTTGTTCATCATTGTTTGAAATGTTGCTGGAGAGTTGCATAATCCAAAAAACATAACAGTGGGTTCAAAAAGTCCTCTGTTTGTGATGAAGGCTGCTTTCCATTTGTCTCCTTCTTTAATTCACACATTGTTGTATCCCCAACATAAATTCAGCTTTGAAAAGTATTTGGCATCTTGCAATTTAAGCATGAGGTTGGTTACTAATGGTAAAGGATAGGTGTTTCATTTCGTCCAACTGTTGGTGTATCTATAGTCCTGGCAAGGTCTAAACTCGCCTTTTTCTTTCTTTGGGACAAAGAAAAAGGGTGATGCTTGTGAGGATTGGGATGGGCAGATATATCCTTTAGCAAGTTGTTTGTCTAACCATTTGTCAAGGAGTTCTTGCTCTATGATTGATAATGGATAGATTTTGCCAATTTTTGGTTTGAAACCTTCCTTCAAGTTGATTGCATGATCCCATGGTCTTGAAGATGGGAATCTTTCCAATGCTTGCTTGTCAAATACATCTTTCCATTTATGATAATGTGCTGGAAGCATTGATTTATCTTCTTTTGAGGTATGTTTCTGTGTGAAATCTTGAGCAGCAGTCAACTTCAATTGAATCCAAAGGTGATCAGTCTCCAGATCTTCTTCTAGTTTGTCTTCATTGTCTAACAACTCTGTTTCCATGTGCATTTGTCTGATGTATGATTCAATATGTTCATCTTTAATGGTAGTGTCATTATTCTTCCAATTGACAAAATCAACGGTGCCTGTAGCCCAATTGTAGGCCATTCATGTGAGTTAACAACAAGAGGATCTTATCTTTAGGACTATCTTCATATGTGTCCTTATAATGTCAGAAATATAGATTGCTTTGGGTGAGAAAATTGCGTAATTGGGATCATTTTCCTGTAAAGTATTCCGGAGGATCAATCTTTGGATGAGTTTTATCTTTTGCTGCATTTCCTGTCATATTTGTGGGCAGGTTTATTGGTGGTGGAGGTGGTGGAGGAGTAGGTGTTCATTGTCTCAAAGGGATTTTTGTTTCTTCTTCTTTGGGTGCTTCTGGGGTGTGAAGTTCTGGTACTGGTGTGCTGATATCAAGTTGGGCTAGTCCTAAGGATAAAGGATTGGTTGCTATGTCGAAATATTCAAGTTGATGTTCACTTTCTCCTGCAGATTGTTCACTTGTATATCCTTCTCTTTCTTTTCTGACTCTCCTGAAGATTCTTCTTCCTTTTGCCTATGCAATCCAAGCTCTAGTGGAAGGATGTGATGCAACAATGATGGAATAGGAGTATGCTGTGTATCAGGTTATTCTGGGCAATTCTCTGCTATCCAATCTGTTAAAACATCGACTGGGATTTCTTCCTCTGGATCTCCTGTGCTGTATAAGCCTTCAAAGTCTTGTTTGTCTACTCTTTGTGATAGAGTGTCTGTAATTTGATATTTCCAACACTGTTCCCTGTAATTGAACTCTACAATGCTATAATTCTTGTAGAATTCTCCTTTGAATGCTACTGCTCCATTTGGTGGTCTACCTGTGTGCTGGGGTGTGTTACAGTCCTCTTCTTCTTCTCGTCTCGTCTTTTCTCCTTACTTAGTAATCGTTTCATATCCATCACTTACTGCGCATTGTACAGCCCGGACAATATTCCTTTCCGTAGTTACCTTCATATTTCCTTTCTCAGATGACTACAGCTTTATTTCCTTTATCGTTTCCCTTGTCCTCTAAACGTATATAAACCACATGTACAGTAGAGTAACCTCAGTTCCAACTTAGACGAGTTTTGCTCTCAACCTTGCTCAACTCCAACGCTCTCTTCTCTCATCGCTCTCAGGACCTTTGTCATCATCTGACTTAGCGTCCAGACTCTTCGTCCAGTGGCTGGGAGTGGACCGAGACTCTGCTTGTCACTGTCAACTTAGAACAAACCACGACGAGGGCATTGTCCGTAACACAAGTTGGAACTCAGGAATCGCTCAGTGCATCGTCACTAGCCAGACACCATTGATACCAGAACTTCTCAGATCAGACCACTGAACGACTCTGTTTGTTACAGACAGAAATACTACCTCAATTGAAGAGAAGTCTACTTTTCTATGACCAACAAAAGCTGGTATTACGTCTCAGGATCTAAGAAGAAGAACCAACCGGTTCTAGAAGAATCCTTCAAAGGAGAATACAAAGAAGGAAAGCATATCAACAAACTACCATTGGACCTTTGGATCGATTGGTATAACAAAGAGAATAAGGAAGATTGCCAGCTATTCTTCACCCCAAATACTGAACCAGAATGCACTTGGTGGCACAAATTTCGAAGCGAAGAGGAATTAGGAGACTACTCTTTCTTTGCGTTCAACAAGGAAACAATTGCTCAGTGGAACAAATACAGGGAACAACAACAGATCAAATTAGATCTAGCCTTTGGAGATAAACCAAAACAAGGAAAAAGTTCGAAACAAGACACAGAACCGAAACACGAACCAGAAAAGGAAATGTCAGACGATAAGGAATCATCCTCGAAAGGGATAAAGGGAATCTCCATTAAGGAATTCAAAGGACAGTGCTCTAAGGTGAAACATTTCATCAATACATTTGATGATATCTTCGATCTTGATGAGAAACACTTTGATACGTCAAAAAAGAAGATCAAATATGTTCTCCTCCATCTAGGAGAGGAACTCGACGACTGGAAAGCCAATCTCCAAGGAGAATTAGAGGTGACCAAAACAACTAAAGGAAAATCGGCGGAAAGCGCAGGTACCCTTTCCTGGAACAACTATGTCAGCTTCAAGAAACGATTCTTGAACGATTGGGGAGAGTCAGACAGCGCAGCCAGGACCCTGAATGATCTAGAAAAGGTCAAAGTGGGCGGAGACATTGACATCCCTGCCTACATCCAGAAATTCCGTTCGCTTATCCACTCCACTGGAATCACAGGGTTCATGGCACAGTGCATCTACTTCTGTAAAGGACTCCCTGCATCAGTAGCAGCGAAAATAATCGAAAACCCCACAGTTGTTAACATGGAAACGGCTTATGACACTGCGGAGTGCCTGCACAATGCATGGGAAACCCTCAAACTGATGAACCGATCATCTGGATCAGGAGAAACAAAGGGGTGTTTCAAATTTAATCGAAACCCAAGGCCCTTGACATCAGGATCAAAGGGGATCAATGCTGTAAACACAGGACACCTTTCAGACGCCCAAAAGGAGGAATATCAAAAAATGGGCAAATGTTTCAGATGTGGAACACAGGGACACATATCCAGGGATTGCCCAAACAAGGGGAACACCCAAACGTCGTCCTACAAACCTTCCCCTCCTCAGAATCACACAATTAGGACTATAGAGGAAACGACCTCGAAAGAATCAGCTGCCCAACACATCAGGGCTCTATTGAAAGATCTTCCTGAAGAGGAACACGAAACTACCCTCCAAGAACTCGAGTCAGAGGGTTTTTAAGAAGGAGATGCCAGAAAGCAGTTGACACCTCCCATACCATCGAACAGTTAGCACTCGACTCTGTAATTGTAAATTCCAATAATAACAAACAAATTTCCATTACTGTGCAAACAACTCAAAACCCGCTAAACTATCTGCCCTTATTGATTGTGGAGCAGAAGGAAATTTCATTGATGAACACATCTCGAAGGATCTCCCAAAAGAAAAGCTGAAGCAACCAATTAAAGTCAAAAATGCAGATGGAACGATCAACCAGAATGGAATGATCACTCATCGCACTTGCCTTACCTATTTGATCAACAGAACGGAATACAAGAACTGGCTATGGATCACCAATCTTGGCAATCAAGGAATAATCTTTGGAATACCATGGCTAGAACAACATAATCCTGTCATTGATTGGAGAAAGAAGACCCTTCTAATGGACAACCACTCTGAGATGCCAAACCTATTTGGCACATGGCCTTAGATACGCAACAATGGGGAGAAGACAAATACTGGATTAGGGTAAAAACATCAGCATCACAGGCGCTTGAACATCAAGCAAACAAGACAAGCGCCAACAGTCTTACCACCTGAGTATACACCTTGGCAGGCTACCTTTGAGAGGGGGGAGAAAAAGGCATCGGGAGCATTTCGCATTGCACGGCCTCTCACGGCCAATGGTGTGGAACCCAAGGTGGATGTGGAAAAAAAACTTAAAAACAGGAGTTCTCACCGAAACGTCAGACAAAATTTAAAAGCACGGTATCATGAAAAGACAACAATCTGACCACGACTTGGGGTGAATGGATAAAGAACGACTGGATAAAGGAGTAATGAAACATAAGCGACCAATCCAAATCAACAACGACGCAATGGCATCACAAGCCATGTCTGCTTTGTGCTTGAAAGAAAGAAAAAGCGTGGCCGCGGTCCGGTCTTTTCGAAACCCTGGTCAGATTTCACGGACACACCAATGATTGGGAGCGATTAAAATGCCCTATCGCAACTACCACTATTCTCAGACCTGGAATGACAAAATTGTGAAAGGGATCAAAGTAACTTCACGCAAATTAAGATTTGTGCTGTGTATAAACAACGGTTCGAATCAAGAAGGGTGATGAATGTAAAGGCAGCGTTCATAACATAATGCGAGGCCTATAGAACCAAACAAACAGCATGTTCTTAGTGGCCTTGTATTCGCCCTTCGATGTGTGTGGCGTTCCATACCAGGGATGAATGAATACTTCCAAGGACACATGTAAATGAGTGATGGTGGCTTTAGAGTTCATATTAGCATGGAAGCCAACTTCTGGATTTGTTGGAAGACCGTAAACAGAAAATGAACAAGAAAAGCACCAAACACATTTTATACGAGCACGGTGTCAAATAATAGGAAAGGAAAAAATCGAACTTGTTCCGGAAACTTTGAGAAATAAAAGCAAATTTTGGTGCTTCAATGAAGTTACCATTGTGTTCTAGAATGTCATTACGGCCCATAGAGGACCATTCAAATGGATGTCCTATCAAACTAGGGCAGGAATTCAGCATTGGCCAGTTAACCAATAACGGTTAAACACAAAACAAGTCAGATCACGTGCGGGCAGTGGGATTTGGAAATTGTTACTCTATCGAGAAAAGTCAAATTGGCAATTTTGCCGCAATAGCAAACCAGTGAGCCGGAGATGAGCTTGAGCAGAAGAAGTGCTTTGGCCTATATATTTATAAGGCGCAAATATGGTACTGCGGGCTAAGCTCCATTGTCAAGATGTGGCGATTTTAAAAAGAGCTCGTGAAGCGTCAAATTCTCTTCACTGCCTCTGGTTCTAATATAAGCACACATATGGCCATGTTTTTTGGATTCTCTATGTCAAGTGACCGCTGATATTTATTTCACACTATGAACAGACAAAAAGTAAACATAAGAACGCGTTCCCGAAATAGGCAATCCGGTAGCTGTACTACGAAAACATCATACCCCTCCCTTTGCCCCCCCTGGGAACTACACCATTTCCACTTAAAAGTTAAAATATTGTACATTAAGGAGAAATTATTCCCATTATTCACCCTAATCATTCTACTTACTTAGACATAATTATCAAATCTAGTGTCTTCACTGCTAAATTAGAATACGGTCTAAATTCATTGAAATTATTAATACATATATCATTGTTTACTAGCCCTTTTATCATGCTTATCGGAGCACCATCATGCGGTAGGAGGGGGAGAGGGAGGGGATGGGGGGGGAGGTCAAGGAGGTAGGTGAATTGGAATAAAGTCAAAACAAGAAAGAGGGGAAGTAGGGGGGGGGGGGGGTGTCTAAAGATAAAACCAGATGGGGGAAGAGAGGGAAGAGGGCAATAAACAATGGCGGGAAAAGGAGTAAGAAAGTCGGAGAGGAAGGAGAGAAATGTTAAGGGGGAAAAGAATGTGATACACAAAACTATGCCTTCCCCACCATACGATCCCCTACGGCAATTAAAGGAGTCATACAGAACACACGCTATTTTTGTAAATGCTAACTACACCAGATCTTACCATTATCTGGTTACTATCGCAATGAAGACGTTGCCCTGAGCACTCCCTCGGGATATGCCAAGGCCGATTGGGCGTAAACACGTCGCAGAACCAATAAGATTAATAACATAATGCCTACTTTAGATCTACGAAGGGAACATTAGCAAGGTCATTTGTCAGATATTTTTCGTATACAAATACATTCGCATTCTAAAATTTCTCGTGTTCACATCCCACGGTACCCATATTCTGCTGTATGTAGAGAGTTAGACTTTTATACGGTCACGCATCGGTAATTGTGCTCTCACTTAAAAATTCGCTGATGGCTTCGGAGTACAGCCAGTCCCAATTTGCCAACTGCCGAATTGAACCTGACACCGCCCGCTAATCTGCAAACTGACTCTGGCAGATATGATGCAGAAAAAATTGACCGCATGGGCAGGTCAATAATACTGATGCGGGATCTCTGAACTGAGCGACGCGACACAATGTGGGGCCCGGGGGTGGGGGGGGGGGGGGGGGCAACAACTCAATGTGGTGGGGCAGATGTGGGTGTATCTCGCCAACCTGGATAAGATGAAAGACAACGATACCGGCCAGAGATGTAACCATGCTCACTGAAGAACAAGTTATTCACACCTCATGGCTACGGAGCGTTGCAACAAAAAATCCCCCGGGATGCCACGTACTTGAAAGATTGCGGCGCGGACAAACAATCAATGGAAGTTATAGAAACTGACAAACGAACCCACCTATCAAATCCAAATGGCAGGAGATTAGGGTCATTTTGTTGCAACAGCATCATGCCCACTGGTGATTGACACGGCATATATTCACCGGAAGATCTGTGGAACATTGGAACAACAATCATTAAATCGGAGAACGCATGAAATCAGATCCTACTTTGTCAGGAGTTCAGCCTACGAGGTCGAAATGAAAATAGCTGATGAGCGTATTACAATGGGAACGCAATTACTCGGCGGGCCGAGGGAAAATGTGATACAGGGCATCGTGCAAAGACTGGATATTACAGGAAATGGCGGGGCTAAAAGTCATGTCAACCCAAGAGAAATTTAAGAATAGGACATAAGGGCTTCAACGGGAACAACAGCCGGGCTCTTTTACGCAATGAAGATCAAAGGGGCGACAGCACATAAACGCCAGCGAAGTCAACTACTTGATCTCAAGTTACCGCGGGCGAAAATGGCCTGGTTTGACCTAGTGCAGACGGGTTGACTCAAATTCTGGGTCAGCGGTGGACCATGGTCGTATGAAGGAGGGGTAGATTCTTGACGTTCCCTTTGCAAAGAAAACCATTGACTGGCGCATTAAGGGAGCAGGTCGAGATCTCGTAACATTTGACGGAAAATAATTTCGAATACTTTCGGATGGGGTGTACGGAAAGAACGAGGGGGTGGGGGATGAATAGACTGCGAATTTCAGGAATCGGAAGGACCACACGAGTGCTCCAATGGAGCGCTAATGTGAAGCTGCTTTACAAAGAAATTAGAAAAAATAGTGAGGGAAACATGCGTGATCAAAAGGAATTGAGCAGGCGCGCTTAATCACCGACGCGCAAAACAGGTGGAGAAAAACAGAAACATGTAATCAAGAACTGGAAGTGTATCTCCAGAGTAATTTTGGCGGCAAATGAACGACCACATAAAATGAGGAGACAATGCAAGAAACGTACTTAAGGCCCCAACTTTGGCCTTAACCACGAATGTTGCACTACTGACAATGCCGTCACTAACGGGACTTCAGGTCAAAAGAGAATACTCGGCGATTTCAAGATCCCATGGATTGAACAAGACCCCTGGTCGCTTTACCAACTGCGGGACAAATAACTGACAGACATCGCATCATGTGGAAGATACGGCCGGCAATTGAATTAAGAAAAGCTAGAGAGGGGAAGCAGTAGCTGCACCAACAGAACATGAGGCACGGCAGGGATAGGAAGGCGACGAGTTAGTGAGCGGATACTACAAGGCAATCAAGTTCGAACAAGGAAGACAAAAGTATGCTCGAGAAACAGAACCTGCAATATTCCTTATCAGTGCTGAAAGGGAAAATTGAGCTCCAAAACGAGAAGGACCCTCATAAATTCGAAACAAGTATTAAGGGTACCAGGTGACATACAACTGCAGAGTACCGAAGCAGTTGGCGCATCCATACCCATCTTCCACACGACACTGGGGGGGGGGGGGGGGGGGGGGGGGGGGGTGGGGGGGGGGGGGGAAGACTCTCCACTTCCTCATGCCATATAGAGAACCTTGGAAACGCGAACGTGAACAAAAATTACACTTCCCCGCCCTCTCCGCTGAATATCGTTGACAAATGGGCAAGAGGAGTTTGTTTGGTTTTTTTGAAGTCCGAAAAGCAATTCCCTCAAC
>JAEBUT010000041.1:363044-401103 GCA_020011035.1 Amanita subjunquillea | reverse complement strand
ATGACCAGCATCTTCTTCTTGGCATCACCATTGGATTTTTCGAGGATACGTATAACTTCCTCCCGCTTTCCCTCTAATTGTTTTATGCAGATAGGGACTACAAATTCGATTTTTTCGAGGTTCCTCAGCTTAGAAAGCCAGCTGATGATCCCTGCGATTATGGCGTGTGAATACCCCCCAGACATGAACGTTCCATGCTTACCGAATAGATGAGATTGAAATGAATTTGCACCGATCGGAGTTTCGGCAATGTAGATATGACCACTGAATGAATCGTGAGCTAACTAGACCATGAAGAAACGAATACTTACACTCCATGAAATCTTGACCTAGTTCTTTAGAACAGCCAAATTCTTCCACATTCGGACAGTGCCCAGCCACTTCAAATAACCACTTTTTGCAACTATCAAACAAAACACAGTATTGGCGGTGATACGGCGCCCAACTCAGGTTCAAATACACTCTTTGGGCATTCGGAAAGCAACGGAGTAACCCGTGAGCTCGCGGTGATAAAATCACATGCTTTATCGATGGAAAGGTGTATGATTTGAACGCTTTTGCAAAATCAGATTCGCGGACAGCAGAGTGATTCGGAGCTACAGAAGAGTCGAGTAGGTCGATAATCTGAATTGTCTGCAAGTTAGGCATAAGCGCGAGACATCGGGCAAATTCTCGCAAGACTTTATAAGCAGAATAACCGGAGATCGCAACAGACACGGTCCTAATACGTTAGAGTCACACAAGGAATGAGTTTCATGTCATGAAGCCACTCACTTTACAAAGCTAGCAAAGGATGGCTCGCGAATAGTCACTATTTCCAATTGCTCGATGAGATCAGTCGCAATATTTTTGCACCAGTGTTATTGAAGGAACGCGATGTGTCTGGCGTGTAGACTTCAATCCGTTCCCAAACGAAAGGCAGAAAGAGCTGAGCGCAAGGATCGACAGGTTTGAAACAGAGCGAACAAGGTCATCTTCCTCTCCCTCTCCTTGTTCGAGCCCTCATGGGCTCACAAGTGCAAGGGATTGGCATTGTCTGCATGTATGATAGAATCTCTAACAGAATCTCTGCAGGCACGGTTGGAAGACCTTTGGCGTTGAGGCCATGGTAGGCAATGTAGGTTGAACGGCTTGGAATCTTGTTCATGGATGTATCGACGCGGCGACATCGTTGGTTTGACCGTCACGGTTGTCACATGAGCGCATGCAAGAGCACGTGACTTTCTTGATTCAAGGATTTTCTCACCCACTGTGCACAGCCTTCACAATATCCAATGGATCGCGCCACCATTTATCGTTGTTTTCTTAGCATATGGGGATTTTGGATTTTCACTGTTTCGTTGAAGTAGCGGACCTGGATGGGCAGGGGACGCGTCCCGCAGATGCATGAAGCGGCCGCATGTTTTCGATCGCACCGAGCAACTAGTGATACCATCAATCGGCGCTGTTTGTCGTCGGGATCTGTCACGGGAGTCGGTTTTGAGTCGTAATTGTCTGACACGCGGCCGAATCCTATATAGTTTCCTCGTTGTTCTGAGCACTAATGCCCATATGGTTTCGATCATATGACAAGCGTTGTACGGTAATGAAGTGTGATGGTTCCACAAAGCATCGTGCGACTTTACATGCACGGGTATTCGGCAGACAACATGCAAGAGTGGGGCTGGTAACTCGTTATCTTCGTTACCTACTCTGCTCGACCAGCCCCCTCCTTATTAAACAAAAAGAACGTGAGCGACCCGATACCTATTAATTGGATCCTGGACTGATTATTATGAAGAGTTGTCATGATTCAATTCACTTTTGTGCTACTTTTCTCTCTGATTTCGGCATATCTGTTGCCACAGAACCGTCGCGGCCAGATCTGCCAAAGCAACAGGCCAAGAAGCACCCTTACGAACGACGTCGCCTCTACCTAGCGTGCCCGATAGAGTGGGTCAGTAGATCATGGTCCACTCTGAGCGCACAATGGGGTACTGATCGAGCTGACAGGGTGACAAGGCTCGGGGCGGAAAATACTGCACCCCGTCCTCGTCCTCGACCGATCCCTTAACCACGGCCGGCACGCTCATTGTGGAGATATCGCACAAACGACTGCCTCCTTCATCGAAAGGCAATATACTATTACCGCTAAGGGCACCATGATCCCTGCAGTACGTTGAAATGATGTGAAAAAACCACAGCTCAGCACAGATCATCAGCGGCGGCTCAGCCCGCCAAATACTCGACAAGAACTCTATGTATCAATGTTGGAGAGGTTCGAGTAGTACGCCACCTCGGACGACGTGTTAGTGAAATATTGGGAATTTAGACATGAGCGAAAACAACGTGAAGAGGATGAGAATAAAATAAGTAGATTTATCACTGAATGCGAAAATTTCATAAATTGCACCTTGCAGGAACGCCATAATCTGTATCAGTGGCGTCACGAAAGTCTCCTCAAACTCCAGCTGTGCGAGGTATGGGGAGAATTATGGAGTCCAGGTGAATTGACACTCTAGTATGGCAGTGCGAATAACTGATGTTTGTCAAGGCACACTTCAGCCTACGTAGGCAGGGATACTCAGGGCGCAATACTACCCAAGCTCTGACCTAACCTAGCGAGCCTGAGCCTGAGCCAAAAAAAATACCTTACATTAAAAAAAAAACAAAAAGAAGAGAGGAGGGAAGTAGACTTGAATAACGACAAGAAATAGTTTTGTATTGGAATATATTGCGCTGGGCGTTCACATTCTCACTCTACATTGACTACAGGGCCAGATGTGCCTCCATCGAGAGAGGTGGGATCCAGACTGACAGACTGGCTCGACCGAGATCCTGCTTCCAACCCCACCGCCACCAGGAGTCGGCGCCGCCCTGCCCAATATTGTACGGTAACGAAGGATTGTGATGTTATGAGGGGAAAAAGCTTCGTGATGTTTCCAAGTATATAAAGCTTCGTGATCACATGGGTGTTTCCGTAGACGATATGCAACGAGCGGTGCTTGTCCTCGTGATCGTTGTCACCCATACTGCTCGACCACTCCACTCCTGATTCCAAGACAAAAAAACTGTGGGCGACCACGATACTTTCATTGTGTCCTGGACTGATTATTATGAACAGTGGTCATGATTCAGTTCCTCCTTTTCTGTCACACCAAAGCCCAAACAGAAAGCGCGAGGTCGCCTCTTCCGGTGTGTCCAAGTAACTGGTCAGTCGGTGCTGATCGAGTTGACAGGGTGGAGAGAGCGATGTTTTGCATCCTGTCGTCGTCCTCGGTCCGATCCCTTAACCGACGGCCAGGGTACGCTCATTGTAGAAATATCGCACTCTCCGGTTGCCCTTTTTCTACGAACCGGCAATCAATTTTTACCTCTAGGACAACCGTGATTCCCGCATGTACGTTGAAAAACTGTGGCTCAGCGCAGATCATAGCGACGAAGAACTACGCCAGACGAGCAGTATATGATAATGTTGGAGAGGTTCGGTAGTACCCACCTCGACGATTGTTTGTGCGATATGGTGGATTTTAGACATGAGATTTTTTACTGAAGTGCGAATTTTCGTTAAATTGGCACCTTCATAACTTGTTTCAGTGGCGTCACGAAAGTCTCCACAAAGAACCACAAGTGCGTGGCATGGGGGACGACTATAACGTTGCAGGTGAATCGGCACTTTGGTATGAGTGGCGAGTGACCTGATGTTCGATAGACAAAATAATCGGCGGAGCCTGGTAAGACCTACTATGCAAAGCACTACCGCAGATATGCTTGACGTCTGGACAGCATGCACTGAGCCGCAGCGTGGCAGTGGACTAAAGGAACCGAGCTGCGCTGCGCCAAATAGCCCGAGGCATCCAGCGGAAAACAACGACTTGGAAGTCAAGGCCCATCTGAGGCATACGTGGGCAAACATAGCCGGCGCCGCCTAAGAGGGGAGTTGTATTCAAAAAAACAAAAAGAGAGAGGAGGAAAAGACTTGAATGACGACGAGAGATAGTTTTGTATCACAATAAACACTGTTGCGCTGGGCGTTCAAACGTTCACCAGCTCACTCTCCCTCCTCGCCGACGCACTCGGCGCATACACTCGCTCCGCAGAGGCGGATTGTTCCTCCTCCAAAGAGGCAATCCCAGCACTGGCTCGACTGACCTCAAACACGACGGCGCCGAAATTACAGTAGGGAAGGCCTGTTGATGGTTGTTTATCCACGCGCCTAAAATAGCTCCATTAGTCATCAGAGGCACTCAAGACTCTGCCGGCTGAAGCAATGCACGCACAATATCGTCCTGTTCGCTTCAGCGGCACGCACAGCACAAAGCGCCATCTTTTGGGAAACCGGCAGGACATGCTCCTCCTGCGTGGCGAAACCATGGGTCGCGTCCCGGCGCCGGGAGGTGCGAACAACGGTAACTTTATGATGAATGGGAAGGGAAAGGAGACGGCAGCAAGATCCTGCTGAGTCGGTTGCCGGTGGACGTGGGTGACAAGGAGGTGGAGGTGAGTTTGGTCAAACCAGGCCTTTAGCTTCGGCGGATGCTGTGTCGAGGGTGGGGCGCAGTTGATTGTATTCCTTAGGAACTGTTCAAGAAGACAGTCGGGCCGTTGAAAGACGCGTTTCTAATCTACAATTCGCAAGGGAACTCGAAGGGGATGGCGGTTGTTACTTTTCAGCGGCCTGGAGATGCGGCGATAGCAAGGGCCAAATACGACGGAAAGATTGTTGACGGGAGTGAGTTCCTTTCCCTTGCACCTCGTGCAGAATGTTGATAGGATGGCCTGGTATCAGGACGACCGCTGAAAATTGAGATTGTGTATGATGGTACACCGACGGAGGTCGCGGCTGCTGCGGTCCCGCACAACGATCTCTGCTGAACAGAATCGGCCAGGTGGCTGGCGAGCCCAAGACCGCAGCAGTGGCGAAAGTCGTCGCTCTACCGACGTATACACCTTTTTCTCTCGTTCTCTTCATATTCTCATATTCCTCTCAGGCCACAGCCGCTCCGGATAGCACCAGTCGTCGTTGCGCCCCTACCGCCGCGCCGCATCCGTCAGAAGAAGGGACCCAAGAGATTGAAGAAACGGCTGGCGGGGTATACTGCTCATCAACCTCACCGACCTGCTTCGAAAGAAGATCTTGACAAGGAGATGGACGAGTACAGAGCAGAGGCTGACCTAGATTTCTCCTGAATACCTTAGTTGTGTTGCTACATCTTCATGTTACTTACATCAGGTTACATTCTTATCTAAGCGAGTCCAGTTACCGCTACCACCCGCTTTCACCGCGGCCAAGATGGTTGCACCTCTTTATACGACAGCCTCAGGGCTGCTCTTCCACGCAGGGAAGATCCTCATTCTAACAGTAGGCCTCCCAGCACGCGGCAAGACGCATATATCTCGGGCGCTGGAACGTTACCTGCGCTGGATGGGCATCAAAACCCAGGTCATCTCCCTCGGCGATTACAGACGCAAGACGCTCGGAGGCGCACAGAAGCTTCCCAAAGACTATTTCACCCTGGTAAGTATCCGTTACGTGTTAATGCAATACGCATATACCCACGGGCCACGATTCGCTCCGGTTCTAACGTCGCTCTGACCTGTACAGGAAAAAAGAGCCCAGAGACGCTCACACTGAGGAAAACGGTCGCAGAGGGATGCGAGAAGCTTATCTGGAGCTTCTTTGATGCAGGGGACAAGTTGTGATATACGATGCCAATAACGGAACGAGAGCACAGAGACAGGTGTATGCGGAGAGGTTTCATAGCAAGGGGATCCACGTCATTTACCTCGGTACGCTCTGATTTGCTTTCCATTCCAAGGACGGGTATGCTTATATGTGCTCGATCCGCTATGTGCAGAATCCCTTTGCGACAATAAAGAGATCATCGAGACGAACATCCGAAACGTCAAGATATCCTCTCCTGATGTACGTCCTCTTCTTTCGTCGACTATGGAAGTTCTGATACTCGGATCAGTATCGCAACTGGGACCCGGACAAAGCCGTTGAAGACTATTACAAGCGTATTATGGAGCACGAGAAATATTATCAGACCGTGGAGGAAACTGAATGGCCTTTTATCAGGATAATAAACGTATGTTGAGCTGACCATGCGCATATAGGCTGTTGATATTTGTTCTAGGTTGGAGAGAAGATCGAAGTCAACGTAAATCCTCCCCATATTATTATCAGTGGCAAAACGGCTCACTAACATGAGCGCAGAATATTCAAGGATACTTGCAGGTAAACAGTTTCTTGAATATTGTTGTTGTTCATCCGGCCACCTGCCAGAGTCGAATCGTGTTCTTTCTCATGAACATTCATAATAGATATAGAACTATTTACTTTGCACGAGTCGGTCTCACTTCTTAATACACGTTGCCCTACCTCACAGCATCACAGTCTGGCCAATCTCTGCTTGAACATTCATACAAGGCCGATTCGGATCTTTCTCCAGTAGGATGGAACTATGCGGAGAAACTCGCGGAATTCGTGCTTGAACGCAGAGCGAAGAATCTTGAAGCCAGAGGCTTGAATCCCGCGGAGCGCAGATTAGTTGTATGTAAAGCAGGTTGCGTTGAAGCTCGTTCTAATCTCATTCAACTCAGATCTGGACATCTACACGACGCCGGGCGCACCACACCGCGTGGCCCTTCCTTGCAGTGGCCCAAACTTCAATGGCTAGTACATCCGTACCAACACCAGCTGAACCCCCCACAGCTTCTGGATCAGCACTAGACCCGATACATCATCCAATGCCTGCCACCTCTTCAAATGCTCCTGCACGCCCGTCTCCCTTGTGGAGAAGTACTGTCGTATCACCGGAACCTACATCAAGCACTACGTCTCAGTTGGCCGTTGACACGACGGCTTCCCTGATGGCTTCCTTGACGGCTTTGTCGCACCCCGCTACACCCCCTTCGCCTTTCTCGTCTCCACCTTTGCCACCTCTAGCCTCCGCCAATCCAGCGGCAGTTGCATCGCCTTTGATCCAGGTCAAGGTCGTGGAGAAACCGCAGATGCTAGAAATCAACCCGGGAATATGGGACGGGTTGACGCCAGGTCTGGCAAAGAAGTATTATCCGGGAGATTGGGACCGATTTGTCAAAGATCCCTATAGCTATAGAGTGCCGCGGGCAGAGAGCTATCACGATTTGAGCGGTAAGAGTAAACACTCCCAAATGACTCTGATTCTGAACCTACCTTTGGTGATCAGTCCGACTCGAACCTGTCCTCATCGAGCTAGAGCGTGAACAGGAAGACTTGTTGATTATCGGACATGCGTCTGTCATTCGGTGCTTGCTGGCGTATCTCATTGGCTTACCCGCGTCTGAGATTCCTGCGATTGAGGTTGCGCGGGGAGACCTGCTCGAAGTCGTGCCAACGTCGTACGGCGTCGTGAGCCAAGCGTACCACTTTTGGGATGGATCTGGGCGGATAGAGGAAGATGGGGATGATGTGGACGAACATACTGAGGATGAAGAGGCTTCGCCCGAGGGTGTTATGCGCAGGGTGGAGCGTCTGCGACACGGTTACCGCGATGTCAACAACTTTTATGAGAACTATGCGGAGGATACGAAGGGTAAGAGGCTGCAACCTAACCAGATTGTGGCGGGAGATGGGACGGTGGGGATTGCAAACGCGGAAATGGATACGGTGTTGAGAGCGGTTGGTGGGATTAGCGTTCAAGGGTCGGAGATGAAGAAGGATCTAGACGTGGCGGAACAGGTCCTGGAAGATGGCGGCACATAACAATCTAAATGGGAACGATGACAAGTGCATAATCATAAGCTTCGTTGGTACATTGCATAGAGTAAACAAACTGAATCAGTCGCTTCATTTTATACTTGAGTCAATCTCCGAACAACTATTAAACATAAGGCATTGCGCCCATAATCCCGGTGTTCCTGCTTTTCTGACTAATAACAGATCCATCCTCTCTTGAGCTTCCGTCAGCCGCCCCAAGGTCACTCGCCGTTCGGTCATCCATGTTATCCAGGTCCTCCAGGTAGTGTGATTCGTCAATCTCTTCAAACTTGTCCGACTTGCCAGGAACAGGGAACGCAACATTGAGGAGATAGTAAATGATGGCAGAGACGGAAACCCCGGTGAAAAACGATAGTTGATAGAGGCGGGTCGCAGCCAATGGAACCTTTGTGCCAGCTTTGGAAAAAAAAAAAGAAAAAAGGTAGTTTTGTTCAGCGACGAATTGAGTGGAAACGGACTGGGGAGGAGAAAAAAAACAAAAAAAACAAAAAAAACAAAAAAAACAAAAAAAACAAAAAAAAAAACACTTACTGGCGCCGACGAATCCAACCACGTTGACCAGAATTCCAGCGACGTAGGCCGCGTATGCACTGTAGTATAACGTATATAAGGTTACTGACGACTCCCAAGTATTCAAGGATGATGATGATGATGATGATTGATACTTGCCGAAAGTTGATGCCATACGTGTACCAGTACCACCCGTCCTTCTTCAGATCGTAAAGGTCAGCTATGCGGTAGTGGCCTTTCCTAACGACGTAATAATCTGTGATCTATATTCGTGTGCCAAGATCAGCTGAGAAAAGGGATCCATGAATGGCGTGTGCGTGACCGACCATGACGCCGACGATCGAACTCAAGAAGACGGAATAGGCGGAGAGGTAACTCGTGAACTCGTTGCTGCTTTTCAGGAGATTCCATGGTAGCATGCAGATCCCTACGATGGCGGCGACGTAGCTCCCGCGCCTGATGTTCTAGGTGTTGTTTTAGATTTAATGGTACCACAAAAACAAGAATTGGTCCCAAGAACACGCACGATGTAACGGGGCATGAGAGAAGTCAGATCACAACCTGCGCTTATGGAGTTCAAGGATATATTCAAGCTGGGGGGGGGGAAGAAAGAGAGATGTAGTCAAACGAAAAGGTAATCACCAAAGATATTCAACTCACCCAAGCTAGAGGAAGTGTGTGTGGATTTGGGTCGGTCAGAAGCTCAAGTGCGCATTTCCTACACACCTGTGCGACTACAAACGATGCTGAAATGAACCAGACCTGGAAAATCAGGTTGGCTTCCTGATGACCTTCATTTGTCAGTCGAGTAGCGCACGTACCCCGAATCTTGTCCCCTTGGATGGCTTCCCATCCAAGAACATGTCTAACAAAGTGATCGGAGACCATACTGGCTGGCCATAGATCACTGTGCTGGACGAGCTTACGACGAGGCCCAGAAAGCTGATAACAGCAAACGTGACTGGCACTGAGATTATCTGAGGGAGAAGCGCAGCAGATGGAGTGCTCGCGCGAGAGGCAAAGTCGGGTGCATTCCTGTTCGCGATGGTTAATCTACGCTGTCGCACTCTCAACCGCAGGGGAGGGATACTTGCACAACAATAGTCAATAAACCACTTATGCATGACACGACGCTGATAACCATTGCCCATCCCAAGTCAGACCCGTGTAGCGTTCCAGGTTGAGCGATGATGGGCCCTAGTCCATGAGCTTTAACTATGCACCAAGCGAAGAAGGCGAAGCCTGCTGCCGGTACGACAAAGGCTTTAACCGTAAATAGGTGACGGCTGATGATCGGTAATCGTAAGCGTCCAAGTGTACAAAGGCGAAAATGCCAATACATACATTTGGTGTACGGGGAACCATAGCGCTGGGAGGGAAATGAACCAGAAGAGGAAAAAGCACATGAAGTCCCTAGTCGTTGTTCCAGACCACGCAGGTAGATGATTTGCTATTTAATTTGTATAGATGTCAGGACCACTAATGACGGTGCGAGAGAAGAACGTACGTATGTCGTTGACGCTCGGCCAGATAGCCCGGAGCATCACTCTGACGCAGTCGCCTCCGATGCTGGCCTGCACGCCGTACCAAATACTTGGTACGTGGGTCAGATTTACTGAATGTTTAATCAATGAAGGCTGTTATACCATGCCATAGCTGCGCGGTTGAATGTGCACCAAAGACTGCCGAACAGGCCGAAACTGGACCGGATTGCCACGGAAAATGGGATGTGAAAGACTGCACCCTCCCGCGCAGTCAAGGCAAGAAAAACTCCCATGATGCCATAACCAAGCCAGATGCTGATCCATGCTTGCCACCAAGACATGCCCAACTGAATCATGGACGAAGCAATCATCCATCTCGATACGGTAGGTCAATCATAACTTCATCAGGAGCAGATGTCGCTCACATGCTCACGGTGAAGCCTGCTGATATCCAGCTAGAAAAAAACGGGGTCACAAAGCGTTCATTTCGACATTCGATTAGGCTCACAAGCAGACGAAATTGATTCCTCCCCATTTTCGCATTTCAGGTGGTACGGGCATCAGATCTTCATTCTGATGAGTCAGTCAGACGACACGCACTGAAGCCGCTGGCGCCGAATACAAACCTTCAAGAACTGTTGTTTGAACGTCAATCCCGACGTTCCACCCACTTCGAGTTTCTTCAGTAACGACATGAAGAGGCGATCTGATCAGAGACAGCGGATGAAGTATGGCCCGCATGCATCTTATGTATATTAGTCCCGGGAGCTGCTCCCTGCATGTCACTGACAACATTTCCTAAAGCAGTGAATCTCCAGGACTGACGTAAAAGATAAGTGTCGATGACAGTCCAACGTTCATGGATGGAAATCGTTCCAATATAATCTAGGAAGGGTATCTCTAGCATTCCAGTGCAGGGACGAGAGTCGAAGTTATTGTTATGAGAAGATGAGCGAACTTTTTTGACACGCAGATTAGGGCCATCCTGCAAGATAGCGAGTATTGCGCCGCGTGATCTGCGGTCCGAACGGTAGGCTGCTCATGGAGGCTCAGGGTAACGCTTCTTGACGAGAATACTCAGCCAGGGATGTCCGTGACTGAGAGCTTGAGCGGATGGCAGGATATTTCACACGTGGGAATGTGAGAGACCCGGCATTTCCCCACGTCTTACTTTTAACTACATAGTTACCCTTGCTAATCGCGCCCCAGGCTGGACAGGCCAATTACTCCTGTTATCCCTACACCTAGGCCAAGATCATATTGACAGCGATAAGTATTCAGGTGCAAGAACCAGTGGGAATCTTCTTAATGATGGATATCAACCTTATCAGTTTCATCTTTCTCCAATAATAACATTGTCCCTGATCAACCACCGTTTTGACCAGATCGACATTGCGGCGCACTTCAACGATGGCGCAGGAATAGCGCAAAGGCTAAAGATATGGCGTCCTTGAACTACTATACAAAGTTTATCAAAGGGTGATGATGTGTGGGCTGAGGTATTGGGGGGGGGGGGTGCCAGTCGAAGTGATGCTGGTGCTGCTGGTCGGGGGCAGTAGATCAGAAAATAGAGCGTTCGCAAAGGAATAACACAAGGCACAAAATTCACACACGCCGCAACCTCCCCTTCTTGGATAGCAGCATTTCGGGAACCCATCTGTGCTCCAAAGCGCCGCTAAGACCGGGGTAATGTACATCCTACTGTAGGCCTCAAACGCTCGGCCTCAAACTCACTGTAATTTCGCCTCCCCTTCGTGGTCCCGGCCTCCTGATCAGAGATCGATGTTAAAGCAACCTCCTGAGTCCTAATAATCCTTTCGATCAGAATCTGTCGAGCTCGTGTGCCCTGAAATCATGCACATGTACTCATCCATTTTTTCGTCCCTTCAACAACAGCTCCGTCTATATAGAACGTCAGGAATTTATCCTTACTCGACTCGCTTAAGAACATGCCAGTTCTATCACGGTTCGCATCCCAGATTCGCCGAGTTGACGCCGTTCACGGAGTGAAATTCACCCGTCCTCGACTTGTACACCTCGTGCACGTTCCATGGAGGTACGTTTTCGAGCGATTAATGTGTCCGAATCAGTGGCCAGCATCACAAACATGACAGCTCGATCAAGCACGACAAATGCCGTAAAGGAACGTGTTTTTCCAAAAGAGACGTGGTGAGTATGTCATTATATACAAAGTAAGAATACGAGATACGAGATACGTTCAAAGATTACCCCTCCACCGGACGCCCTCTGATTTCTCGAATCTCGACGATTGCAAGACGAAGCACTGTCGAGATCTTGAACGAACTCCCGACTCTGCTTCTTAGGGACTCGCAAGATCCGATCCACATGGATCGTCACACAAACGAAGCCTTGGCCTCGTCCGCCACAATGATCCTGTCGTCCCCACTCTTCTGACTAGTAGCAGAGTCATCTTCACTTGGGTTTCTGTTAGTCGCTACACAGTCGATCCCTTCGGGATGCTGACGGTAACACGACTCGTCAACCTCGTCGAACTTGTCCGCCTTGCCAGGGACAGGGAATGCCATGTTGAGGAGATAGTAAATGGTTGCAGACACCCCAAATCCGGTAAAGAAAGACAGTTGATAGATGCGTGTTGCTGCCAATGGGACGTGTCGTCCAGCTTGCAACGCGATTGGCATTGAAGGAATGAGTCAGGTAGATCAAAAGCTTACTTGCACCAGCAAAACCAACAACGTTAATGAGGATTCCCGCAATGTAGGCCGCGTACGCACTAGTAAACCTATAAGTAAGACCTTTCGAGCAAGATCAGAACTGACCGGAAATTAATGCCGTATGTGTACCAGTACCAGCCACTCTTCTTCGAGTCATAAAGGTCAGCGATACGGAAGTGGCCCTTCTTAATTACATAATATTCTGTAATCTTTTCACAACGTTCGGAGTAACAACAATCGGTACTCGGCGACTTACCATTACGCCCGCAATCGAGCTCAAAAATACGGAATAGGCTGATAAATAGCTAGTAAACTCGTTACTGCTTTTCAAAAGGTTCCATGGTAGCATGCAAATCGCTACGATGGCTGCAATATAGCTTCCACGTCTAATGTTCTAGAGCCAATCAATGAGGCGAATTACAAGAAAATTAGTTTCAAGACACGCACGATATAACGAGGAACAAGAGCAGTTAGATCACACCCTGCGCTTATGGAATTCAAGGATATGTTCAAGCTGAAAAGATGAAGACAGTCCAGCGGAAACTTAGACAAAGAGATTGAGCTCACCCAAGCTAGAGGGAAAAACACGAATGTTCCATGAACTTGTGAAAAAACGTGCACCACTTTACGTACTTGTGACATTACAAAAGATGCAGAGATGAACCAGACCTGAAAGCAAAATTCGTGAGTTGAACCTTATTGATCGATCCACGCACGTACCCCGAATCTTGTTGCTGGGGATGGCTCCCCATCCAAGAACCTGTCCAACAAAGCAATCGGATACCATATTGCCTGACCATATATCGTCATACTTGACGAGCTAATAATAATGCCCAAAAGGCTGATAAGAGAAAATGTAATGGGCACCCCGATCAATTGAGGGAGAAACACGGCAGATGGTGTGGTCGCACGAGAGGCGAAATCGGGTGCGTTTCTGTTTCCAATGGTCAATTCCGCTTCCAAAATCATGGCAGGAAATAAGAATACTCGCACAACGACAGTCAACATATTGCTTATGCACGACATGATACTAACGATCATGGCCCACCCCAAGTCAGACCCATGTATCGTTGCAGGTCGAGAGAGTATTGGCCCTATTCCGTGGGCTTTGACTATGCACCATATGAAGAAGACGATGCCCGCGATGGGAGCTATCACGGCTTTAATTGTAAATAAATGGCGGCTGTTGATTGGTGACCGTGAGAAATCGAATGGAGCGAAGGCCAAGACGCCACATACATTCGGTGTATGGGGAACCATAGGGCTGGAAGGGAAATTAGCCAGAAGAGGAAAAAGCACATGAAGTCTCGAGTCGTTGTTCCAGATGAAGCAGGTAGATGATTTGCTATTCAAAATGGTTCAATCAGTAAAGATACCTGATAGTAATGAGAGAAAGACCGAACGTATGTTGTTGATGCTCGGCCATATAGCTCTGAGCATAACTTTGATACAGTCTCCTCCGACACTAGTTTGCACGCCATACCAAACACTTGGAATGGGTTAGAATCACTACACAAAGCTTGTGACGTGCATACCATGCCATAGCTGCGCGGTTGAAGGTGCACCAAAGACTACCGAACAAGCCAAAACTTGAACGGATGGCCACAGGAAACGGGATGTGGAATACAGCCCTTGCCGTGCATTCAAGGCAACAAACAATCCCACAAAGCTGTAACCAAACCAGACACATATCCATGCCTGCCACCATGACAGCCCCAATTGAATCATAGACGAAGCAATCATCCATCTATTAATTCGGTCAATGAGTGAAGAACGACCTGGCAAGGTACTACTCACGTATTGACGTTGAAGCTACCTGCTATCCAGCTGAGGAAAGGTCACAGGGCGTGTTTTGGTAGTACTTAATACCGGCGCTCACAAGTAGATATAGTTCTGTCCTGCCCATTTTCGTTTCTCAGATGGTACCGGCACCAAATCTTCATTCTAATGAGCCGATCAGTTAAGGTATCGAAGCTGCCAGAGGCGAATACAAACTCTCAGAAACTGTTGGCTGAACGTTAACCCAGAGACCCCATTCACTTCGAGTTTCTTGAATAGCGCCATTTGGAGAGGTAAACCGAGCGGCAGCCTGATCAGAGAACGAAAGGAGGATTGAAAGGGTCCTCCGGCGTTGTTCGCCTCGAATGCCAGCTTCTTATGGTTAATACGATTGCGGTTAGGGTTGGGCGGGGTCCTAGCGTAAGTCGAGAATATTTCGTAATGGGGCAAATGATAATGTGCCAGGGTCATCAATGCAATATGGACATTGTCATGATAATGTACTCTAGCTGGAGTGCTTGCCTTCGCGTTGTTGAACCTGCGCAGAAGCGGTAGACTGACAAAGCGGCAGATAGAAAGACAGATACATAGTTTAGTGGACAGGAGTAGCGGCGAACTTCAAGCCATGGTCCAGTTAGAGCGGCTCCGTTCCGGCTCAATCGCACTATTCCATAATGGTAAAGTCACGGAGCCAATCAGAGATGGAGCTCAAATCTATGACATGATGTCCTGAGTTGTTTACTCAGCTGTTTACAAGTGGCAGTCGATGTACAACTCTCCAAGTTGAGATTACCCTTGGGCACGATTGCCTCATTCGTTAAGGGTTTTGAAATGGACGAACTCCGAGTCACTGCAAGAGAACTTGAAGAAATGTGGGAACTGAAAAAAAAGAGACACGGAATTGGTGATGTTGCTTATAAGATCACTGCACATGAAACTACTAAGCGACTTATGCTACCGAAACCATTTTTATCACGGCCATTTTCGCCGCGTTCTCTCTCGCCCAACGATGCTAAGAAGAACTGGACTAATGGTTCCGATCTAATTTCTGTTCATTTTATTCCTGAAAAGTTTAATGGTAGCAAAGGTTGTCTTGTATCCATTATCAGTCAATGATAGAGAGAATGAGAAACAAAAATGTCGCGCACTTTTGGAAAAGTTGGGTTGGAGAAAGTTAGGATTCTGAATATCCGTGCTACTTGCATTGAAAGTGGGCCAGCAGAGTGAGTTATCCCTAGCTTGCATTGAAATGCGTTGAAATGTGACCTTGTTGGCTGGGGCGTTCCTACGCTGTGGACGGGAGCGGGTTTCTGGAGAAAGCGCGATAACGGCCACGATAAAAACGGTACAGGTAGGCACTGCACAGTCCGAAGAACATCGATATTTTGACGTCCTATTTGACACTAGCTCTTGGTATCTGTGGTCCTCGCACGGGGGTTTTCCTGGAATTATTGGTCCACCAACGTTCGTAGTATGATGTACTGGGACATACTTGACATTGGCGGCATCAAAGTAACGAGGATGATGTTCGGGAGTGCAACGGAGTGTGGAAAGTTCACTCATAATATGGGAGACGGGTCGCTCCTCTTCCATATGTCACGATGTCCACTGACCTTCCCATTTATGCCGCATCATTGGCATGGCCGCCAATATCACTCGTTCCTTTGTGCACGCGCACTGGTTCCGGTCCGCCATGTTGCAGAATCAAAACATGAATCCTGTCTTTACGTTCTATGAATTCACGGAACGGAAGACACAGAATTTCACATTGGCGGGATCGTGGAATCCTCTCATACCGGTAATATTGAATATCATTCACAAAGATCGCAGATACTTTGGAAAGTGGATACTAGACAACGCGAAAATCTTTGTAGATAACGAGCCATTGTTCACGGCCACGTATATACTGACTTTGATTGATTCCGGCGCGGAGATAGTGGCTGGTCCTTATCTACAAGTGGCGGAACTCTATGATAAAATACCCAGGAGTTCACCAGCGAGCACCGGATTCTATCGTTTTCCCTGCCAAAACGCGCGCGAGGTGAGCTTCATATGGGACGATGGTCGCAAATGGACAATATCCCGTGATAAGTTGCCTCTCGCTTGCTTGATAGGGGGAATCCGTAACCGACAACATACTAGTTTCATCCTTCGCCAACTCTCCCCGTACATATACCGAGGGGCCATCTGGGCGCATAACGACCAAACGCCGCTTTTTTGCAGATTCCTGTTGGACAGGATACACTGTATTTCATGTCGGACAACAAGAAGTTGGGTTTGCAGACGCCGCATAAAGTGACATGAATCCGACAACACTCCAGTCTGGAGAATGTAAGTCAGGTACAAGTCATGACAAAGCCTATTGATGACGATGTAGACATCGCACCCGGACAGGTAAAATATTCCTTATGTTCCATCCTTGACTTTGGGTTCGAGGGGCAAACGAGACTGCGATAAGACCCGCGATCAAGTAACAATATATGCATGTTTTAGCATGGTGTCAGCGTAGCCAAGTTCTGGGCCAAATTAATGTCAAAGTGGGCGAAGCAGAAGTGAATATTATGCTCTGAAAGTGGTCCAATACAGGGCGCGCCGATGGCATCGCATCTGACAGTAGTTGTCCGCAATGCATCCAAGCAACGCCAATTTACATCGCAACTTTTCCAGAAACGCTCTGGGAGTGGATTGCCGTTTCTTCTCTATTATTGACTAAACAAGAACGCCGCTAACGTCGAGAGAGAGAAAGAAAGAAAACGCCCACTACTACGATTAGACTCTTCGTCAACCATTAGTTAGGGACGATGGAGACAAATTGGACGATATCCCGTGTCAGGGATATCATCACTGGAACTTTATCACCTCCGGGAAATCCAGTGCCGAAAAGAAAAGTACACCACGCAACCTGCTGCGCAAATGAACACCGCAACGGTCTTTGAGCCAATAACCGACGTTTCATGTTCGATCTGTAACAGTGTCAGCTGACAGGACCAGAGTATCGTGTTAAAGAACTTGGAGACGCACGACGGAAGTGAATGGTGATAAGATGGGTATCGTGAAATGTGCCGGCGCAGACCATCGACTGTGTTTGTTATCGCTGCGGGAGTGTGAAATTGCTTGGCACAGGACGATAAAAATCAGTGCCGTAATGACGGCTAGAAGTATAAGCTATAGACTTGGGGGTCAAGTGCGCACCAACTTGGGCGCTGCGATGAAACGCACCACGACTCGCTCTAGGTTTGCATGTCTCTCCCAATGCTGTTTCGAAAGAAGAGCGAGCTCTTTCTAGTCCCCGAGCATATTACAGCAATGAATGAGTCATAACCGATAACCACATGAGCACAACAACGAGAAAAAAGAGTCAGGAGTTGTTCTTGGGCAAGATCTCAGGACTTTGAACTGATGCCTCACCTCCTTCACGCTTAACCTCGCCTCCGCATGTAGTGCTCTGGTCATCCAATCCTGATACACCTGTGACGTGTCTACATGACTCTTGGTGCAGATAGCCGTTACCCCATGTGTCGTTTCTTCCGTATAATGCACAGCATGGATTGTCGAACGACTAATCGTTTGGTGGGAACTGCCAGCGGCCGGCAAGTTTTTGGCCGTCGTCCTCAACAGCTTCTCATTGGATAATGGACCTTTAGCTTCTGCATAGGCTAGCGTGCGGCTCTTCTTCAACTTGTCCATCGTGCCGTTGTTGAGCATTTCTAAATTTAGCCGAGTTTATTTTGGTGCGCTGCGGAGAAAGCCGATACAAGCCTTCTTGTCTACTCACCGACTTTAACCATATGGATCAAACGGCCTTGAGGTGCATTGACCCCGTTCTTGAACACCGTCCTTGTACATTTTGTGTAGTTTAGAGCTTGAATCCAATCCCATAAATGTAAAATAGTCAAGGGCTTGGATCAAATACGTAATTACTAAAGTGCGAAGTTTCGCCTGCTATCAATTGAGAAATAAATATCCAAACATGCCGGTCAACCCGTAACTAGTGACTAGTGAGCGAATGATAGCGATGGATGCGACAAATGAATGATGACAAGGAAAATATGTGAGGATCTAAATCGTAAATGTAATGGTGTAATGCCGAGATATGTAAGTTGAAGAGTAGGAAATTGCAGTTTGAACTCATTATCATTATCATCAGTCGTCGAGAGACGGAAGAGAGGAAAGGTGTACGTGCGTCCGTATGTAGAGAGGGCTTGAAGCGAACAGGGTCAAGTATAGACAGCTTCAAAGAGTCTTAGCGCATTAACCAGTAAGAATGAAAGCACAACTTACACACTATAATGATATTACAAGAGGACCGAACCCGCCGCTGTATGTGCAAAATAAGTAGGCTGAGAGATTTTGCCAATGCTATCCAGGTCAAGAGACGAATCCCACTCCCATGAAGAGTCATCTTCAGCCGCATCGTCGTCAACAAAAAACCTCGGCTGACGCTTCAACCGGCGCTTTCCCTTTTGAACATCGCTGCTCGACGGGCATGATTGGCTCTCGCTAGGGTATGGGTGCTCGTCGATACTAAGCGCCGCGAAAAGTTGGTCATGTCCCCAATTGAAACGCATCAGTTCCATCAGAATCTCCCAACGGCGATACCAGTTCGTGGCCCAGGGCTTCATCGAATCAACATCGTCGTTGAGGGACGAAAAGAACTCTGCGCGCGGTGACTGCATTTGCTCATACAGCTTCGGGGAGATTGAGCACTTGGGTGATAGCTGTTCGGTTGGCGGTGAAGAATACTTGAGGCGCGGCGTGCCTTGCTCGTTTTCGTTGCTGGTTGATGGGGAAGATGGACTAGCGTCTGTGCCAAAGCCATCAAAGGCGGAGAAGTCGTCTCGTTCAAGATCACCACCATCCTCGCTCTCCACAAGGGTGGCATCTGAATCGTCACTCGAAACCACTGACGCGGACGTTCCCAGCGACTCGTTTTCGCTGTCGACATCAACCTCGTCAAGCGCATCGTGCACAGGAGTATCACATTTCTGGATTTGGTCTGCAACGGTGGCGTCACCGGCGCTTTGCTTCCACTTTCCCATTTTCGCAAGGCGGTTTTGCCACTCGCATCCAACGTGAACATCAAACATGTACATCGTCTTTGCCAAAGTCCAACTGGGGAGATTCACGAAACATCGGTCGATGTGCGCGCAGTATGGGTCTCGCAGTGAAGCAATGTCGCCACGTCTCGGATGGATAGACATGGGAGGGAGCATTGGGCTGTGGGGTACAGGACTTTTCATTTTGAAATGCTGCGTCAGATTGTTACGCTGTGTCCGGCTTTTGAGTGAACCGTAGGCATCATAGCCACTAGAGCTGACGATCCCGTCATAGGCATTGCAATCGCGTTGACTGGTGTCGCAATCTGCCCATGTGTTTTGGCGCACGGCCCAAAACCACTTGACATGATGTAGCGCATGCCTGGAATAGCCATGGTCGTTGTGATTGGGCTTGGGAGAGGGGAGGCGCAGAGGGGGTATTGGAGGCTGTTCCGCGGACATGGCAGGGGGGTCGTAGCGTTGCGGGGGTAAAGAGGGCAGCCGTGCCACTGGAGCAACAAGTGAAGGCAGGGATAATTTAGAAGGCGGAAACGGCAGAGGAAAATCAAAGTCATCGTCTCTATTGTCATAGGAACAATCCGATGACGATTCCGAGTCCGAGAAGTCTGATTCATCGTCTGAAGATAAGGGGATCGCGTCGTCGAATTGGGTCATCGGGGTGATCCTCAGACCGATAGAAGGCGGTTGCAGAGATTCCAGTGCGCAATTTGGGAGGCGCGTAGATGCCACGGATGTTATGTCCTCGTCCATGCCATACGCCATTGTTGACGAGAAAGCGGTCGCCAAGCTCGAGGAGCCTGAATCCGTAATGTCGGCGTTAAAAGGCCTGTTCATCATTTCAGGAAGGTTGGTCTCGCACGGATCTTCGATACCGGTGGCGTAACTATCCGTAAGAAAGCCTAGTCGGCTCGACGGTCGCTGTGGGATCTCTCCGTGTTCTTCGTCGATCAAATCAAAGCATTGGTCCACAATATCTGATTCGGATTCGCAGTCCGTGGTGTCCGATTGAAAGGTGTCATAACTGGTGGCCAAGAGTGTTGCCATTGAGCAGGAGCATGACTTGAATCCTGTGGAAGCCGTGAAAGACATGAAAACGCCAGCGGGACGTGCAAAAGCGGAGGAAGTCGAAATCCGCTGCGCCGCTGAGGACACCTGAGCATGTGTGGTCAATAATGCGGTCGGATGAGACAAAGGCATGCGCATACCCAAAAGACAGCTAAATATACAAAGAAAGACTACAAATGTACCCGGGTGGCTGTTGGTTTGCCCCGTTTGCCTGACAAACGGAAGAGAGAATACGTGGCACGTGGCAACGAATGAAACACAACATCACGTGACTCGCCTCCCTCTAGTCGCCCCGGCACAGTCATGGTGATTACTACTAGTGCCTACGCGCTGTAGCTAAACACTGCCTCTGGGCGCTGCCCGAGGTATGAGATTTTTATCATCGCATGTGCGCGACTCATCTGACATACCAGAAATGTTATTACTATGGATTGAATATGTACTAGTGTCAATGTAGATGCCTATCAATATGGATCAATCCCGGAAAGGAGAATCCGACTCATGGACTGCCTCATGCACAGGCATCCCGGTTGAGGAGTTCCGGCATCCCAGATCATCATCCTCTCGGCTACTTACGGCAGTGATGACTCGTATAAAAGCTACGGGCAGCCACCCTCAATTCATACCTCCAATGACGACGCAACAAGCCTTGGTCGCCCTTTTGGCGTCCGCTTTGATCTATTATGCCCCTACCATATACCAGAAGATCGTCAACAATCTGAAGGTGAGCCAGATGATGCACTCTCTAGGTAGTAGGCTGGCCCCCTGTTTACACGTGCCTGTCTTTACAGCTTCGGTCTATCCCCACCGTTGGTTGCTCGGGCTTGTTGACATCATATTTCGGAGCCCATCGATTTTTGAAGCAGGCTAGGTCTATAGTCCAAGAGGGCTACGACCAGGTAATTAAATATGCAGTGAGATCTCCAGTTCACTATCTGACCGAAGAGTCGTAGTATCGTGGATCTATCTTCAAAGTATCCACGATGAGACAGTGGGTGATACTCGTTTCTGGCCCGGACAAGATAGATGACATTCGACGTGCGTCTGATGAGTATCTTTCATTCGGCGAATCTGCGAGAGACGTAATTAACATGTCTTTACGTTTATGTTCATATCTGACTACATATATGCAGGGCCTGCATCTGGATGTAAGCTTCGGCTACGACATGTTCACCGACCCAGCGCACGTGGAAGTCGTCAGAACTCCGCTCACGCGGAATATTGGGGCCAGGTTCGATGACGTGCGCGATGAGATACACGCAGCTTTCAATGATCATATTCCTATCAAGGATGATGGTATGTACACAATTTGATGCTTGAAATTGTTCTAACTTGCTGGCTTCAGAATGGCTAAAGGTCAGGTCTTTTCAACAGTAATGGATATCGTTTGCAGGGCGGGTAACCGGATGTTGGTCGGCTTACCACTTTGTGGTTTTTTTCCTCCTAATCGAACGAATTCTGACCCACTGGTGTTATAGGCCGCAACCCAGACTACCTGGACCTCAGCAAGAGGGTCACTATCGATATTATTGAAACGGGTAGGATTCTCAACAGGTTTCCGCCCTTGTTAAAACCGTGCGTACATTTGGCTCGTCTGCGATTGGATACAACGTGAATGTTCATACCTATCTAGCATTATTGCCCAATTTACGACAGTAAACCAGAGCATTGAACGCGGCATGAAGCACCTTGGACCTTTCCTCGACGAGCGTCTGGAACAAGAGGCACTGAATGGAAAGGACTGGCCCGAGAGACCCGTTCGTATTTTATTGATCTTGTCCGATTACTTACACTCACTTCGTTATAGAATGACATGCTAACCTGGCTGTCCGACGTCTCGAAAGGAAAGGAGCGAAACTTGAAGGACATAACATCTCGCGTGCTCTTGATTAATTTTGCCGCTGTTCATACGACAACCATAGTGTGTACAATACAGCTATTATTTTTGCAGGTTATGCTTACTCTTCTGTTCTATACAGACGCTCACAAATGCGCTGTTTGACTTGGCAGCACATCCAGAATACGTACAACCTTTGCGTGAAGAAATCGAGGAAGTCACCGAGCAGGAAGGCTGGTGCAAGGCTTCCGTCGGAAAGATGCACAAGCTGGACAGTTTTGTCAAGGAATCGATGCGATTAGCATCCTTAGGCGTCTGTACGTGACTTTGACGATTTCGCTATCTGTCATACAAACGAATTTTCATCCAGTTGGAATTACGCGTAAAGTGATGAAGGATTTCACCTTCTCTGATGGTACGACAATCCTTGCGGGTAACACCATAGGCGTTCCGGTTTTAAGCATGCACATGGACCCAGTAAAGATGCTTCCCTACACGATTCCCTCAATACACTAATCAATTGACGCAGGACATTTACCCCGATCCCGATACCTTCGACGGCTTCCGCTTCCAGAAGATGCGCGGGAAGGAAGGAGAGGATAACAAGCACCAGTTTGTTTCCATCGAACTCGATTATCTTCTGTTTGGTCAAGGCCGTCATGCATGGTATTACATTTAGCACTGTTTGCCATCATCGCGGCTGACTGTTGTTTTCTACTTAGCCCTGGACGATTCTTCGCAGCTAACGAACTGAAGACACTGATTGCTCACGTCCTCATGAACTATGATGTCAAATTCGCCAACGGTGGCGGACGCCCTCCACCTATTTGGTCTGGACCATCCACGATGCCCAACCCGACCGCAGAGGTATTATTCCGGAAGCGAGTTTAAGTGTAAAGCGATGGACTGCTAGCGTAGGATAGATTCTGTTGTTTTTAATTTATCCAAGGTTTCTTACTTCATCTATGAGCTGATGGACCGCAATGCAATACCACTCAAGTGACACGTTAAATAAGTCATAGCGCTTTTATCGATCGAAAGTGAAGCATCGCCTCAAGATAGACGGTGTAAAAGCAATCTGTAAAAATGACCAAGAGCTTAATACATACAGCGGACGATCGCGAGCGATGAACTAACGACGCGTGACAGAGCCGCCACAGAAGTCACGTCGGCCATCACGCACACGCTCTCAGTGTTATTCGGATGGTACCTCTCATATCTCCGTCCTCGAGCTCGGCGTTGGCTTTGTTTAAGCATTCCATCAGTTCCTCGCCCTCCGCTCCCTTTATCGGCATGGGTGGTATCTGTAGTTCGCTGCGTCCGCACTGGGGAACCTCGCCTTGGACTTCAGGTGCTCTGCGGTCTTCCGCTTCCGTCTGGGTTGCTAGCCACCGGCGGCTCTACTGGAGCATTGCAACCAATGAATCTGTCGGCGGCGAGGACTTACTGGTTGGAGATGCTTCCTATAATTGGTAAGCCCTCCAAGTCAATGTTCAGAGACAAACGCCGTCACTTCGACCACTGCCCACTCTCCATGGGTCCTGAACTTGTTAGGCAGGATTGTGCTCGTCGGGTTGACGAGTCTGTACCTCCTGGTGGTTTCCATGTGTCATTCATCGGAGGCGACAGAAAAGAGGCCTGATAGGACGTGGTCGAGGTCGACAGCCTCTCCTGAGACCAAGTTCTTCCATTTCATTTCTGGGAAATGGGGTCGGCCACCGGTGGCGAGTACAGGGCCAATACGAGCTTTGGCTTTTGCCGAAATTCTGGAGAGTAGCTTGAGTTTTCCGCAAGGGGTCGCAGAAGATTCAAGGAGTGTTGTCAAATCTTCACTGGCCTCGGATTCAGCGCTTGGGGACCTGTCTCGCTTAATGATGTCCTCTCCTTGCCTCTGCTCTCAAGCCGGGATGAAGAAGGCCTCTTTGTTACTTTCACCTCTGGGGATGGTTCTGTGGATTTTGGATAGTGCGTGCACTTTGGAGACCTGACCTGTGCAGTAGGATTGATGATTTAAACACAACTGCAACTGATTTCAGGCTGGATGTCGGCTCCAGAGCGCCCAGAGAAAGTCTGTACGAAAACCATTTGGTCAGGGCGGAGGGAGGGTGGCTTTCGCATAAGGTAGGTAATAAACGAGTCTCAGAATATGGCGACAACCATGGTGCAAAGAAAAAGGTGTCAAAGGGAATTTTTCAATGACATTCGCGTTTCGGTTTTATTCGGATGTCAAAATAATGCTCCAAATCTGTGTTGGTTAGTTCAAGCGCTACATCCACTTTGAATGTATTACTGTCCAGCAACAAGGTTGACTATACACTTGAGCATTTCACCATCATGTCGAGCAAGATATTCGATCGCTGAGGCAGACGGTTGATTGCGGGGCAGAACTCTACTCCCCAATTAACGGCATTGGATCCAAAGTATTATGGGCTAGAATGACTGTCACCAAGAACGAAATGCCAGGGAGAAAATAAAAATATGGATACCGCCATACCAGGTAACCAGGAGGACCATGTTTGTCAATCATAGTCACCAATCAGTGCTTTTCGGAACAATGGACAACTTACGAGGTATTAATTACGAAGGGATTCTGCATCGTAAGCGGAAAGCAGTAAGGGAAAGGCTTGCACGGTATTCTAAGGCCCGGCTGAGTTTTAGTTTTGTGTCAAGTGCCCACCATAGCCGAGATCAAGAATATGCCCGGTTGCGGTGTGGTGGAGCTTCGGCCATAACGTACTCACCTGTCCTCAAGATGACAAGATCTCAATAGCAAAGAGCCCTCGCAACGGCACCTGATCAGTTCCTCTGTGTAGTACCTTCCTATTTACTCCCAGTATCACATTAAACCATGGGATAATCGTAAGTGGATGGCTTTTCCATTCTTCTCAGGCCAATTTGAATGACCCTGACAAGAAGCGAGCGACCCGATCCAACAAGGCGATCTCAAAATTTAATCATGTTTCCAGAATAAATTGTACTGGGCACGCAGGTCAGTCTGAACCTCCGCCACATTGACACTCTCGTAGAGTGTTAGAATTTTAATGCCATGGGAAAATACAACAATATCTCAACAAAACTACATGTGCAATTGATACCATGCTCTGACTGGTTTCGCCATTTGGTACGCCTACAACCATTCCCTGAATAGGCGGATGTATATAATCTTCGTAAACTGGACCACTACCATGTAGCAAATCAGAATTCCCACCAAAAAGGCGTAAAAGATCGGGTACGGATGTTCCATTTGTTCAGCTTTCCCTAGGGGAGTATAGGGAATCACGACGCCAGCAATGGCGATCAAAGAGGTCGTCAATATAACGAGTTTAGAGGCGGTGCTCTGGATAAATGGCAGCTTGGGTGTACGAAGGAGATGCACAATCAGCGTCTGAGATAGCAGTCCTACGATGAACCATTGAGTTCTGAAATTATTGATCGCCGCGTCGGACGAGTTGCCACGGATGCCAAAGTAGTACCAACCGATTGCGAACAAGCAGACGTCGAATATGGACGAGGTAGGACCCAGGATTATCATGAAGCGAGCCAAGCTACCGATTTCCCATGGGCGTGGACGTTGGATCATATCGGGGTCAACGTTGTCCCAAGGAATTGTGCTTTGTGAAATATCGTAAGCCAGATTCTGCGTGAGCAACTGGATTGGCTGCATGGGAGTGAAGGGAAGCCAGGCAGAAGCAATGAGGACCGAGAAGACGTTTCCAAAATTGGACGACGCAGCCATCTTGATATACTTCAACGTATTGACAAATGTGATTCGCCCGATGCGTACGGCGTCAACGACGACGCCAAGTGATTTCTCCATCATAATAACATCGGCCGCATCTTTGGCGATATCCGTGCCAGAGTTGACAGAGATACCGCAATCCGCTCCACGCAGAGCGGGGCGTCGTTAATGCCATCGCCAAGAAACGCAACCCGGCGCCCGTTGACTTTCAGACGATTGACAATTTGGTACTTCTGGATAGGCGTCAACTTTGCAAACACTTTACAGCGCAGTATAGCATCGTCAAAATCATCTTGTTTCAGAAGTGCAAGGTCGGCGCCAGAAATCACGCTTTGCTCATCGTCGCTCTGAAGGATTTCAAGGTCTCGACAAACCTTGATGGCGGTTACCAGAGTGTCACCTGTCAGCACCTTTGTCTCGACTCCCAAAGAAGCAAGCTCAGCAATCGCTATTTTTGCGTCCTCTTTGGGCGGGTCCTGGAAGGCAAGGAAACCTTCGCATGTCAGGTTGACTTCATCTGATGGAGACGGCGGTGGTTTGGTCCGAGCTGCATATTGGCGTGTGGCGACGCCTATGACACGATAACCTTGCCTATTCAGCCTTTCCACAAGTGCTAGAAGGACTTGACGGTCGACTGGGACAACATTCTGCATAAAACGCATGGTGGTACACTTAGCTATGACCTCTTCGGCAGCACCTTTACAAACGAGTGTGCTACCTTTTGAGGCGCTGAACACGACGACAGATAAGAGCCGACGGACAAAATCAAAAGGGATCTCGCCGGTCTTGGTGAACAACCCCAGCTGGGATGCTAGACGGACCTCGTGCTCCTGCTGCGCACCCATGTCAATGATCGCCCTGTCGAGTGAGTTCTGAAGTCCGGTCTGCAGCGATGCGTTGATATAGGCTAGATCTAAAACATGTACATTCGTCTCGCCCGCCACGTTGATATACGTAGCAACCTTCATTTCGTCTTCTGTAAGTGTCCCTGTCTTATCGCTGCAAAGAACGTCTACTGATCCCACATTCTGGATGGCATCCAAGCGCTTGATAATCACCTTCTTCTTGGCCATGATGATGGAGCCACGAGCCAGGTTCGAATTGACGACCATGGGCATCATTTCGGGTACGAGACCGACTGCTACAGCAATACAAAAAAGGCCTGCCTCTTGCCAGTTGTGCGAGACGAAGCCTTCAATGACAAGTACGATTGGGACCATAAGAGCCATGAAAGCAATCAGCAATAATGACACTCGCTTGATGCCTGTCTGGAAAGCGGTGATCGGCTTGCCCTGGTTAAAGATGGCCGACATAGCCGCCACATACGTCTTGTCCCCAGTTGCGAGCACAATTGCTCTTCCGGAACCACTGACAACATAGCTGCCCATGAACAGTATATTGGACGCTTCGAATAGACACGTGGTCTCACGCCCTGTCACTCCTGTAGGTATCGGACTCTTCTCGAGGGGTAGATTCTCGCCTGTGAGAGAGCTCTGGGAGATCGTGAGCATATTGGACTCGAGCAATAGACAGTCTGCGGGGATAACGTTCCCAGTCGAAAGCAGGGCAATATCACCGGGAACCAGTTTTTTGCGGTAGATGGACTGTACTGTCCCGGGCCTCTCAGCCGCTTCGCGACGCAAAACATTGCATTCAGCTGTAATGAGCTCCTTCAGCGAAGCGGCACGTCGGGTTGACTTGTATTCCTGAATGAAACGCAGCCCGGCACTAAGCGCTACCATGATGAGAAGGATATAGAACGTGGCATCGTCACCGGTGATGATGGACACGAGGGCGAGGACGATTAATAGCACGTTAAACGGGTTGGTCAAGGCGTTTAGCAAAAGCCACCACCAAGGTGGAGGCTTAACGTTCGACAGCTCATTCGGCCCTATCTTCTTCAGCAACTGCTGCGCCTGTGAATTTTCGAGGCCCTCAGCGGTCGTGTCGAGACGCCGCAATGCATGCTGTATACTCGTGCGCGACCAGGCGCGTAAAGTATTCAAGGTACTCTCTTCCTTCTGTGACAGTTCATCCAGCTGTATGTGACCTTTGTGCTTGTTAAACGAAACCAGCTTCGCAATAGCTGCCTGGATACGCTTGGAAGACGTAGGTTTGTGAAAGTCGGTGTGAGATTCAACATCACTCGCAACATGCGAGTTGAGGTTCAGCAGAGAACGTTGAGCATCTTGAGTAGGGGACGACATTGTTATAGCGGTATCAACGTGAGGCATGATAAAGGGCGGCGGTTTCTATTTGCCCCTTATAACGGAGGGGCGATCCTGAGCTACATCCTTCTTTTTCCAGTTGCGTGTGTAACACGAGGTAAAATGATATGAAGCGCTTATGTATACTCGGAATCAATGTGCAGTACCATAACACACCTTGTATCGTTCTGAGCATATAGCGGATTGCTTGAATGCGATTCTGAGTATCGACATTCTGATATTGGGAATCACTGGTTTTGCGAAGTCAAGATGAGGATGAAGATCTCTAGGATGAAGATCTCTAACGGCCTTTTACGCTGGTACAACGATGTGAACACGTAGAGTTGTCAGTTGCGTGTCTAGCGCAAGGTGATGTGATATGAACAACTATGGTTCAATGAATCATCGGTTCCCCGCAGCAACTTGCTTCTTGCTGAGAAGGCGGCAGACTGCGGTACGACCGTGTATCGGGACCATGTCGTTGAGGGAAGTGTAAAGTTATGCCCATCGTTTTGCACGTGGACCCAACATAATGATGTTGTCAGCAAGTGCGACGAAATCCAAGCGATTGTTGTCGTAAGTGAACGACTACAGAATGAAAAATACCATGATATCAGATAACCGAATTAGAAGGGAGGGCCTTGTGACGTGACTGAAACGTATATGGTAACGCACTCCATTTCTCACGGCCATAGCTCACACAAAAGACTGAGCCTACCACTGGCAGGACTCTATCAATTATTGTGCATTTTACACTTAGATCGGGCCACTCGGCGCTCGTAACTGACTCCAGATGTACTATGTTTTTACGCGAGTCGAAATTGCCCGGTACCAGTTCATTCTCAAAAACCTCAATGTCTCGAGGGTCACTCACAGTCAGCTAGTTAGTTGCCAGTGGTGGGCTGCTCTTCCGAATCACGTCGTGCTTAACTTGGCCACGTCTTCCACCAGTTCCAACTTCCTTCTCATGATTACCAAGCTTTGTTCTACCATCTCAATCGCCCCTTCAGCGTTTTTGTTACGCATTGCTTTCAGGTTCACTTCCAACAGCCTGACTGACATTCGGACTTGTCCGGCGCAACTTCCTATCAGAGACAAGGAAGCGTATGATTCGGTGAGCTGCCTAACGCGTACAAGAGCTTCCTTCGTCTCTTGATCTAGCCAGGTGACGTGTCTCTTCAGATCAGCCATGACCCGTTCCTGTACGTCGGTCTGTTGTCTGGTTTCGTTGAATCTACGTTCCGCCTCTTCATTGACATTCGTTTCGTTTCGTTTCTCCCAAAGGAATGCATGACGGCGATGATCGTCGATGGAATGGCCACATATTTGACACCGTCGATGCCAAATTGTACCTGTCAACCCTAGAAAAAGTGCATATATGACACTGTAAAGTAACGACTGCAAAGATGAACGTTTGCTGTAGTCTTTGCGTATAAAGATGTGACAATTCGAGTGACACTGGGGATAATAGCATATTATATTGACAGTCTCTGCGGCCTCAACCTGTCCTATAATTGCCCTTTTGTAGTTCATGTATTGTTCCATGGTCTATTCAACGAATCAACACGAAGACGAGTGAGTGGAGATGCCTACACGCGCACCAGTCTGCTGCCATCGGCCAACTGCATGATTCGTGCTAATTCAGCCTTCTTTTCTCCCATTTGCGACGCACGCGAGAGCGCATTCGCGATGTTTCGTTCAATCTCTTGCGACTGTTCGTACAATTCCACAATATCTCTGGTCGGCTGTGGCGTCAACGTGTCAAGCCAATCGAAAAATAGAGCAAGCTCTTGCAGAGCTTTGCTATGACTTTCGTTCACCACGCTCTCCAAATCTGCCAGCAGCCTCCTTCGCTTACCGCTGGTGTTCCTCCGATCGCTCAGTGAAGTGAGTTTTTTCCACTTCGCAAGGGGATTGTCAAGCAAAAACTGGTTGCGATCGTTTTTTCGGAGGCATTCTGGCAGGGAATCCTGGTCTTTGGCTCGGTTGTTCCGCGGTTGCAAAGGTGAGGATGTATTGTATACTAAATACATCCTGAACATACTTGTGTCTAGTGGTGATGCTTATGGGCGAGGCCCGAAGGGGCTCCGGCAGGTCATGACGAGGGGCGTAGCGAGCATCGTGGGAGGGCGGCCTGGCACCGCGCTATCTTGGCTCCTAGATGCTTGCTAACGTGGTGCCCCGCATTCACAACCGCCCGGGGGGGAATGCACTGGGAGTGGCGGGTGGGCAAAGAAGATGCAGAGCCCTCGTGCTCTTCATCCCGGCTGGAACGTGCGCACGGCGTGGATGCGGTGCGCAGACAAAGCGCGCTGACCGCATCCACGTGACCTCGCCGAAGATTTCTGTCAAGCGCGCTTTGCTCACTTGACTGCCTCTCTTTGGCTCGGTTGTTCCGCGGTTGCAAAGGTGAGGATGTATTGTATACTAAATACATCCTGAACATACTTGTGTCTAGTGGTGATGCTTATGGGCGAGGCCCGAAGGGGCTCCGGCAGGTCATGACGAGGGGCGTAGCGAGCATCGTTCCCCGTGCCTTGAAAGGAGCGCAGTGACGCGCGATGCTCGTCTTCGCCCCCCCCACACTAGTCAATGCGCTCGTCGCCCCCCGCCCCGTTGGATGGGGGGAATGGTTCGCTGGACGAGCTCTTCCCTCAACTCGGACTTCTCCTGAATATATGGCGCCATAATCTCTGCGTGGGCTCGGAGATATCTGGTATATGTGTCACTAGACCATCTACCTTTTACTTTTAACGCTTCGAATGACATCCCCCTGAGCAAATATTCCAGCGTCGACCCGATGCGAATACTGTGCCCCTGTACGGAATCTAATTTCGCTTTCGCGAGCACTTCATTGATTTTGCTCAGAAACCTCTTCTTCCTCAACGGTTTGCGTGCGGCGCCTTGCCTGTATGCGAAGAGATGCCCTCCTGGGGGTGGGTCATTTACTTGCAGGTGGTGCTGGAGAGCTGCTAGTGGGTCGGCTGAGGAGTTTGGCTGCGGGGCCCAATATATGTCTTCACCTGCCACTTCCATCTTCGTCCTCGGTACTTTGAAGACCCATACCTCGTTGCCTTCTCGGTCTGTAATGGTACTGATTGCTCCTCTCGCTATGTGAGCTGTGCTATCGAAGTGTATTTTTTCCGGAGTGTAAACTCGCCCAGCCTTGCTGTGCCCCAAAAGGTCGTCGTGAGGCAGGCGAAGACGGCAGCGTCTAGGGGCTTATCCAACTCTAGCAGGGTCTTTATCGTTTGGATTTTCTCCAGTCTCAGCGGCGGTCTCTTTGCTCTCTGCGCATCTGGTGGTGCCATGACCACAGCTGCTTTGAGGAGGGCGTCCATGGTGGGTTTGTGTGCCTTCAGCTCGATTCCGTGAATGATATGCCAAGCTCTGATCCCCGCCAAATAATTGTTTATGGTGGACGGTGCGTACACGCCTGCTAGCGCGGCCGCAAATACTTCCAAAATGCCTCTCGAAGCTGGTGCGCGCTCGGTTTCAGGGATTCCGGCTTGATCACAAAACCAATGGAAAGCGGCCAGACCTGTCCCATACGTCTCTGCCGTGCTCGGCGCCCAAGCCGTTTGGAGCACCTCTTCGACTCTACGCAGCATGTCTCCTGTCAGCGGTCGCGCTGGGTCTGCTTTGTCGCCTGGCGTATCGCCTGCAACTGGCCTCCACAGCCTCAGTCTATCTTTGGCTGGGCAATGTGGTCGGAACTGCGCAACCATTGCTGGGTTCGCGTCTCTTGGCTCTCGGCTGTCTGTCTCTAATCTGACTTCTTCAGAGCATATCCCCACGTTCGCCAAAACTGCTGCCTTCCTTGATAGCTTGGAGGATGAGGTGGTCTTCTTCCGGAGTGTCGCCTGGCTCTCTGAGGTCTTCTGAGTCCCAGTCGCTCGCTGTGCCAACTTCTTGGAGTTCGCAATGGCTTCCTTCTCCCAAGCTGTTTGCATCAAAGTTGATGTCTGCGACGAGGTGATTGATGGGGGAACCGATGATGATAGGTGGTAGGAGGAGCTCTCGCGGAGGGTATATCCCTCTGGAGGGTCGGTCTGCTGGGTTTTCCTCTGATGGTACGTATTCTGGGTGTATCGAGACTCCCAGGTCTCGCTCCAGCTGGTGAATCCTTCTGAAGACCTTGTTGACGAATTGGTTCCGACTCCTCCCCCTTCTCCACCCCTCGACAACGCCCTTGTTGTCTCCGAATAGCCGAAAGTGAGAGCTGTTGGGGAAGCAGCGGGTGACTGCGATGATGAGGAGTTCGAAAGCAACTGCCTCTGCCCAGCCGATCTCTCGGCCATCCATTCGCCAGCTTGGATCCAAGGTCCAAGCCCTCCATCTCTCGCCGATGGTGATTGCGAGTCCCTTGTTGCTGGCATCCGAGTAGGCTTTTACGTCTAGGACTTCCACGTTCACAGGCAATGGGAGAGGGGGGAATTGAGGTAAGTTTTCCAACCACCACCTCATGTCTTGCTCCGTGGCCCGTGGCGGCGTCCGTGGTTTGTGCGGCTCGTGTCTGAATGCTGTGAACATGGTTTCTAGGTTTGTGATGTATGCGCGACCCTGCGGGATCACCAGCGTCGCATGTAGCAGTTTTCCATAGATCTGCTCGAGTTCGCTTCGGGTATGCACTCTCCTCTTCAGCCATTCGTCCAATGCTTTGAGGTACTTCTCTTTCTTTCCCTCTGCCAAGGTGACGGTGCGCGAGCCAAGGTCCCAGAGTAGCCCTAAATATGTTGTAACAGTGGCGAAGGGGAGATCCTTCGAGGGTTGCCATGGTATGCCGAGACGAGTGGAGTACTCGTCAATGTCCTCCATGGTGTAGGCGTGCTCCTGCCCATGCGATCTAGGTGCAAAGTTCCTGAGAGGGAACCTAAGGTCCTCGGGCCATTCCTCCTGGCTACCGTCTCCCCATGTTTCGCCAGGAAACCATAGCCTGGCCCCACGTTGTTTCCTACCTCCTAGTTGTACAATGCTATCTGCTCTCTGTCTCCTGAATTTGTTGTATTCGTCCACGTACTCCCTTCTCAGTCTGAAAAAGATGTGGTCATCTATCCATTTGGCTAACGGCCCTATGCCCTTGTACCTCATGAGGTCCGCCCCTGCATCACCCATGATTCCGTGGACCCCTGCTGCAGACGCGAGCCCGAAACAAAGGCAAGTGTCGATCGCAAAGCTGTCATCCCCCCTTGCGAGCTTGATTACTGTCCCTGGCCATTGGTTGGCTGCCAACGGGATCGTGCGATAGGCCTCTGCGATGTCTCGCACTGCTGCCTCGGTTCCAGGGGGCAGTGATGCTATCAAGGCACAAACGGCCCTGAAAGTTCCCCATGCGCAGGGGAAAGCTTCTATGTTAATGACTGTGTTGATTGAAACAGTGGGACCGCTCCTTGGGTACGACAGGTTCTGGATGATTCTAAACTTGTTGACCCTTCCCGGCTTGGGAATGATTGAAATGGGGGAAGTTTGGAATGGGCCTAACTCCGTTTCGACTTGTTCCCGAGAGAAAGGCCCTAAATACCTGCCTTTGGCAAACTCTAAGTCTATCATCTCTGCAAAAACTTCTGCGTGCATGGATGAAGATGGGTGGTTCGGTGGAGTAAAAGTCTGTTCAATGCGGGAATACCGGCTTCGAAGCCATAAACTAAGCTATTTGGTATGGTAGGGTAACGAGCCAAGAGTCCTGATTCTAGGAGATCCTTGTACCAAATTTTGGAAATGTACGGTGTGATTGCCTCGTTTCTACGGGTCAGGAGCCTGTGTGAGAGCGCATTGTTGGGCTCCGTGCCTGGACGAGCCGCACCCTGAGCACTCGTGGCTTTCCGGGTGGTCCTCTCTGCTGCAGCCTTTGGGGCGCTGCCAGTCCAGGCAGACTGGCTTTCTGTGTGGATTGATGAGTCGTCCGCTCTCATCCTTGGAACACCTGGCAGCCTTACCACTCCACGTTGTGGTCGCTCTACATTCGTTAACTTTGTGGGGGTGCCTGCCTAGACAAACGGCGCATGCCGTGAGAGCCTTTTTCTTTGCTCTCAGCCCCCTGCCCGATCTGCCTGGAGATGCAGATCTCGAGCGATCTCGTTTGTTCTGTGCTGGGGATGGCGATCGGACACGTCTGCGCGACCTGCCCTCTGCGCGGTGACCGCGGGATGGCCAGTGTGAAGATGGTGATCTGCTGCGTGGCGCCCTTAAGGAGGCCTGAGGATCATCCCCACCCACCGTTAGAGGATGGGAGCGTTGCATGACCCGATGGAGGGACAGCGCGAGATGGTTGGGGGAAGCGAGGCAAGGTGTTAGCACCCGTTACGCAACGATAAAAGGGGGGGTTGCAGGGTGACGTGGGTGTTAAGCAACCCAGGAGAGCGCGTGATGTGGCGCAACACGTGGTATGTGCGTGTACCATCCAGTGCGCGCAGAAGGGCCCAGCGATCACCGATGTTAGGATCGGGGTCATGTCGCCGCATGGGCGATGCGAATGATGACGGCAATGTGAGCCATTGCCATGGAGGGATATGATCATCCCGATGCAGTGTTGTTGATTGACGTATGTATGCCATGTTGAGCACCGCGCCCGATTGTGGTGCCGGTGGGGTAGGGGGGAATGATGCAATGCGCGAGTTAGTTGGATGGAACCTATCAGCTTGCTTGTATCAGACGACCTTAGGAAAACTCACGATTGCTAACTGGTGTTCTGTCATAGTCAGGCGCGATTGGATGGCCAGCAGCCTGGGGAGGCTGAATTCGGCGATGTCGAAATTCCATGTATCCATCCATTCTCTCCTGACTGTGGCTTGGTACTCGATGAACGCAGCGTCTTGCATTGATGTGAGTAGCGTCCTCTGGTAATCCAGGCCGCTAAAAAACCTGATGAGCGCCGTGGTATGCTCCTCTGGCCATTTCTCCTTCTTGAGCGTATCCACGTAGACCTTCGAGGCAAAGTAGACTTGATCCCAAGATAGGCTTTCATCCGCCAGTGCATTCTTGGACGCCTTGGTGGAGGCGACTGGGCAGAGCTGAATGGCACCTGCGCTGCCCGCAACGATTCCGAACGCGTCATTGGAGGCCGATGTGACGGGTTTTGATGCCTCCATTAGTCCCTCTCTGCAGAAATACCATAACTCCACGTATTCGAATTTTGCTGCTTTCTGTCGCGCATACTCCGAGACCCGAGGCGTTTCCGCTGTCGGGACTGAGATCCCTTGCGGGAATGTCCTGATTTTCCTGTTCTTGGTCGCCGTGTCCTCTCCCCCCTGCTCCGCGGGCTCTTCTACTGGCCTGTTCTCCTCGTTCCTCTGCCCTGGCTCTTCCTCCTGCGGAGGCCTGTCGCGATCCCGATTCAGACGATCCGCCCTCCAGGCTTCGTGCCTGCGCTGTCTGTCTGCTGTCCAGGTTTGTCTTAAGGCGTTCGTAATGGCATCCTCTGGGATGTTCAGCGCTGCCAAACCTTCCCTGGCTGCTCTGAAGGCGTCCCCTACAAAGTCGGGCTCATCTTCTAATAACGGGTCCTGTGCCTCCATCTGGAAAGCCGCCCTGTGGTCGCGGTTTGCTAGTAATGACTGTGGCGAGATGCGTTTTACTAGTAAGGACTGCCGCAGGTGGGAGTTCCCAACTGCCTGTGTCGACTGAGTACCTTCCTGCGGTGTCTCTCAACGAGTTTGAAAAGGGGGGGGTATAACGAAAGGCCAAAGAAGATGCAGAGCCCTCGTGCTCTTCATCCCGGCTGGAACGTGCGCACGGCGTGGATGCGGTGCGCAGACAAAGCGCGCTGACCGCATCCACGTGACCTCGCCGAAGATTTCTGTCAAGCGCGCTTTGCTCACTTGACTGCCTCTCAAAGTTCCCACGAAAGTGGATCCGAAACGTTGGTAAAAAGAATTCCAATATTGTCGGCAAGCGTGCGAGGGAACATGGAGGAAAGTGCGGAAAGTGCGTAATCTGTAGCGGCACCGAGGCGCTCTACAGTCCCGTTGGCGAGTATCAATACTGAATTGACAAAGGATATGTTTTCTTTAATGGCTTGAGCGATGCTGGCCTTGTGAAGATCATCCTGAGCAATGCCACGCGTGTCCACGAGTCCCAGTGTGTCAAGTATCCGAAATCTGATGCCATTGTTACTTGCGAATTCGTAGAGCTTGGTTGAGTTAGTCTGGCTCTGATTTCTGGCTCCACCAGCTTCGTTGCTTTGGTCCTGGGCAACAAATTCTTCTGGGCTGTGACCAGCTAAAACATTTGCAATTAGAGACAAAAAAGTTGTTTTCCCTGTGCCGGTTTCCCCTATATAGGATCAGTCGGTAAAGTGTCAAAAGCGTGGGCAACATCATGTACCAACGAGTAAGATCGTATATTCGTTTGTCTTGTTCTGATTCGTCTTGATGATGCCGTTCCAAAGGTCTTTCACGGTGCTGACTTTGCATTCAAGGCGTTACGCGACACGTGCACGAAATCCTGCTCACTTTAAGGGCGGAATTTCTTCTTCGCTCTCAGGTTCGCTCTCATCGAATGGAGTAGTGCTGCTGCGTGTCACTTTGAGTATCGATGATCCTGTGATGGGAATAACTTACTTGTGGGGGCTTGGTACGCCTTCCATGGTCGACTTAGATTCGCCAATAACTTGGGATTAAACGGATAACGCGAAGTCTGATTGCTCAGACTTTAAGCTTTTGTTGTCCTCCACGTGTCTAACGCATGCATAATGGTCACTTGCATGAACACGGTGCTTGAGAAGATGTGAGAAGATGTATTCACGATGATCACGAAAGAAGGGCAGTTCCAGAATGCCTTGAACACGTTTCTACACGTGGCATCGTTGTACTGCGCATATCAATCAACCTGATACAAATCGTGCATGCAACGAGAGAGTACATACGCAACACCTTGAGCCCAACCCGCCCATCTATAGCCGATCAACCTATTCGACTGGTCATTTCATAAGAAAATGAATTACAGACCAATGTTGTAAATTTTGTAATCAAATCGTTTGCGAAATACAACCCACCATCGTCTTCATCTTCATAAGCACGACAAAGGAGGAACCATTAAGACTCACCTTCATCACGCCGTCATTTGCCTGCCTTGATTATCCTTGAAACAATTGACAAACTTATTTCCTAATGTTCGGTCAGCGGTTCCTGGTACCAATGCTTATGAAGAAGCCGCAGTGCAGCGAAATCACCTTTATAATGTCTAACTGAGATTACTAGTGACGATTGGAGCAACATGGCTGAAGCGGAATTACCATCAAGCGTCACCACATTCAACACAATGGTGGCTGTTTCACATGGCCCCCCTACTTTGCAACTATATCTCCGAGTGGCTCCAACTCATTCAAAATTGAGATGCTCGAACTTTGATGGCACCTACAGCAACGCGGTCAGGAAACGGACCCTCATGTAAGTCGTGATTTGCTCCACCTCCTTGTTGCTGAGTTCGAGAACACCTTGCAAATAGCAATAGTGGACGTGCGAAACCACAGAAAAGACTCGAATCCGGCCCTGTTATATCATTGAGTCATTGGTCTTGGTCGCGGACCTCTATATTAGATTCGAAGTGAGATGAGACTTGTTCGGTGTGGTACTCCCGAGGCCTCTATGTCTAGATCTGGACCAAAGTCAGCGTTAAAGAATACAAAGATAGAGGAGTGATTACCTTGATCCAAACTTTCTCCGAAATGCCTAGAAATTGGTTCACAAACACCAAGCAAGCGAGGATGTTATTACGCCTGCCCCTGCGTCCATTGTTTAACTCAATAACGCTACCAGTCATTGCTACACACTACACCTTTGAAGCAATTGAGATGCAAGCACTCGGTGCTACAGATCAGCGCGTGGACTTTGATGGAGAACGTATAAGCCACTCCGTTTGCAGTTCTATTCGTGCGGAAATTGCCTCGTGCATGCTTGTTGACCTTAGCAAGTACCCCACGGTCAAACACCCCGCCTTAGGCGATA